>JAILYB010000153.1:1200000-1649383 GCA_021437785.1 Rhodomyrtus psidioides
TAGTGCAAAACCTACCCGACTTGAGGCTGTTAGTGTGGATAGTGGATGTAGGTTTTGTGACTAAGCTGAATCACTATATATTGATGTGTTATCTATTACTTCTGCATTTGTACACTAGCACTACTAAATATTTTAAAATATCTGTTGCACCTATTCAACCCCCAAGATTTCTTGATTAGCCCCAGCTGTTACCACTTGGTTGGCAGAAGATTTTGATACACCGAACATGTTTTTCTGACGTGATTTGTGGATGCCCTAAGTTAGAAGGTTAAGCTACAAGTTTAATCAACCCAAAAATTTTGCTTACTTGGTGAAACAAATTAACTTATTGTCCTTAATAGGCATATACATTTCCACTCCATAAGTAAAGTATATGTTCATACCAATCCTAATTTGGAAACAACAAAAAAAATAGAAAACGTGTCCGACAATATTATGATTATTGAAGTAAATAGATAGACAGATTTATTGAGCTTAGTGTGAAGCTAATTTAAAAAGAGAAATACTTATGTGATTGTCCTTAATCTAACGTGAAATTAACAGCTTGTTCCGAGTCACACAAAAAAATAATAAATAATTAAAAATTATTATGGCATCCACTCCTTTAAGAATTTATGACTCATGACGTGTTGTTACTTTCACAGACACACAAAAAAGCTGTTATACTAATAAAGCCCAAAAACTTTAGCAACATCCTCGTCAAACTCCTCGTTTGTCGTAATTATTTACATAAAATATCATTATGTAGGAACTAACTCCATCCATTTTACCTGAACTCTCAATTATCAATGTAGTCTCGGTATAATGTACGTCATCATTCGTAGGTACGATGCCTACATATCTACGACACTGGCGCCGGAGCCAGTCTGATTAGAGGACTCCCATTTTCCGGCAAGACAGTCGCCTCGAGAGTAGTTACATTCAGCACGACTTCGTCGCACTTGAGATGCTTCTCCACAGTTTCGAAGCCGGCTAGGGATGCAAGCTCATCGACAGACTCGGCAATCTTGTCTGTGCAGTTGAAGATGTCGATGAGGAGCGAGGTGACAGTGGCAGCGTGGACGACGGCAAGGAGGTCAGTCGCATCCTTCCAGGAGGTCGTCTTGAGCATAGACATGAGGGCTTTTGCGGCGGTTCGGGACTTCTCGAGGTGGGGATTCGCGGAGCACGGCACAGTCATCGTCTTGAGGGAAGATGAGAGTTGCTTCAAAGTTCTTCCGGCTTCTATGCCCATCTCTGCGCAAAGCTCTTTGAGTCTGGTTTTCACGTGTGGTGACGCCTAAAAATGAGGAGACTATGATTATGTTATTACTATTCATTTATTTATTATAACATCATAAACATAATATGTCCGATGTTACTTAATTTTTCAACAATATTAAGTATAGTACGACATTCTGACAACAAAAAAGTATAATACGACGTTACTTTAATACGAAATACCTTACACAAGTAATTATCCACGTGGAACAGAACCAACGTACATGACAATCAAGAAATCAAAAATAGGTAGTGAAGTACATAAAAACAAAGCCGATCGCACTCCAAAAACATTACTATCCACGTCGTGTTGCATGTGATCCAAACTCACACGCGCCGTTGGATGAGAGTTAGTTCCTACATAATGATATTTTAGTTCCAGAAACAGAGACCGACGAAGCACTGGCTGTGAGTTTACCATAAACTTACCGACGGAGAATTCGAAGACGACCACCACAGTCATGACGGCCCAATTTCCGTTGACGCCGAAGCTGTCATAGAGCGGCTGGAGGTAATAGATCAACGACACTATGGTAAGTGCAAATCCTACTTTGAGCGAATGAGCGACTCTTCTTGGGTCGTCTTGCCCGAGTTTCATCGCCTTCCTGGCCACCTCCACCACTTTTGCAGTCAAGTTCTCGGGGGAGCCCATCAACCGCTGGCATGCACGAGTGAGGACTCCGGCGCTCTCCTGGCTTGCCGCAACCCCCATTTCCAAACTCTCCATGGCTCAACGAGCGAGCTCAAGCTTGCATGCAAAAGAAGAGAGTGGCCTTCTCCTTTTTTTTTTCTGGAATAGGAGTGAGTAAGTGGAGAGAGAGAGACAGAGGGGTTTCCGTAGCTCTGGTGATTGGGGGTGAAGTCTGAAAATGCTTTATACGCGAAGGGATCTCAAGGGTCTCCTATTTGTAAAGACGGAAAAGCATATAGAGACGGGGGTATTTAATAAAAATATTGCCACCTTGTACGTGAATGGTGTATTTTTTTTGTTAAAATAAGTATGCTTCCACACTAAATAAAATTTTTAAAAAAATCTCAAACCTATCATACCGATGTCGATTTACTCTAGACCTGCAAAATGAGTGTATCGGGTCAGGATTTGGATCAGGTCATAAATGGTCCAACCCAAATTGAGCAATATGACCCATTTATTTCGGTGCAAATTTCTGAACTCATACCCAACCCAACTTGTACCTTACACATATCTGACCCGTCACATATTGCTAGAATACATCCATTTTTAATCTAATGTTCCAAAACTTGACGTATATTGTCAAAACATTGCAGAACTTTGCATAATTTTAAAAAAAAATAACTAAAAATAAGTAATTTTTTCTTGTCTTTTTTTCTCTAAGTTCGGCTAGGGCTTCGCAGCTCTTGCCAGATTTTGAAAAAAAAAATAAAAAAAAATATTCAACAAAATAAAACAAAATTTAACAAATGACATGTTTATTATGATTTAGTTAACTCATTTATGAACCATTTAAAACCCATTTAAGACTCATTAAGCTATTAAATAACTTATTTTTTATCCATTGAAACTTGTTTTTAAATTTAAGGCGACTTATTTATGACTTACACGATTAAATGTGAGTTAAAAATGGCTTCTAGACCCAATTTGCCACCTCTAGTTTAGTCCTAAACTTTTTAATTTTGCTAATTTAGTTCTAATATTTTGATGATTTATCAATAAATTTTTTATTAGAAATCGCTGACGTTGTTCTACGTAGCATCATTAGAGCTAATGTAACAATTTTTTCAACTTTTTTCAAAGATTTTCTGATTTTTTTTTTTTTACTATTGGTAGTGAGGTTCATTAGAGCTCTCTGGCCACAAGGCCAGGGCCGTGAAGCCTTCACTGGCCACTAGCGAGGGACGGTTGGGGAAAATAGGAAAAAGAAAAGAAAAAATATTTAATAATTTTGAAAAAAAATTGAAAAAATTATTCACGTCAGTGCCAACCTTGTCACGTAGGATGACCGGTGTCAATATTACCGATTTTCGGGCAAAATTGTCCAAAATGACTATATTAGCAAATTATCAAAAGGCACAGTATTAAATTAGCCAAATTAAATTAAAAGGTTTATGGCTGAATTAGTATATGATTATTTTGATATTGTCAATCAACTCAATGATAGATTAAATTTTAATCTAGCTCTGATGTACCCAAAAATGAAGAATGGAATCTAGAACGCAAGCGCAAATGATACCTGCTCCACTCCATACGACGAAAAGGGGGTGCGGTGCTTTCATAAAAACGATTGTTTTTTTGGCGGAATATTTGGAATTAGATAAAGCTTATGTCTTGATTTTTATCATTTAAGGGCACCATTGGAGATCGAAACTCTAGAGCTTTATGCTTTCTAGATGCGATGGGACGAGACGAGTAGGAAAAATGTACGTGCGTTTCCCATCCATCTAAAGAAGTGTCAAAAAAGTCCTAAACCTATTACATTGATGCCAATTAAGTCCTAAATCATTTTTTTGTGCCAATTCAGTCCTAAACCTATTGCATTTGTGCCAATTAAGTACTAAACATTTTATTACTGCCAATTCAGTCATAAACATTTTTGCATTGATGCCAATTCAATTCTAAATATTTGTATTTATGTCAATTGAGTTAATCCAATCAATTTTGATCGAAAACCGCTGACGTAGACGTCGATTGTCCTATGTGGCACAGTTGGCACTGACTTTTCATATTATTCTAATATTTTAAATATTTTTAAGGATTTTTTTGAATTATTTTAAAAAATTGTTTAAAATATCAAAAAAAAAATATCCACGTTAGCGCCGGCCGTGTCACGTAAGACATTTGACGTCCACATCAGTTATTTTTGGCTAAAATTGGCCAAATTAACTCAATTGGCATAAATATAAAATATTTAGGACTAAATTGGCACCAATGGAAAAGGTTTATGACTGAATTGGCATCAATGCAAAACGTTTAGGACCGAATTGGCACCAAAAAAAGGTTTAGGACTTAATTAGCACCAATGCAATAAGTTTATGACTTTTTTGATATTTTTCCCTCCGCATGACCTTCCGAATAGTCTGCAATGTAGCTTGTGATAGAATATTTAATTAGTAAATCACGTCTCCATCTAACAAACTTCGATTTTCAACGGTTTTCAAGATGATCATATTAGATAATGTCTCGAGTTTGAACCAACTCGATTGAAGGATAAAAACTAATCCTGATCGCGACTGTGTTATTGCGACATATGTATTTATCCAAGTTTGACCGAGTCAAAGCAAAAGTAAAAGATTATCTTTGGCCGTTCATATTCTTGAGTCAGGGAAAGATTTTGGTGGAGGAAGAAAGTCAAGTACAACAATGCTTGTGGGCCCAAGGGGCTAGGGATTGGCTGCCACATGAAGACAAAGAAATAAAAGGGCTGCTGCTCGAAGGAAAAAAAAAAGGATGAAGCCGCGCGCCGCACTAGAAAACTTTGGCAGCCGCACGACGAAAGGAAGAAAGAGAGAGAGTCTCCTTCTTTGCGTTGACCGCACGGTGAATAAGTAGAAACGCACTGGACGTTTCTTGGGGACGTGCTGCACAGAAGACTCCTTTAGCGGAAGCCGTCGTACGAAGAACAAAAGTAAAGAAGAACGTAACAGACGTTCCTTGGTTTAATTGTACGCAAAAGCAAACAAGACAAGTACAATATTTCTCTGTGAGTTTTTTTGAGTGTGAATTCTCTGTGAGAGATTATGAGATTACTTGTGGGTTTGCTTTGGGTTGAATCTAGGTGCGGGAAACACTCGAGTGCATGAGCGATTGTAAATTTGACTCCCCGATTATAGTGGATTATATTGCTAGCTCTCCTCGTGGACGTAGGTACCGATCTCGGACCGAACCACGTAAATATCTGGTGTCTTTTATTGTTCTTCGTAATTTCTCTGGTAATTTTGTCTCGACATATTTGCAAGATCCGTTGGCGTTTTCGCGTTATTTAATCTCAACAATTGGTATCAGAGCTACGGTTAGAATTTCAGCAGTTGATTTGGGGCTTTTGCTTGTCTGATCATTGTCTGAAAATTCTGTTGTCGCAATTATGTCTGGAGCGAAATTTGAGATTGAGAAATTTAATGGGAGGAACAACTTTGAGTTATGGAGTCTCAAGATGAAGGCATTGTTAACGACACAAGATTTGGCTAAGGCATTGGAGGGCAAGGATAAATTGCCTGCAATAATGGAAGATGCCGAAAAGGACAGGTTAATCAGAAAGGCGAGAAGTATGATCAGGTTGCACTTATCGGATAAGGTGTTGATAGGGATAGCCGAGGAAAAGGATGCCACAGCGTTGTGGGCTAGACTTCAGGCAATCTATGGTATGAAAGATTTGAAGAATCGCTTGTATATGCTGAAGAGAATGTTTCAGTTGCGGATGGCTGAAGGCACATCTATGAGAGCCCACTTAGATGAGTTTGAGAAACTCATGATAGACTTGAAGAGCGTCAATGAGGCCTTGCCTGATGAGAAACAAGGTATGTTGTTGTTAGCATCTCTACTAGATTCTTTTGAGCACTTTATAGATTCGTTACTGCAGGGGCGTACTGCGATTACTTTGGAAGAGGTAAAATCCGCCTTATTATCTAAGGAGTGGCAAAAGAAGTTAGGAGAAGATAACTTGTTGCAAGGTGGTGCGCAAGGTTTGTTAGTCCATGGTAGAGATGAACAGAGAGAACATGGGTGGAACAGATGGAAGCGCGGTTCTAAATCGAGGTCCAATGTTAGGAACCGTCGATGTTATCACTGTAATTTGGTAGGGCACTATAGGAGAGACTGTCCGAAGTATAAGGGTAAAGGAGTTAAGGTGGAGTCTGCAAGTGATAGTAATATTGTTACCACAGCAGATAATAGTTCTAGTGATGCTGGTGATGTGTTAACAGTTGCCACGAGTTCATCAGGTGATGAATGGGTGCTTGATTCTGGTTGTTCTTATCATGTGACTTCTCATAGACACTGGTTTACCACTTATCAATGCATGGAGGGTAGCAAGGTGTTTATGGGAAATGGTGCTGCTTGTGAAGTAGTGGGGATCGGAACAGTTCAGATTAAGATGCACAATGGAATGGTGCGAATGTTGACTGATGTGAGGCATGTACCAAAACTGAGGAAGAACCTTATCTCGTTGAGTGCTCTTGACAGGTTCGGATACCGGATTTCCACTGTAGGTGGAGTTATAAAGGTCTCTCAAGGTGTGCTTACCGTGATGCGAGGGAAGATAGACTGCGGGTTATATCTCCTCCAAGGAAAGACAGTGATCGGCTCGTCTGCTAGATTCTCGGATACTTCAGGTGAGGATACAACACGGTTATGGCATATGAGACTTGGACACATGAGTGAGAGGGACATGATTGTTCTGGGTCAGAGGGGTCTACTGGGAGGTCATCGAATTGAGAAGCTGGACTTTTGTGGTCACTGCGACATGGGTAGTCAGCGGAGAGTGAAGTTCAGTACAGCAGTTCACCGGACCTCGGAGATTGTAGGCTGGGTACACTCAGACTTATGGGGACCCTCTCCAGTTCCGTCCAAGGGTGGTGCCAGGTATGTATTGTCTTTGGTTGATGACGTTTCAAGAAAAGTTTGGATTTGTTTTCTTAAGCACAAGAGCGAAGTGCTTGATCGGTTCAAGTCATGGAAGGCGATGATCGAAAAGCAGATAGAAAGAAAGATCATGGGCCTGAGAACTGATAAAGGGTTAGAATTTTGTTCTGATGAGTTTGGTCAGTTTTGCGCAAAGGAAGGCATGGTGAGACACCGCACTGTTGCCGAGTCACCACAGTTAAACGGAGTTGCAGAACTGATGAACAGAATTATATTGGAGAGAGCTCACTCTTTACTCTCTAATGCTGGATTAGATGAAGATTTCTGGATTGAAGCAGTTAATACAGCTTGTTGCTTAGTGAACAGATCACCATCACCAGAGATTAACTGGAAAACTCATGAGGAAACGTGGTCAGGTAAGTCTGCTGATTACACCGAATTAAGAGTGTTTGGTTGCCCTGCTTATGCTCGTGTGAGTGATGGCGAGCTGGAGCCGAGGGTAAGGAAGTGCATATTCCTAGGCTATGCACATGGGGTGAAGGGATACAGACTTGGTGTGACATCCTGGAAATTCCAACTTCTGTAATATTCGGAATTCAATATAAGGATATTATATGGAACTACAGTCGACAAATATTTTGGACCGTTAGGACTAAAGTGACGTTAATTTGGACGAATTCTGAAGTTTCGATTGTTTTGGATTAGGATTAGATTTCTTAGCCTTTACGAATTAGGTTTTCGATTCTCGCGCCCGAGCTTAATCGCGATCTAGCCAAGCCAGTGAAATTGTAAAATTTTCTGTTCGTCCAGTGCGCCAAAATTTCATTTCAGTCCCGACATGGCCATTGACCATTTTGCCCCTACCCTTATACACTTAGGACAAAACCAATTAAGCCTTGTTGGATAAGTTGCCCTCAAAGTCTTCATGGACCCCACCAATTCCTCATTCCCCATGCCCATCAGCTCACGCCACTTCTCTCTCTCTCCCTTCCCTACCGCTGCTCTTTCATCTTCGTTCTTCTTCACTGTGTCGTGGACCACCGAACCATTCTTCCTCTCCTCTGTTGATTTTCACGTGACCACCTCAGCCCAGCCGACCACCACCTCATCCAGCCACCTCCTGCCGTCGCCCTGAGCTGAGCCCGACCGCCGTTCGCCGCCGGACAGCCGCGGGAGCAGCTCGGGAAGGAGTGCTCTATTTTCGGCCTTGGGAACCCGAGACTTCCAGCTCTTCCCCCGGCCTTTCGCACCGTCACCGGACCCGACCGCCGCCCCTCGACCGACCACCTGGCTCCCCTCGACCACCCTGAATCGGTCCTGCCGCCGTACGATTGTCGGAGCCGCCGCGGTAAGCTCTGAAACCGCCGGTGCTCTGTTTTGAGGCCGGTTCGTTTGTTCTTGGACCCCGGCCGTTTCCGACGCCTCCACCACTCGTCACCACCGTCGTTCGACTCCTCTGACCTCCCTCTTACTTTCCCCAGCTCGTGGAAGATCATCGTCGCCGGTGGAGCTCGTGGGAAGCCCCGAAAGCCTCCCCTGTTTTCTGTCGCGGGTTGCCTTGTTTTTGCCCGGTTCTGTGCGTCGCTGCTCCACCGCTGTCGACTGCCTTCCGCTGCCCTCCGCCGGTCCTAGCCGAACCCCTTTGACCCCTAGGTGAGTCTTAGACCCTTGGCCGGCTTTGTCGCAGCTCGTGGGATCGGGAACCGTCCTAGACAGCCCTATTTTCCCCTGTTTTTGCACTGACCCGATTCTGTTTAGGTCGCCGGCCACCTGTCCCAGCGACCTCACGAGACCTTCCCGAGGTGTTCCCGAAGATTTGGTTCGAGTCGCCGCGCGGTTACCCTTTTTAGTTGCCGAGAACCGCCGCCGCCGCCGTCACCGTCGACCGTCGGGACCGACCGAGCTCACTCACTCAGTGAGTTGACCCTAACCCTTGGTTAGGAAGCTAATTGCGCCTAGGATTAGTTGGTTGTGAAATTTGGGTACACGATCGGTGCCGATTTAATTAGAAATTGGGTTAGGTTAAATGGCCGATCGATTAGATTATTTGGGGTGATTTAATTATCGGTGGCTAATTGTGGTAAAATAGTGATTGATTGATTGGTTGATAATTCATTGATTGTGGTTCGATTACGAGTGAGTGACAAGTTAGAGACAAGCGAACGATTAGTGTGTTAAATCAATCCGGTTAATAATTGTCATGGCACGAATTGAGCTTGATATTGCCTGATTGAATTGGTTGCTCGTGATTTAGTCATTGACCTCATGGTTTTGATCGCCTCGCTGACATGCCTGACTGAGTGTCTTGAATGGCTGTGGGCCGAGTCTGTTAGCATGTCTGTATGGCTATTTGGCATTAATCAAAGATAATTAATGGATTGATTGCCAAGTGTGAATTGTGTGGTCACATGAGGAACAGATGACGATTACCTGGCAAGTTCGTTTTGGTACTGTTCGTGCACTTACCGTACCTATTGTATGGAATTGAACGACTTGCCAAAAGCACGATAATTCATGCCCCGTGCCAGACGTACGGTCTTAAGGAATTATCGGATGCCGGCCGCTGCTTGTGATGGACCGACGCCCCGTTTAGGGATGCCTACTTGCTGGTACCGTGCTGGGTGCACTGGATACACCGCTTGTAGTAGCCGTCGTTGAGAGGGAAAAGAGACGTAGTCCGGTTCTGCCGGAAGAACGCTAGATCGCACTGAGGTGCTGGATCGGGTTGTGGAAATGGATCACGCCAGTGGCGTGGGTCATCTTGAATAAATGGAATTATGTGGTGCCTGGTGTACACTTGAGTTATGGTACCTTGATGGGTTGTTTATTATATTGTAACTATATCTTATTGAGTCATGTGATTGAACTGTATGATGGTTGTGATGCTTAGTATATTCTGGGCGAATCAATGTCCTAACCGAGCTTAGGCTTGATTCACTGAGATTTATTTCTCACCCCGTCGTGGGTTAACACTTTCAGGTCCGAAGCAATGGAAAGGCCCGTGCGATTCGGTACCCCTACCCATTCGCCTCACAATGTCACGTCTCATCCGGTGCCAGGTACGAATCAGGTCTGGGAGCGTTACGTCACAACTGTATGGGTCAATGAGGGGATGCCACTTCTGGTGGCTCATTGTCGCGACCCGTCCAGAAGCGGACGCGGCTAATGGATTACCGATCGCGGGTCTTGAATCGGTGCGGGCCCTCCCAGGCCATAACAAATCGCGGCGGGAGTATTTTTCAAAGGGATTCGACGATAACAGTCGATCGCTTTCGACCTTCAGTGTGGTCGTGGTGGCATGTGCAACTTGTGCATGCATTTGGAGCCGCCACCGGTCTTTATTGGAGGGTAGACCGGAAACCTGACTGACCGATTGGGAGAGGTCGATCAGTTCTGCGGAACCAGAGATTTTGGATTCGGGGACTTGGTTACGTTGGTGTCATTACCAACGCCCTTTTGGTACCTAACGCGAGTGATTTTCCTAGCTAAGAGTTCATGCAGGCGCAATTTTAGGTGAGGTAGGCTTGATTCAGGGTTTCATGCAGATTGGAAGACTGTTCCTATCAATCACAATCAATTTAAATGAAAGCGCAATCAAGTACATAAATAAATCACATCAATGCACATCAATTCAAATCAATGGCTTCCTAATAAAGTCATAAGGGCTCAGGGGAGATGTGATTTAGGACCGGGGTAAGATGAGAGGATTTGGAGGCGATTTAGCCCGAAGGGCAAAATCGTCAATTTTTGGAAGATTTGGATACCGAATTACCCAAGATATTCCATGGCCAGTTGTTTGTGGCCATTTCCCATTTTTTTGGGATTTTTCTAGAATTTTTAGAATTTTTTTGGAAGACGGTTTGTCGGAAGGGCAAAATCGTCATTTTTGAAAAGATCGAGGGCCAAAAGACCCGAAACAGGTTGTGGCCAGTTGAATATGGCCATTTCCTATTTTCTGGAATTTTTTAAAATTTTCTGAATTTTTCCCGATTTTTTTGAGTTTTTTATGATTTTCTATTTTTTATTGAATTTTTGAATTTTTTATTATTTTTTATTATTAAAAATAATAATATATAAAACAATTATTCGGACCGGGTCGAATGACCCAACCCACAACCCAGACCCGGATCAGCCAAAACGACGACGTTTTTGATGTTTTGAAGATTTTTCTATTTTTTTTTATCATTTTTTTATTACATCCGAAAATCAACGGATCGGACGGTCCTCATCGTGCCACGTGGCAACTCCTGGTGCGTCCGATCTCGAACGAGATCAGACGTTCCACAGCAAGCCACTTGGCACAATCTCAGCCTTCTCATCGATTTTAATTAATTATTCGAAAATCATTTTTTATTTTTTGAAAAATCCAGATCGCGACACGTGGCACATTCTCCACTGTCCGATCTGGTTTTATTTTTTGTTCCCGGCCACGGCCCACCACGCTGACGTGGCTGCTGACGTGGCATGCCACGTCATCGTTGACTGGTCAACGGTCGACCAGACCGCCGGAGAAGATGACCGGCGCAGGCGATTCTCGCCGGAGGCGCCAAACCGACGTAAAATCGTCGATTTCGAGGCGCGATTTTGAGCCCAATCCACTCCTCGTCAATCCCAAATTAACATACAATTGAAAAATGGCCTGAATCACGTCGGAAACCACCTCAAAAGCACGGCGACCGAACCGGCTTCGGCGAGAAATTTGCAGAAAACTTTTTATCATTCAAAATCGATTCCAACCGTTCAAATATCATCCTAGGGAGGTTTGAGGACTTACCTGAGGTCCCTTGATGGTCGGCGACCGCCGGAAATCCCTCGTCAAGCTCCCGTCCGAACCATGGCCAGCGAAGCTCCGGCCCTCGGTTTTTGTCGAGTTTTAATGCAAAATAAACATCAAGCGGGGGTTAGACAAGAATCTAATGAAGATTTATAGCTTCTAGCATGCGAATAATGCTTGGGGATGACACGGCCGAGAGCCAAAATAATACCAACCGCTCGGGCATTTCATCGAGCAGATTATGTGCATGTGAGAAAAAGAGGCCGGAGTGAGAAACCGACCTGCTGCGAGCTCGTCGACGGCATAGAAGTCTTTTGTGATGATCGACGAGTATCGCTGCAGGCTTCGGACGGTCGTTCCACCCCCGTGCTTGCCAAAAATCCTCTCCCTTTCTCTCGGCCCGAGCTCGCCGTCGCTCTCGGCCTCCTCATCTTTTCTATGCGTTGCCGACCGCTTTTCGGTCAGGGAATCTTCACTCCACGACCACCATCCCTCCTTTTCCAACTCGCCCTCGTCTTTTGTAAAAAAAAATGCCACAATAGGCCTCCCCATCTTCCCCTATTTCCTGTTCTGTCGGCACGGTGGGTCTGCAACAAAGTTGCAGACCCGGTTCGGACCGGGTCGGGTCGGGTCTGACCCGACCGGCCCGGTTCGACTCTCCTAGCCCAATTGAGCCCCAAATAGACCTCTTTTCATGAAATTGATACCAAAATCGGACTCATTGACATGTTTTCTATCAAATAGGGGTATTTTCGTGAATCCATTGATTGAAATTTAGTGAAAACCCCAAATTGTCCCTAGTATCCGAAAATGATTATCGCCAAATTGAGGGCCCAAACGATCGAATTAGTCCAAATTAAGACCACCGGTGGATTCATCACGATGAAACCCATAGGGTAGAGGTGTTTAATTTTAATGGGTGGGCTCGTGTGAGATTTAATTTCAAAATTTGCGAAACCGGGGACTAAATTGAAAGAAAATTATGCAATTAAGCCCTTTTGTTTAAAATTGATCAAATTGGAGGGCAAATTGACCTAATTGCACTTCAAGACTTTAGAATACAATGTCATAGCTTATAAAAACCAAGAATTGAAAATTAAAAGACTCGAAAAGGATTTTTTATGCCCGATTCAGGTTTATGTTTGTGAAGGAACATAGTGACCCAAGTTGAATTTTCAAGATTTAAAGTGACACACGGAAATTAAAACAAAATTATTGAATATTTTTGTGTATTTTTCTGACCACGAATGGTATTTTTCTGATTTTTTGGGTATTTTTATAATTAAATAAATTCGAAAAATATTATAAAATACCAAAAAATATTTTTTTTGTTCAAAATTGGTCCCCGAGGCTAGGCCAAGGTTTCCAAAGTTGATTTTGTGATTTTATGACCTTTTTTTTGATATTTTTAATTAATTTTAAAGAATAAAAATCACAATAATAAATGGTCAAAAATCAGGTGTCGACAGCTGCCCCTCTTTGAGAGGAATCTCGTTAGAGGTCTCTCTCAAAGATAAGGTGGCACCTGATTCCTAACCGACTCAATTGGGAAAATGAGAGAAGAAATGCTACGACATTGAATCGCTTAAGGCCCTTTGATGAAAGCTCAAATTAATCCCCGGTTTGCTCTAACAATTTGAACATGGGCCGGAGTGAGAGAGGCTTATCTGATGCTCACCTGTCGGATGCTGCCGGTTGCGATGACTTTCAAGAAGATACCTAGGACTCGTCACTCAGAATATCCTAGGGAGATTAAGCTCTGACCTGTATGGTAGGTCATACCATTATGGAATTCCTAACAGGTAGGAACCTAAGGAAGGCGCATCCCACACTTTGGGATTTTGCCAAGGATTTTGATCCGTATGGTGGATTAGACCATAAGCGGTTCGCCTACAGTAAGGCTTACCTAGGAAAAGAACTTCTTCAACATTTGGAATTAGTCAAAGTTTTGATCCGTATGGGGGATCAGACCATTGGGTTGATCCTTATGGCGGTATCTACCCTTGAGTTGACCCTTCAGGCGGTTTCTACCATGTTTTGACCCTTCAGGCGGTATCTACCTTGTGTTGACCCTTCAGGCGGTATCTACCTTGAGTTGACCCTTCAGGCGGTTTCTACCATGATTTGACCCTTCAGGCGGTTTCTACCATGTTTTGACCCTTCAGGCGGTATCTACCTTGTGTTGACCCTTCAGGCGGTATCTACCTTGAGTTGACCCTTCAGGCGGTTTCTACTATGGTTTGACCCTTCATGCGGTCTCTACCTTGAGTTGACCCTTCAGGCGGTTTCTACCTTGAGTTGACCCTTCAGGCGGTTTCTACCTTGGTTTGACCCTTCAGGCGGTTTCTACCTTGAGTTAACCCTTCAGGCGGTTTCTACCATTGAGTTTAGTTTGAAAAAGGGGTCTCATGACGAGGGTTCTCCACGTCCGATGAGACTGCCTAAATTTTTGAAAAAGGGCCCCGGGACGAGGGTTCTCCACGTCTGCTGGGATTGCTTGATTTTTTTGAAAAGGTGTCCTGGGACGAGGGTTCTCCACGTCATGCTAGGATTGTTTGATATTTTGAAAATGGGTCCTGGGACGAGGGTTCTCCACGTCTGATCGGACTTTTTCTTTTAAAAGGGTTTTTCTTCCCCCTATTTTTTAGCGATCCCGAAGTCTGTCGGGAATTTAGTTTTTTGAAGCAGTGAAAGACTTTATTTTGACAAAGCTTCACTTGAGTCTGTTGAGGTGACATTCTGGGAGCTGGGTTCTCCAGGTATCCTGCAAAAGTTTGAGCCTGAAAGATTTTTCTTCACCAAGAAAACGTTAGTAATCTTTGGGAAGACCACGGCTGTCCATTTGACAAAAACCGTATGACTTAAGCTTTAATCGTGAAATGTGCATTTTGATGCTGGAGGTTATCCAAAGCATTCTTGCGACATGCAAGTGTGATCACAAATCCCTTGCACGGAAAATCTAGATCAACAGTTTGAAAATTCCAAAAAGAGTTTGTTCAAAACATCAATCGGAATATTTCTCGACAAGAAGGTCTTCTCACCTGTTTTGAGATAGTGGTTTTTATAGGAGATGCACTCAATTCCCTACTAACCTGTGCCTAGGTTTTAGGCTCATTCGCAGCGCATACATTTTGATCGGTCGGGAGGTCTTTCACGGGACCGTAATGTTGGGCTTGGACATTGGTTTTCAAGGGGGGCCCGCTTTGGAGTCGAGGCCATTGAACGAAAGTTTTCACCATCTGCTCCGGGTTTACAAGTCAAGAACCCTGCAAAATGAGAAAGAAATAGTCTT
This sequence comes from Rhodomyrtus psidioides, assembly GCA_021437785.1. NCBI lineage: Eukaryota > Viridiplantae > Streptophyta > Magnoliopsida > Myrtales > Myrtaceae > Rhodomyrtus > Rhodomyrtus psidioides. The sequence goes on from JAILYB010000153.1 coordinate 1,214,881, forward strand.
GCTCGTATCTCTTCGAGCTAAGCTATATGTTAACCCAAGTGTCTTAGTCGGAGAAGACTGTTTCAGGGTTATGATGTTGGTAGGATTGGGAACCGAAACAGGCTTATTTTTTGCCCAGAATTCGTGACGGGTTTGACATTGGTGATCATTGCAAATCTGCCACCTGTCCTTGCCTTTCTGTATCTTCAGTCTTTGAGGTGTGCGACCGCTTTTGAGGTGTGCACAAATCCTTTAGAGAACGTCTCCTGTTGAGTTCAGAGACCGACTCTCTCTATGTCTTTGTTCTGCGCTCGGCACCATTTGGGGAGCAGCCCTTTTGGATTTGGCTCCTTCAGGGATTTCCTCTTTTCCCATCCGGCTTCATTGCGGATCAATCAAACAACTTACACGAGCATCGGCCTTGCTTTTACCAGGCACTTTGCTTTTTCTCGATGCCGTGGATTTTTCTCATTCATTTTTGAAATCCCACTTTTTCTCATCTTCATGGGATCGTGTTAGACCTATGATCAAAGGTCTAAGTCTTGAACTCCTTCGTTTCTGAAGTGATGCTGCATCCGTCTTGGAATGTGCAATGATCACCAACGGGTTTATGAAATGATTTTGCAGGCTCAACTTGGCTATGCAAAGGATTCGGTGTGTGGGATAGAGCAATGAATGCTTCTCATCATCCTATGGCACTTGGATTACCATATAAACAACACACAAAGATTAATGTTAGTCCGAGCAAGAAAATTTCTAACCATTTTCTCCTGATGCTGCTAGACTCACCTCCATTTTGCCCCGATGTGGGGTGGTTCTTGACAGGGTTAAGAATGAAAACCGCCGTTCAAGGGGGTTATCAACGGTCACCTGTAGTGTTTGGGGGATATGAAACGGATGCCTCCGTCGTCTCAACCCATGTAATCGTTGCGAATGGTCCCTACTTCCGTAGGTCCAGATTTTGCTGTCTAATTCGCTCCACTTCTCTCTTAAGTGTGTATAGGACGTGTTTTGACTAGGCTTGCCTCTCTTTTGAGTAAACTTCCTTTTGAATGATTTGACAAATAATCATATTTGGAAAAATTCATTTCTTTCTTTCCCAAAATTTATCCATCGAGGGGATTTTGTGATGTATCGTGCATGTCTTATTCATGCTTTGGGCAACCTCCCGATTTAAATCATGAACATCGATGCATTGGATAATTTTCATGACGGCTGAAAGTATTTTAACATTTTTTTATCCCCAGCTAACTGGGAAAGGGATACTTACCTACCTGTCGTGGCTGCAGACCCCTGAAAATGTAAAAGAAGCATATCATTGTATGTTCACGAATTTTTCGAAAATCGAAACGATACATCCTACCCTCATGTACCCTAACAGGTAGTATGTGGGATGTAAAAACTTGTTCGTCTCCAAGGCGATTCTCCTGTCAAGGATAGATAACGAGTATCAATTCATATTCTCAAATTCAATACAAATTGGGACGATACAACTTTACTCTTGGTTCTCATCCCGTTCTGACGTTGCGTATTGATATGAACCACGTCTATCAAATCCGCCTATCCATGCTTGGAATATTTGCAACATCAATGGTTCAGCTGCCCCCGGTTGGGCAACGTCTGTTTTGTTATTTGAACAGATGGCTCCTTGAGTGATTTATCCACGTTTATCACCTGAGAAGGGAAAGAAAGGAGACATTACTTCGGTATTCGGTTGAAGATCGTTTAGGAACAATACATCGTTTTACCAAATGGGAGGCTTCGTGACCAAACGTATTTCGTGCCGAAAGGGGTAGATCCCACTATGCTCCGCGGGTGATAGTCATCGTTCATGGGACTTGCTCCACGGATTAAGTGATTAATCCACGGCCCTTGGCTCGAAGATATTCAAAGGGTAATATTGACACTCAGAGCGGTTAGTTTTAAGCGTTAATTAAAAATGTTCCCGTGGGAACTTTACAACGAGATCCGTAACACATTCATTCGACGTATTCACCTCTCACTCTCCTGAGCCTTCTAATGATTTAGCACACGAGCTTCGAACCAGATGTCCGGTCGCCGGTATCGGTCACGACTGCGAAGATGCACCTATTCCAAAATGCTTGACCCATAGGCTGAGTTGCTCATTCAGGAAATCGTCCGACTGTTCAGGTCGTTGGCATTCAAGTTGAGCCTCCTTAATCGCTGGTGATGGACTTCTCCCATTACTTTCGGCATGAACAACCCGGTTCCTCGGTTTATGCTTGATCCATATGCCGAGTTGCTCACTGAGAAGCTCACTTGAAATTTCAAGCCATTGATGCCCAAGTCGGGCATCCTCAACCGTTGGCGACGGGTTCCTTACACTACTTTCGGCATGAACAACCTCACTTCTTGAGTTGGTATTTTCATCGTTGTCCAGTAGATTCGTATCCAATGCTGGATTCGCCGTAGGAATAGCACTAACGATCGGTTGGTGCTCAAATTGGGGGGTCCATACTTGCTGGAATTGTTGTACATACTCTTGAGGAGTACTGAGGTAACTCAGGGGGGAATTCAGCCGATCGAACCAAGAATAGAGGTCTTCAAGGAGATCGTCTGACCCATCGAGCGACTGACACTCAGGTTGAGTATTGTCGACTACTGGCGAAGGAATTTTTTTGCCATTTTCGTTATGGACCACCTGATTCTTCGAGCCGGAATCTCCGTAATTGTCTCGCAAGATTGTATGTGCATCTCCTGTCAATGTTAGATCCGCTGTAGGACTAGCATTAACGGCCAGTCGGTGCTCAAACTGGGTAGTCCCTATTTCTTGAAATTGCGGTACATACTCCTGAGAAGTACTAGGATAACCCAGGGGAGCACTCTGATTGATGCCTGAACAATCGACCGTGTAATTGCCGGTCCCATCGGTGTTAAGAGGTGATTGGACGCTTCCTGTTTCATGAGGATTGCGGTCACAGCCATGATTATCATTTAAACTTGAACCGCCTCTATCTTGGTCTAGCACCACTCGTCTATCTCTCAGTAGTCTCTTGTAGCACCAAAGGTGATTCCTGACCTTATTTCTATCCAGTCCCGGCACGTTCATGATTTTGAGTATGCGCGATGGGCGAGCCAAGCTGATCCCTAACTGCTGAACTGCATCAACAAATTTGCTATGAAGCTCCGAGGTCCAACAAAACCTTCTTTTCTTGCTAGCCGAAGTAGTGTCAGCAACTTGGCGGCTACTCTTCGCGGAATCTGGTCGTGTTGAACCGCCTATATCTTGGTCTTGCGCCACTCGTCCATCTCTCAATAGTTTCTTATAGCGCCAAAGGTGATTCTTGACCTTACTCTTAGCCAGTCCCGGCACGTTCATGATCTTGAGTATGCGCGATGGGCGAGCCAAGCTGCTCCCTAACTGCTGAACTGCATCAACAAATTTGCTATGAAACTCCGGGGTCCAACGAAACCTTTTTTTCTTGCTAGCCGAAGTAGTGTTAGCAACTTGGCGGTTACTCTTCTCGGAACCTGGTCGTGTTGGAAGTTGCTCTGGGGGGAATTCCGTGGTCTCAGATCGGCTGATCGTGACGGTGAGTTCATCATTGAGCGGACCTGACTTGTCGTGACACATGTCCCCTTCCACAATGGGCGTCGACTTTGACCTTATAGCACTGGTTTCCTCTTGTAGACCCTCGGCGGTACCCGCCTGTTCCAAAAGATGTTGCGGAGGGCATTGCAACAAATGAGCATTATAAACCCCCAGATCTGGCTCCTCAGTGAATACTTCGTCCGTGGGAACAGGGTTACCGCAATCAAGGCAAATGGCGATGCTTAGAGCTTTTTTATACTGAGTGTTTTCTATTCGAAGCTTTTCATTTTCCTCCCTCAAAATCGCTAACTCGTGCTGATCGCGTTGATGCTTCAGCCGGGTTCGTTTGTTTTCAAACCAGCACTTGACCTTCCGAGGCTCCCACCCTATCTCCTGGCCCATTTTTGATTTTCTGTTCCATGTCCGGATAGGGGCATTCCCTGAAAAACAACTCAAGTTTATGGACTTGACCTGAAGTGTTGCGTTGGAGATATTCCCCTTTCTGACGCCGATCACCGCCGCGGGTACTGTTCTCGTTAACCAAGCCACGGGTTTCATCGTTAGAAGGATCGGTCTCCATGGCCCTCGTGTCAGGTTCGGTCCTGGGATCTTCAAATTCTTCCAGCAGCTCGAGCTCGGAGACCTCTAAGTCTGGCGTTTCCAGTAAATGACAGAACCCCTTGAACATTTTGATCGAAATATCACTAATTGATTTTTCGTTAACTCGGCTTTCTTTGTTCCTCCTTGGATCCTCACTTTCTCTGCAAGTTCTGAAAGGTTAAATGAGTCGTATCACCGTTCTTTGATCAAGGGTGATGGCTACCTGACGAGCGCTTTTCTCAAGGCTTCGTAATTCCCACTTTGTCCTTTTGTGATGGCTGTCTGACGAGCGCTCTTCTCAAGGCTTCGTAATTCCCACTTTGTCCTTTTTTTACCCTTTTCTCCGTGAACGGAGCCTGAAGATCTCTTGCGTTGATTTCGCTCTGTCGAGCACTACGCTTGTCCCCCTGGCCCAATCTCTAGAGTAACAGGTCTGCCCACCTTTCGGCGCCATTATGTTTCGTAAAACCCGAGATCACAGGACGGTGGTGGATCCGTGACTCTTCGGGGATGCATTAACGAAACCCGCTTGGCTCTGCTGCACATAAACTATTATTACAACCTATCCCTGCTTATTCGAGCGTTTATAAGGTGATAGATTGACGTCAAGAAGATTAATACTTTAGCCTTATCAGATTCAGTCTCTCAAACACTCCTCCCATTCCCATTCTCCTCTCCATCATTCAATCGCATATGGATTCCTCCTCTGTGCCTGCTGCCTTAGCCGCAGCTTCGACCCAATGGGAGAGATTTTATCATCTGTTAGGTAGGGGTTATGGTTATATAAACAGTCATCCTGAAGCCGAGGTTGAACTCCGTACTCTGATTCTGGTCTTGGACACCGCATGCATCGAAGGTACGAAACTGCAAAGGGAGTTTGCAATCTTCCCCACTATCTTCAACAATTTCCTAGAGGCTTACGAAGTTGCTAGCCTGGATGTCACTTTGGCTAGCATCGTACGAGCTCGCTATCAAGACAGGGCTGAGTTCCTGATGTCGGCCATGCTGACGGCCGATAACTATAAAAAGGCTGTTGAATACGCCCACGCCCAAGTCTCATTGCTGGTCCGTGAGAGGGACAACTTGGTGGAGCGTCTAGCTCTCTATCAAACCGTCTTTGAGCAAGACCAGCACAATTTCGTGCTGAGGTTCCAGTGCACCTGGTTGGAGGAAAGGCTTGAAGATCTGGCCGTGGATATAGCCAGCGGGAGAGCGCTGGCTCAGGAGTTAGAGCATGAATTCGAGTACTATGAGACCAAGGTGAATGAACTTAAGGAGAAGTGCCGTCTCCTTATCTTCAAGCTTGTAGACCTTGATTCTCGAAGCGTTGGCAGTAAGCAAGGCATGGATAACATGGAGAGTCAGTTAAGCTCCTTCGTGATGCTCGTCAGAACTCATTTTGGGTTTACGACTCCCCCTTAATAACCCATTTGTAAACTCTCCTGTGGAGTGAAATAAACGCGAGTTTTTTATATATATGCTCCTTTATTCTGCATGGTTGGCGAGCCAAGAAAGGTCCTCGCTTTCGGATCTATGCGACTCCCTTCTCACATGTGCCAACAGCTCAGTTACGCATTATTTCCACAGCCTGACGCTTTTCATTCGAACGATTTGAATGCTTTGTGAGAAATAGATTTGTAGCTGCTCTAAACTTTAAAATTACTCCTGATTTTGCGGTCATGGTGTTTGGGGTAGCTAACAATCTCTCCGCTTTCGAGCTCACTCACGTTCTGCTCGTAACTTATGCTGGCCCTTCTGCCTTCACGTGTCGAGTTGATTTTACCTTGAACCTAATATAACAATGGATTGTCGTATCTATACATGATGACATTCGCAGACAACATTGTGCAAAATCAGCTCTAGCTATTAAAAAAAGAAGACAAATGCGCCGATGAGAATTTTACAATAGGGGATACATCCCTCTCGCGTACATCACCCTCTTTCTTTGGGTATGTCCAATGATCAACCAATCTGGCTTCGGTTCAGGTGTGCCATTACCGACTGCAGATCATGGCTGCCAACCTTTAATAGCTTCCAACTAATCGAACCAGGTACCAAGTCCTTCATCGAAGAAATCATTTGATTCCTCGAACGATCGATGTGTAGGTTGAGCTGCATCCCCTGACGGGTTCTTCGAACTGGAACCCCCATCCTTGTTTGGGAATATAAGAGGAGATTCGATCGATTGACTACCACAAGCATCTCCCACTTGGGAATTAGGGAAATAAGAATGCTCAAAGCATTCCCCTATCAGATCGTCTGAAACCATATGCTCCAATTGGGCAAACCCTTGAGCATCGGGCGTAGTGGGCTGCTCTGTGATAGGAAGAACACTGGCTAGCTGCTGTTCGGACGGGGGAGTGCTTACTTGCTGCACTTGTGATGCGTGCTCTTGAGGAATATTGAAATGACTCATGAGGATATCCTGATCAAATCCCCAATAGTCGTCTAGATTCGACTGGGCTTCCTTTGACATAAGGGTGCTGGATTCGTAGCCGAGTCTATTGTTCAGATTCAGTTCTGCATAACGCTGTCCTAGCGCCCTTCTGTAGCAACCAAGGTGATTCGCGACTAATTGCTTGGTAAGTCCCGGTACATTCATGACCCTAAGTATGCTTGTCGGACCTGTGAAGTCGAGTCCTATCTGTCGAACTGCGTCTAAGAACTTGAGATGAAGCTCCGGGGGCCAAACAAATTTCTTCTTCTCGCTGTCCGGAATAGCGTCGATAGCCTGCCGACTAATCTCTAACTCCTCTTGAATCGTATCTGATCTTACCAGAAGTTGTTGTGAAGGAGATTCATGAGCTTCGATAGGGTGACTCCAATCATGACGACACGTATCCTCTTCCTCCGAAGGCACTTGTATAATCTTTGTAGGATTGATCTGCTCATGCGCGCCATCAGCAGGATCTGATTGTACCGGAGATGGTTCAAGGGCGCAGGGTGATAAATGAGCATTTTCCATCCTCGTAGAAGACTTACCAGGGAATATTTTACTGAGGGTGGTAGGGCCACCGCAGTTAGGGCAAGCTATAGTGCTAAGAATTTTCTCATACCACATGTTTTCCATTCGAAACCTTTCGTTATGTTCCTTTAGAGTCATGATCTCCTGACGCCTGCGTCGGACGCTTAGTCTGAATCGGTTATTCTGGAACCAAAACTAGACCCTCATAGGATTCATTTCCAGTCTCTGGCCCAATTCAATCTTTTGTTCCTCGCTTGGGCAAGGGCATTCATCGAAGAAAGCTTCAAGTTCTTGGATTTCCTTCTGAGTGTGGCGCTGGCGGCGTTTTCTTTTCTGGGGTTGAGCATTGTGGCCACTGCCGTCGTCGCCGCTGCGATCTTGGTGTTCGTCACCGGCAGTGTTGGGTTCCATGGCTTCGATATCAAATTTGATTCTAGAGCTTTTGAGGTCTTCCAACGAACTCGTCACTCGGGGTTCTCTGTTCTCTTTTGTATACTCGCTCTTTCGATTTGTTGCCTCCTTTTCCTCGAAAGCCAGGTCTGTTCAGCGTTCTATTTTTTAAACGACGGAACTGTTTACCTCCTGCTCAGCTTTCCGACACGATGGGGTAACCAAATCCTTCCGCGGCTTCTTCGATAGTAGCGCTCGCCTTTCACTTTTCCTTAATAGTCATGCCTGTTCAGCATTGTCTTCCTTTTTTTTTTTAAGTGGCAGAACTGTCCACTCCCCGCCCAGCTTTATGCGTGATGGAACAACCCAATCCTTTCGCGGCACTCTTCGATAGTTGCGCTCGCCTCTCACCTAAAATCAATAATGGTGAGACCAAAGGATCTTTTGCAGCTTTCACTTGGCAAGCCTGAAATCACGGACCGAGACGGAATTGATGTTTCACGGGAAGAGTGACCCTTGCTTTACTTAATTATCCTGGCTCCACAAGCATTATTGCTGTGACTTTTCTCCATTCTCGAGACGCTATAAAATGCAGAGTTAGTGTTTGGGAGATTAACGCTCTCATATAATTTGCTTCCATCTTCTAATCGCTTCATTACACACCTCTCCGTCGAAAATGGCCTCATCCCATGTCCACACTTTCTCAGCCGAAGCTTTGGCTCGATGGGAAGAGCTCTATAACCTCTTGGGTCGAGGCTATGCTCACATAGCTGATCATCCCGAAACCGAGGATGAAATCCGAGTCATGTTCGGGGACCTGGACATTACCTCCCTCGAGGGTACTGCGTTGGGGAGGGAATACAATATTTTTCCAACGCTCTTTACAAACTCCTTGGAGGTCTACCGCGCTGCTCATCGGGGAGTTACCGTGGCTCGTGTCTTGCGAGCCCGTTATGAGGATCAGTCCGACCGCCTAGCGTTGGCTGACTACCTGGCCGATAGTCACAAAAAGGCTGTTGAGTTCGCCAAAGAGCGGGTTTCGACATTGCTTCGCGAGAGGAGGAATCTGGTGGAGGACTTAGCTCTATCCCTGGCTACCTATGAGCGCGATCGTCGTAATGCCCTGCTAAGGAATCGAAGCGAGTGACTGGAAGAAAGGCTCAACGGCATAAATGAGGATATAACTCGTGAGAATGGACTTGTTCGGGACTTGGAAATAGTTGCCGAAGATCACGAGACTCAGGTTGTTGCAGTCAATGATGAACACAAACGCCTTCACCTCAGGCTTGCGGACCATGATACGCGGAGTGGTGCGTACAAACAAAGCATCCATAACCTGGAGGGTCAACTGGGCTCCTTCGTGTCGTTGATTAGGGCTCACTTCTGCTTTACTTTTCCACCACAATGAATTGTATGATCTGGTTTTGGAATCCTTCAATTGGGCAAGAATGAATGAAAGCTCCCGTGTGTTTATTTTAGCTTTTATATGATCCATTTCTTCGAGCATCCGAACATCTTAGACTTGGATGAGCCGATCCATAATAAATCGAGCAAATGTGTTCTGATTTTCTAACTCGCTCATGATCAGAAGAAAGAATAGCTTCAGGCTTATCCAAGAAAAGATTTCTCTCTATCTCATATATTTTACCTGCAAATAAAAAGACAGAATCAGAAGGAATAATTTGAAAAAGAAAGCAAAAAACCCCTTTCAATCTTATGCTTGCCCATGATTAATAAGGACAATAACTTTTACAAGGATTTTAATCATGTGCGAAAAGTTTTTATCAATATTCCTCGAAGGGAAGCATACTGTTGAAAGGGATGTAATTCACAATAATCGCTTTTGATCAATTTCGAGAGGAACGAATTACTCAAAAGTGCAGGACATGATAACGTGTTTTAAATTCAATTGAAGATATGGCGTCCAAATTAAGGCTGTTTGCTAAGAACGAGAGTAATTTGGGCATCTATCTCGTCATTAAATTTGAAACAATGCGGATATTCTTGATCAATTATCGTGAATTACCAGTGGCGTACCACATGCATGAATCAATTCAAGTGTATAATTCCTTCTAGCGAAATTGGGGTTGGACTACCCTATACGACCAAAAGGTCGTGTAAGACTTCCAATTTTAATTTCCTCTAAAGGAATTATAAACTTGATTTGGGAGTATTCGGATGATTAGAGAAAATGCCACTATCACATTCTAATGACCCGTCAAAAGAAATACAACAAAGTTCCCATCTGGATGTATACACCAATAGATCCCTAATACAATCACTCTAAGGGGTGAGATAGAGAAAGACCTCAGTAAAAATAAACCTTATACAAGAGGATTAGTAATGGAAAATAAAACAAAGGAATGTGATCCTAACGTTCAAGGATGCCCCAAGTTTGATCTGTGACTTCCGGATCACTTGCCCCAACTCGTCATCTTCATTGGACGATACCTCCATAATGTCCACAGTAGGCTCCTTTGTCGCACATTCGGTGTTCGCCATGGGATATCATCCTCCTCGTCTTCTATCAAGGACGTTTGGGAAAAACACAAACATCTATCCTTGAAATGGCATTTAATCTAATCACCAGAATGCAATGAATGAAATGCCTATATTTATATGAGCTGTAATAGATTTGAGGGATAGAGAGTCTTACCAACCAAACTCGTCGACTTATGTGCGGTTTTAGGTGTACCAACCGCCCAAAGACATACGCATGAGACAAGTGATGGTGAACTTCTAAAAATCAGAGGGTTTGGCACCTAAGGTTAAGGTTCCCACCTCGAGTTCTAGAAAGAGCCGATTCCATTGCACAGCTATCGTTGCATTGGGACTCGATCCATAGTTCGAAGTGAGCGGAATTGAAAAGTGGATTACCCCGTGTTTTTCCTCACGGAGATTCCATTTTCAATCCCTTCTATTGTTTTCCTAAAGGTGGCGCCCGGGGTTTTAGGCGCGGTTGTGTGTGTCTATGTGTCGTGATCATCACGATGCAAGTCATGCACAACAGTTTATCAATCAGCACTTCAAATCATCCACACAACATACATTCCTACGCCCAACCTGCATAAAACGATGTTAATCACAGACTACCCCCCTTATCACTCCAATCTGCAAAAACATATAACACATATCGTAAGCGGACTTACCTCACCTTCGCGAGCGCCTGCAGGGTTAAAACAATCACTCAGCGTTTTAATTACGGCCTAAGTCCACTTGAGGTCTAGAACCATATGTTCTAGAACACAGGGTCCCCAGCGGAGTCGCCAGCTGTCGCGACCCGTCCGGAAGCGGACGCGGCTAATGGATTACCGATCGCGGGTCTTGGATCGACGCGGGCCCTCCCAGGCCCATACCAAATCGCGGCGGGAGTATTTTTCAAAGGGATTCGACGATAACAGTCGATCGCTTTCGACCTTCAATGTGGTCGTGGTGGCATGTGCAACTTGTGCATGCATTTGGAGCCGCCACCGGTCTTTATTGGAGGGTAGACCGGAAACCTTACTGACCGATTGGGAGAGGTCGATCAGTTCTGCGGAACCAGAGATTTTGGATTCGGAGACTTGGTTACGTTGGTGTCATTACCAACGCCCTTTCGGTACCTAACGCGAGTGATTTTCCTAGCTAAGAGTTCATGCAGGCGCAATTTTAGGTGAGGTAGGCTTGATTCAGGGTTTCATGCAGATTGGAAAACTGTTCCTATCAATCACAATCAATTTAAATGAAAGCGCAATCAAGTACATAAATAAATCACATCAATGCACATCAATTCAAATCAATGGCTTCCTAATATAGTCATAAGGGCTCAGAGGAGATGTGATTTAGGACCGGGGTAAGATGAGAGGATTTGGAGGCGATTTAGCCCGAAGGGCAAAATCGTCAATTTTTGGAAGATTTGGATACCGAATTACCCAAGATATTCCATGGCCAGTTGTTTGTGGCCATTTCCCATTTTTTTGGGGATTTTTCTAGAATTTTTAGAATTTTTTTGGAAGACGGTTTGCCGGAAGGGCAAAATCGTCATTTTTGAAAAGACCGAGGGCCGAAAAACTCGAAACAGGTTGTGGCCAGTTGAATATGGCCATTTCCTATTTTCTGGAATTTTTTAGAATTTTTCTGAATTTTTCCCGATATTTTTTGAGTTTTTTATGATTTTCTATTTTTTATTGAATTTTTGAATTTTTTATTATGTTTTATTATTAAAAATAATAATATATAAAACAATTATTCGGACCGGGTCGGATGACCCGACCCACAACCCAGACCCGGATCAGCCAAAACGACGACGTTTTTGATGTTTTGAAGATTTTTCTATTTTTTTTTATCATTTTTTTATTACATCCGAAAATCAACGGATCGGACGGTCCTCATCGTGCCACGTGGCAACTCCTGGTGCGTCCGATCTCGAACGAGATCAGACGTTCCACAGCAAGCCACTTGGCACAATCTCAGCCTTCTCATCGATTTTAATTAATTATCCGAAAATCATTTTTTATTTTTTGAAAAATCCAGATCGCGACACGTGGCACATTCTCCACCGTCCGATCTGGTTTTATTTTTTGTTCCCGGCCACGGCCCACCACGCTGACGTGGCTGCTGACGTGGCATGCCACGTCATCGTTGACTGGTCAACGGTCGACCAGACCGCCGGAGAAGATGACCGGCGCCGGCGATTCTCGCCGGAGGCGCCAAACCGACGTAAAATCGTCGGTTTCGAGGCGCGATTTTGAGCCCAATCCACTCCTCGTCAATCCCAAGTTAACATACAATTGAAAAATGGCCTGAATCACGTCGGAAACCACCTCAAAAGCACGGCGACCGAACCGGCTCCGGCGAGAAATTTGCAGAAAACTTTTTATCATTCAAAATCGATTCCAACCGTTCAAATAGCATCCTAGGGAGATTTGAGGACTTACCTGAGGTCCCTTGATGGTCGGCGACCGCCGGAAATCCCTCGTCAAGCTCCCGTCCGAACCATGGCCAGCGAAGCTCCGGCCCTCGGTTTTTGTCGAGTTTTAATGCAAAATAAACATCAAGCCGGGGTTAGACAAGAATCTAATGAAGATTTATAGCTTCTAGCATGCGAATAATGCTTGGGGATGACACGGCCGAGAGCCAAAATAATACCAACCGCTCGGGCATTTCATCGAGCAGATTATGTGCATGTGAGAAAAAGAGGCCGGAGTGAGAAACCGACCTGCTGCGAGCTCGTCGACGGCATAGAAGTCTTTTGTGATGATCGACGAGTATCGCTGCAGGCTCCGGACGGTCGTTCCACCCCCGTGCTTGCCAAAAATCCTCTCCCTTTCTCTCGGCCCGAGCTCGCCGTCGCTCTCGGCCTCCTCATCTTTTCTATGCGTTGCCGACCGCTTTTCGGTCAGGGAATCTTCACTCCACGACCACCATCCCTCCTTTTCCAACTCGCCCTCGTCTTTTGTAAAAAAAAATGCCACAATGGGCCTCCCCATCTTCCCCTATTTCCTGTTCTGTCGGCACGGTGGGTCTGCAACAAAGTTGCAGACCCGGTTCGGACCGGGTCGGGTCGGGTCTGACTCGACCGGCCCGGTTCGACTCTCCTAGCCCAATTGAGCCCCAAATAGACCTCTTTTCATGAAATTGATACCAAAATCGGACTCCTTGACATGTTTTCTATCAGATAGAGGTATTTTCGTGAATCCATTGATTGAAATTTAGTGAAAACCCCAAATTGTCCCTAGGATCCGAAAATGATTATCGCCAAATTGAGAGCCCAAACGATCGAATTAGTCCAAATTAAGACCACCGGTGGATTCATCACGATGAAACCCATAGGGTAGAGGTGTTTAATTTTAATGGGTGGGCTCGTGTGAGATTTAATTTCAAAATTTGCGAAACCGGGGACTAAATTGAAAGAAAATTATGCAATTAAGCCCTTTTGTTTAAAATTGATCAAATTGGAGGGCAAATTGACCTAATTGCACTTCAAGACTTTAGAATACAATGTCATAGCTTATGAAAACCAAGAATTGAAAATTAAAAGACTCGAAAAGGATTTTTTATGCCCGATTCGGGTTTATGTTTGTGAAGGAACATAGTGACCCAAGTCGAATTTTCAAGATTTAAAGTGACACACTCGAAGAGGAAATTAAAACAAAATTATTGAATATTTTTGTGTATTTTTCTGACCACGAATGGTATTTTTCTGATTTTTTGGGTATTTTTATAATTAAATAAATTCGAAAAATATTATAAAATACAAAAAAATATTTTTTTGTTCAAAATTGGTCCTCGAGGCTAGGCCAAGGCTTCCAAAGTTTATTTTGTGATTTTATGGCCTTTTTTTGATATTTTTAATTTATTTTAAAGAATAAAAATCACAATAATAAATGGTCAAAAATCAGGTGTCAACACTCATCACTTCAAGGCCTGGTACCTTCGTGACGTGATAGAGCTCTACGGCCCGATTCGAGGGTTTGAGGGACCGCCTGTTCAGGGGGTCGCTAATGCCCCAGCCTAGGACCCGATGGACATCAATACGCCTGACGGGGAGGTAGTGGATCCCGAACCCAGCACGCAGCCTAAGGACGAGCCCGAGCAGTCTGTTGCCCCTTCTGTACAGTCGAGTAATAGTTCTTATGACGATCCCAACAACCCGGCTCCTCCGTTGGACTAGCACGATCACTAGCCTTAACCGTGATCTTTCCGAGCTGTTGGAGGTTCTTTTGTGGGGGTAACCTTTTGGAGTAGATGAGAGTTGACCTTACCTGACTCATATATCTTTTTGAGAGTCTTATAGGGCCGCCCCGAAGCATGGGGTTGTATATGTTAGTGTTGACACCTGATTTTTGACCATTTATTATTGTGATTTGTATTCTTCAAAATTAAATTAAAATATCAAAAAATGTCATAAAATCACAAAATTAACTTTGGAAGCCTTGGCTTAGCCTTAGGAACCAATTTTGAACAAAATTTGTTTTCGTAATTTTTAATAATTTTTTGAATTTATTTAATTATTAAAAATACCAAAAAAAAATCAGAAAAATACCATTAGTGGTCAGAAAAATACACAAAAATATTCAATAATTTTGTTTTAATTTCCTCTTCGAGTGTGTCATTTTAAAATCTTTGAAAATTCGGCTTGGGTCACTATGTTCCTTCTGCTGACACCTAAATTTTGATCATTTTATTTTATTTTATTATTTCTTTTATCGTTATTATTATTTTATCTTTAAGGAAAAACATAATCATTTAAAGAAAAAGCAAAAGAAAAGAGGGATATTTGACCAATGATGTTGTCTTGGCTTTTATTTTTATTTTATTTTATTTATACTATTTTATTTTATTTTATTTTATTTAATATTATTAATATTATTATTTTTATTTCCCCACTCACACGCTCCCTCTCTCTCTCTCTCTCTCTCTCTCTATCTCTCTCTCTCTCTCTCTCTCCCACGGCCGAGAGGACCACGACCTGAACTCTCCTCAAAAACCGAACGCTCATCTTCCTTCTGGCTCTCTCCTTCGGCGATCATCCATGCGGCGTCCATCAACGACAACCACCACCACCGGACCTCCTCCATTTTTCTACCACCTCGTCACCACCGTTTCGGCCGTCGCGCGCCGCCAGAGGACCTAGAATCAGCCCGAGGGCGCTCTCTGCTCTGTTTTGGCGCCGGGAGTTGCTTGGGCTCCGACAGCCTTCGAGGCCGCTTCCGATCGCCACCAGCTCATCACCAGACCTTCACCACATCCTCTTCTGTCCGTCGAAGGTCACCACCACCGTCGCCGCCGTCCGGAGCCACCGGAAAAGCAGTTGAAAGCTGCTCGGGTGTCCTTGCTTTGTTTCGGGCCGGGACTGCAACTACTTATGTTCAGCTGCTCCGTGCCTCCTCAGCCCCCACAACCACCTTCTACCGTCACCACACCATCCTCAAGAACCCTCTGACGTCTCTTCACGGTCGCACGCCGCCACAAACCGTCGGAGAACCTCGAGCAACCAGGAAATCGAGACCTGCTCTGTTTTCTGCGACTACTTTGTTCCAGTCGATTCTTCCACGTCTCTGCCGCCTCCAGCTCGTTCCCTCCGGCCACCATGGACCACCACCGACCACTTGCGACCTCCCTTGACGTTCCCTGAGATCCCACTAATCGTCAACGTCTAGCCCTACCCCTGCTCCCCCGCCAACTTCGCCGCCTACACCGCCGTCTTCCAACCCCACGACCGCATCATGGGCCTCGACCTCCCCTCCGACGGACACCTCATCCACGGCTACTACACCTCCGGCGGCAAGAAGATCTCTGCCACCTCCACCAGCTCTGAGAGCCTCCCAAGCCGCATGAACAGCCTGGCTCCCCTGCCTTGCATGTCCGCCCAATTCTGGCCCGAGTGCCCTGTTTGGGCCTGGATCATGGGCCAACGAGCTGGCTCGTTTCCTGGGCCGTGTCCTGCGAGGTTGGCCCAGCGACTGGGCCATTGTGCCAGAATCCGTAGGCCACGTGGGCCGGGAGATTGGGCCGATTATCCGAGTTTTGCCCCGTGATCCGATCAAGTTCGAGGGAGAATAGCGCATATCGGGGCTTGGCAATTAAAGATCGATGTCCAATCAGGTATATTTTGCGTACCCGATTCGTATATTATGGTTATTTTTCTAAAATATTGTCATTATATATTTGATTTGCAAGTACTTATTCCTATCTAGAGGTCGGCTTGTTTAGTCGGTTAAGTGTTGTATGTTGTCGTATAAAATATTTTCCAAAAATGATAAAAAAAAAAATAATAAAAAGAATAATAATAAAAAAAATTTGAAAAATTCAGAAAAAATTCCAGAAAATTCTCAAAAATGGGAAATGGCCACAAACAACTGGCCATGGAATATTTTGGGTAATTCGGTATCCAAATCTTCCAAAAATTGACGATTTTGCCCTTCGGGCTAATCGTTCCCAAATCTTCCCATTTTGCCCCTGGTCCCAAATCACTCCTTCCCTAAGCCCTTATGGCTATACTAGGAGGCCTTTGACTTGAATTGATGTGCATTGATGTGATTTATTTATGCAATTGATTGAGCTTTTCATTAAAATTGATTGGGATTGATAGGAATATTCTTCCAATCTGCGTGAAACCCTGAATCAAACCTACCTCGCCTAAAATTGCGCCTGCATGAACTCTTAGCTAGGAACATCATTCGCGTTTGGTACCGAAAGGGCGTTGGTAATGACACCAGCGTAACCAAGTCCCCGAACCCAAAATCTCTGGTTCCGCAGAACTGATCGATCTCTCTCAATCGGTCAGTAAGGTTTCCGGTCTACCCTCCAAGAAAGACCGGTGGCGACTCCAAATGCATGCACAATTTGCACATGCCACCACGACCACACTGAAGGTCGAAAGCGATCGACTCTTATCGTCGAATCCCTTAAGAAATACTCCCGCCGCGATTTGGTATGGGCCTGGGAGGGCTCGCGCCGATCCAAGACCCGCGATCGGTAATCCATTAGCCGCGTCCGCTTCCGGACGGGTCGCGACAGCTGGCGACTCCGCTGGGGACTCTTGCTCTAGAACATATGATTCTAGACCTCAAGTGGACTTAGGCCGTAATTAAAACGCTGAGTGATTTTTCTAACCTTGCAGGCGCTCTCGAAGGTGAGGTAAGTCCGCTTATGGTAGGTGTTATATGTTTTTGGCAGATTGGAGAAATAAGGGGTGTAGTCCGTGATTAACATTGTCTTATGCAGGTTGGGCGTAGGAATGTATGTTGTGTGGATGATTTGAAGTGCTGATTGATAAACTGCTGTGCATGAATCGCATTATGATGATCACAACACGTGGACACACACAACCGCGCCTAAAACCCCGGGCGCCGCCTTTAGGAACACAATAGAAGGAATTGAGAATGGAATCTCCGTGAGGAAAAACGCGGGGTAATCCACTTTTCAATTCCGCTCGCTTCGAACTATGGATCGAGTCCCAATGCAACGATAGCTGTGCAATGGAATCGGCTCTTTCTAGAACTCGAAGTGGGAACCTTAACCTTAGGTGCCAAACCCTCTGATTTTTAGAAGTTCACCATCACTTGTCTCATGCGCATGTCTTTGGGCGGTTGGTACACCTAAAACCGCACATAAGTCGACGAGTTTGGTTGGTAAGACTCTCTATCCCTCAGATCTATTACAGTTCATATAAATATAGGCATTTCATTCATTGCATTCTGGTGATTAGATTAAATGCCATTTCAAGGATAGATGTGTGTGTTTTTCCCAAACGTCCTTGATAGAAGACGAAGAGGATGATATCCCATGACAAGCACCGAGTGAGCAACAAAGGAGCCTACTATGGACATTATTGAGATATCGTCCAATGAAGATGACGAGTTGGGGCAAGCGATCCGGAGGTCACAGATCGAACTTGGGGCATCCTTAAACGTTAGGATCACATTCCTTTGTTTCATTTTCCATTACTAGTCCTCTTGTATAGGGTTTATTTTTATCGAGGCTTTCTCTATCTCACCCCCTAGAGTGATTGTATTAGGGACCTATTGGTGTATACATTCAGATGGAACTTGGTTGTATTTCTTTTGACGGGACATGGGAATGTGATAGTGGCATTTTCTCTAATCATCCGAATACTCCCAAGTCAAGTTTATAATTCCTTTAGAGGAAATCAAAATTGGAAATCTTGCATGACCTTTTTGGTCATATAGGGTAATCCAACCCCAATTTCGCTAGAAGGAATTATACACTTGAATTGGTTCATGCATGATTGTGCGCCGCTGGTAATCCACGATAATTGACCGAGAATATCGGCGTTGTTTTGAATTTAATGACGAGATAGATGTCCAAATTACTCTCGTTCTTAACAAAACGGCCTTGATTTGGATGTCGTATCTTCAATTAAATTTAAAACACGTTATTATGCCTCGTACTTTTGAGTAATTCGTTCCTCTCGAAATTGATCAAAAGCAATTATTGTGAATTACATTCCTTTCAATAGTATGCTTTCTTTCGAAGAATATTGATAAAAAAAAAACTTTTCTCGCAAGATTAAAACCCTTGTAAAAGTTCTTGTCCTTATTAATCATGGGTAAGCATAAGATTGAAAGGGGGTTTTGCTTTCTTTTTCAAATTATTCCTTCTGATTCTGTCTTTTCATTTGCAGGTAAAAAATAGGTAACGGAGAGAAATCTTTTCCTGGATAAGTCTGAGGCTATTCTTTCACCTGATCATGAGCGAGTTACAAAATCCATATTTGCTCGACTTATTGATATTATGGTTCGGCTCACCTAAGTTGAAGATGTTCGAACGCTCGAAGAAAGGAACCATGCAGAAGTTAAAACACACACGAGAACTTTCATTTATTTTGCTCAGCGGAGGGTTTTCAGAAGCAGGTCATACAATTTGGGGTGGAAAAGTAAAGCCAAAGTGAGCCCTAATTAACGACACAAAGGAGCCCAACTGACCCTCCATGTTGTTAATGCTCTGCCCGTACTCAAGACTTCGCATGTCCTGGTCCGCGAGCTTGAGGAAAAGGTTTCTGCATTCTCCCTTAACCTCAGTGACCTTGACCTCGTGTTCTTCGGTGATTATTTCCAAGTCCCGAACTAATCCATTCCCGTGAGCTATGTCTGCGGTTATTTTGTCGAGCCGTTCTTCCTGCCAGTCGCTTTGCAGCCTCAATAGGACATTGTGGCGGTCGTGCTCGCCAGCGGTCAGGGATAGGGCCAATTAATCCACCAGTTTTCTCCTCTCGCGAAGCAACGTCGCGACCCTCTCATTGGCAAACTCGACGGCCTTTTTGTGACTATCGGCCAGATAGTTGGTCAGCACCAAATGATCAGACCGATCCTCGTAACGAGCCCGCAAGACGCGAGCCACGAGAACCTCCCGATCAGCAACACGGTAGGCCTCTAAGGAGTGTGCAAAGAGGGTCGGGAAAATTCTATATTCCCTCCCCAGCGTAGTACCTTCGAGGGAAGTGGTATCTAAGTCCTCGAGCAGGACACGGATTTCATCCGCGGTTGCAGAATGATCGGTTATGTGCGCGTAACCGCGACCCAATAGGTTATAAAGCTTTTCCCACTGGGCCAAGACATCAGTCGAAAAAGTGCGCACGGGAGAGGAGGCCATTTGCGTTGGGTTGGCTTGAGAATAAGACGAGGCTAATAGAGAGATTAGAAGGAAGAAGCTGATTATGCGAGAACGCTAACCTGCCATACGTTAATCCCTCATTTTATAGCAACTCAAGGATGATGAAGGGTCTCAGTAATAATGCTGGTGGAGCCCAGTTAGGGGGTAAAGCGGGAGGTCCCCTCACGAGAACCATTGGATTCGTTTAGGTCCACGATTTCCGGCTTATCAATTAAAAGATGTAAAAGATTTGTCGGGATCACCATTATTAGAATTAGGTGGGAGGAAAGCGCAACTATCGAAGAGAGCCCTAACAGGGTTTGGCAGTCCCATCACGTTGAAAAGCTAAGCGAGAAATTCAAGGTCTTGAGGGGGAACGTTTGCCTAATGATGCTTGAAGAGCGTCTCCTGAACATGCAAAGTCACTCGAAGAAAACTTTATAGGGAGTGAGCATACAGGAGAGAGTGGAGAACTCTGAGTGGGCAAGAACCAATCAAACATTTCTCAATCCAACATATTTAAGAGGTTACTGTCAGCTGCTAGAGGCGACTGACTCAAAAATCTCAGAAATTGAACCACAGATTGATCTCGAAGATTCCAAGATCAAGTCTAACGCCAAAACCATGGAGCCCAACACTTCTGGCAACGGAAATCAAGATCACGGCGACGACGACAACGACATCCACAATGCTCAACTTGGGAAAAGAAGACGTCCTCACCAATACTCTCAAGAGGAAACCCAAATGCTGGAAACCCTTTTCAGTAAAAGCCATTACATGAAAAAGAAGTGGAGAATTGAATTGAGCCGGGAGTTGGGGATTAATCAGTCGAGGATCCAGTTTTGGTTTCAAAATAGGAGATCCAAATCGAGGGCTCAACGCAAACGTCAGGTGGTCGAGATTTTAAAGGAAGAAAATCAAAAGCTGCGAACAGAAAACATGAGGTATGAAAAAGCTCTCAATATCACCGTTTGCCCCCATTACGATAACCTCGTCGCCCTCGGTAAGATATTCCCCGATAAGCCTCACGCGATGATTGAAGACGTTCATTTACCACCCTACTCCCTCGGGGCATCTCCTGCTCAACCAGATTTTGCCGGAGTCACGCATGAGCAGGATGATCCTACGAAGATGATACAAATGCCTCCTGGGGGATGGGATTTGCATCGCTTTGATTGGAGTTACAGTTTCAAGGAGCTGGATGTTACCGCCGACCAGCTCAAAGCATATCAGCCTCATGCACAACAATTTTCGATAGGGTCGGGTCCTGCTGGAGATGAGTTAATCAGTCGTCAAGCCATCAATGCAATTTTGGGCCACGATAAGAGGAGGTTCGCTTGGCCCCCTGAACTGCATTCCAGATTCCTAGATGTGGTTCACCAAATGGGGATCGACTCAGCAACTCCGACGCGCATATTTAAGGCCATGAATGTACCGGGGCTTAGTAAGGAGCCGGTCAGGAATCACCTTGCTGCCTACAGAAAGCTATTAAGACAACGTCGAGCGGAGCTAAACCGGGAGGAATCCGTCTCGAGTTCAAAAGCTAGAGGCGACCGCCATTGTAATGCTCAGGCATCAAGAGATACCCGGCCAAATCTAAGCATCAATCAAGCTAGCAACCCGACCACCGGCAAACTGAAAGCTGATCAGAATGTCCTCCCAGGCCATTTCAACACTTCTCAAGAGCGCGTGTCACAAGTACAGCGAGTGCGCACTCCTCCATTCGAGCAACAGTCGGCTGGTGCTCTGCCTGCCGCTGGTCAACCCACGACAGACGATTTCTTCGATGATGGGCTCGATGCCTTGTTCAATCAGTGGGAAGCTGGCATGCTTGGACAGCCATGATCTAGCACCTGGCTCGGGGCACGATGGGTCGGTCACTACGAACACCCATAGGAAGAAGAACATGTTCACGAGTAGATCACTCATTTTATCCGTTGTAAAGTTCCTACGGGAACATTTTTCTTTAATGACTATAGTTAATTCTATATTAAAACCAACGCTATCGACGAACATCGTCATGCTCAGTTGTGATGATCCCTTGTTAGATTAAGTCTGAAACCATAGACGGTCTTTAAAATTTTCAGTGGCCACGAACTCATTCCTCACCAAGCGCCCGGGATGCTGAAATGAAGAGTAACAGCATGTACAGGGAAAATGCCACTTTCGTTTGAACGATGAAAAGGGGTTGAGAGAAGATCATAGCGTTAATCCCCATGGAGCTAAATGAATTAAACGGAGTCATTAATTGCGGGTCCACCGCTGCTCCCCACGTTCTCGGGCCTAGCAAATCATAAAAGGCGCCGAAAGATTGTAGACCCACCACTTTGAAGACTGAACTATGGGACGAGCGCAATACTCGATGAAACCGAATCAATGCAAGAGAGTTTGTGATCCTATCACGAGGAAAAAGAAAGGGGAATACAGACGATGAGTAATTGCAGAATCTCGGGAGGAGCGCTTGCTTGCTGGTCTTCATATGCAGCCTGAAGGATGGTTCCGGGACACGCACAATCACTTGAGAAAATTTCTAGAGTGAGCAAACACGTAAGAGCGAATTGAGAAAGCTAAGTGAACCAGATCAGCCCGAGATACTCCGATCCATCATGTTTAAAAGCTATTCCCATCTGCTAGAAACGCCCGACCTGGACATTTCTGAGCACGAACTGCTGGGAGACTTTGAAGATCCTGGAGCTGAATACTGCCCGAAAGCCATGGAGACTGACTCCTCTAGCGATGAAATTCTAGGTTTCAGCTACGAAGAAGGAGTATACAATGATGACCGGAGTCGGAAAAGGAAGCAACTACAACGCCACACTCCAGGCCAAATCCGAGAGCTCGAAGCTTTCTTCAATGAATGCCCCACTCCAAGCAAACAACAGAAAATGGAGCTGAGCCGAAAGATAGGATTGCAGCTTTCGAAGGTCAAGTTTTGGTTCGCCAACAAACGAACCCGGGTGAAACAGCAATACGCAGACCAGGAGTTACTGGTCCTGAAGGAGCAGAATGAGAAGCTTCAAGCTGAAAGCGCGAGATATAAGGAAGCTCTGACCAAGGCCACCTGCCTTAATTGTGGAAATCCTGTTGTCCTCGGCGAGGTGTTCCTCGATGAACCATCCCTGTTGACGAATAACGCTCAGCTGTTACCGTATTCTCCACAGCATTTTCCGACACAGCCAGATACCGCCGGAGATCTGCATGAGCAAGTCAACACCATAGGATCAACACCAACATCCTCTGAGAAATGGGATATGAATCATCACAGGGGGAGTTCTCTCAATGACGAACTCGCTGTCGCAGCCAGCCAATCCAAAGTCGGTGAGTCCCTCCCTGGACAACTTTTGAAACGACTAGATCCCGTAGAGAATAGCTACCGAAGTATTGACGATATTTTGGGTGATAAGAGAACAAGGTTTTACTGGACTTATGAACTTCACACCAAATTTGTTGATGCAATTCGAGAGCTGGGAGTTGATTCGGCTAGCCCACTACGCTTACTCGAGATTATGAATGTGCCGGGGCTCTCTAGAATTAACGTTGAGTCTCACCTCAAGTACTATAGGAGATTGCTAAGGGATGGAAGGATAGCGTTAAACCATCATAAAGCCAGTTGGAGCTCAAGTGCTGGGCAGAGTTACAACCATGATGATTGGAGAGCCAAGAGCACCCAACCGTGTTTCAGCAATGACGGGACTAGCAGTCGTGTCAGCGACTCCTCTAACCCAAATCAGAATGCTCCGCCGAGCTATCTCAATACTCCTCAGGAGTATATGCCACAGTTCCAGCACATAGAAATCCCTCAGTTTGAGCGCGAATCAGTCATTAATGCTGTCCCTGAAGCGGATCTGGCATCGGTAGAGAGTGCACATATGAACCTGCCGGTCATCGGAGGAAGTTCCAATTCGAGGGGTCAAATTGCTCACGGCGAGAGCAAAGAGAGGAATCCCTCGCCTGCAGTCGACGACACCCAATCTGGGCACCAAGGGCTAGAAAGAACAGGTGATTTCCTTGATAAGGAGCTGGACACTTGGATCAATACTCTTCAGGAATGTATGTCTCAACCCCAACAGGGCAATGATGAAGGTTCCAGCTCAAAGACTCCAATCCCTCACAACGAAGGCAATGAAAGAAATCTGCCCCCAACAATCGTTGATACCCAACTTGAACATCAATGGCTCGAAGACCCGAGCAATTTCCTTGGCGGTGAGTTCAATCTTTGGCTCGATCAATTTGGAGCCGGAGGACCATCGCAGTGGTGACGCGAGGCCGGTGATCAAAAGTCTGATGCAAGGCATGGCTACTCGATGAAAAATGCTTCGAGAAAAGGGGTTGAATACTCCTATTGAATATGTTGTTGATCGCACTGTAAGGTTCCTACGGGAACATCTTTCATTAATATCTAGAACTAATTGCGCGTGAGTGTCAACATCACCCTTTGAGCATCTTCAAGCCGAGGGCCGTGGATTAATCGCTTAATCCGTGGAGCAAGTTCCCCGAGCAATGACTATCACCCGCGGAGCGTAATGGGATCTACCCCTTCAATACGAAATATGTTTGGCCGCGAAGCCACCTATTTGGTAAAACGATGTATCATTCCTAAACGATCTTCAATCAAACACCGAAGTAATGTCTCCTTTCTTTTCCTTCTCAGATGATAAACATGGATAAAGCACTCAAGGAGCCATGCGTTCGAATAGCATAACAGACGTTGCCTAACTGGGGGCAGATGAACCATTGATGTTGCAAACACTCCAAGAATGGATAGGCGGATTTGATAGATGTTGTTCATATCAATACGCAACATCAGAATGTGATGAAAATCAAGAGTAAAGTTGTATCGTACCAACTTGTCTCGAATTTGGGAATATGAATTGACACTTATTGCTTACCCTTGACAGGGGAGTCGCCTTGCAGACGAACAAGTTCTTACATCCCATGTACTACTCGACCAAGGGTAGGATGTATCGTTTCGATTTTTGGAGAATTCGTGAACATACAATGATATGCTTCTTTTAAATTTGCAGGGATCTGCAGCTGCGACGGACAGGTAAGTATCCCTTTTCCCAGTTAGCTGGATATTAAAAAAAAATGTCAGAATCCTTTCAACCGCTATAAAGATTTTCCAATGCGTCGATATTCATGATTTAAATCGGGAGGTTACCTGAAGTATGAATAGAACATGCACGGTACATCACCAAATCCCCTCGATGGATAAATTTTGGGAAAGAAAGAAATGAATTTTTCCAAATATGATTATTTGTCAAATCATTCAAAAGGGAGTTTACTCAAAAGAGAGGCGAGCCCAGTCCAAACACATCCTACATACACTTGAGAGACGAGGGAAGTGAATCGGATAGCAAAATCTGTACCTACGGAGGTAGGGACCATTCGCAGCGATTACATGGGTTGGGACGACGGAGGCATTCGTTTCATATCCCCCAAACACTACAGGTGACCGTTGATAACCCCTTTGAACGACGGTTTTCATTCTTAACCCTGTCAAGAACCACCCCACATCGGGGCAAAATGTAGATGAGTCCAGCGGCATCAGGAGAAAATGGTTAGAAATTTTCTTGCTCGGACTAACATTAATCTTTGTGTGTTGTTTATATGGTAATCCAAGTGCCATAGGATGACGAGAAGCATTCATTTCTCTATCACACACAATAAATCCTTTGCACAGCCAACTTGAGCCTGCAAATTCATTTCATGAACCCATTGGTGATCATTCCAAGACGGATGCAGCACCACCTCAAAAATGGAGGAGTTCAAGACTCATGGATTACGAAGAGGATTCCGGGGCTGATATTTAAGGCATGTTTAGACTTTCAGACATATGTCTGACATGATCCCATCAAGGATAAGAAGAATTGGGATTTCAAAGAAAAAATAATAATCCCTAGCATCAAGAAAAAGCAAAGTGCCTGGTAAAAGCAAGGCCGATGCTCGTGTAAGTTGTTTGATTGATCCGCAATGAAGCCGGATGGGAAAAGAGGAAATCCCTAAAGGAGTCAAATTCTAAAAAAGGCCACTCGCCAAATGGTGTCAAGCGAGGAATAAAGGCGCAAAAGAGAAAGGACAGGTAGCAAATCAGCGATGGTCACCAATGTCAAACCCATCACGATTTCTGGGCCAAAAACAAGCCTTTTTCGGTCCCTAATCCTACCAAAGTTACAACCCTGAAACAGTCTTCTCTGACTAAGACACTTGGGTTAACATATAGCTTAGCTCGAAGAAGTACGAGCAAGACTATTTCTTTCTCATTTTGCAGGGTTCTTGACTTGTAAACCCGAAGTAGATGATGAAAATTTTTATTCAATGGCCTCGACTCCAAGGCGGGTCCCCCTTGAAGATCAATAACCAAGCCCAACATTACGGTCCCGTGGAAGACCTCTCGACCGATCAAAATGTATGCGCTGCGAATGAGCCTAAAACCTAGGCACAGGTTAGTAGGGAATTGAGTGCATCCCCTATAAAAACCACTATCTCAAAACAGGTGAGAAGACCTCATTGTCGAGAAATATTCCAATTGATGTTTTGAACAAACTCTCTTTGGAATTTTCAAACTGTTGATCCGGATTTTCCGTGCAAGGAATTTGTGATCACATTTGCATGTTGCAAGAATGCTTTGGATAACCTCCAGCATCAAAA
This sequence comes from Rhodomyrtus psidioides, assembly GCA_021437785.1. Classification (NCBI taxonomy): domain Eukaryota; kingdom Viridiplantae; phylum Streptophyta; class Magnoliopsida; order Myrtales; family Myrtaceae; genus Rhodomyrtus; species Rhodomyrtus psidioides. The sequence continues at coordinate 1,241,115 of JAILYB010000153.1, forward strand.
TGCACATTTCATGACTAAAACTTAAGTCATAAAATTTTGTCAATTGGACAATTATTGTCTTCTCAAAGATTGTTAACATTTTCTTGGTGAAGAAAAATCTTTCAGGTTTGAACTTTCTGCAGGATACCTGGAGAACCCAGCTCCCAGAATGTCGCCTCAACAGAATCAAATGAAGCTTTGTCAAAATAAAATCTTTCTCTGCTTCAAAACTGAATTCCCGACAAATTTCGGGATCTTTCAAAAGAAGGAGTGAGGATAGAACCTTTTTCAAAAAAATCAAGCAATCCCAGTAGACGTGGAGAACCCTCGTCTCGGGACCCTTTTCAAATATCAAACAGTCCCAACAGACGTGGAGAACCCTCGTCTCGGGACCCCTTTGCAAAAAAATAGGCAGTCTCCTCAGACGTGGAGAACCCTCGTCATGAGACCCCTTTTCAAAACAAACCATGGTAGAAACCGCCTGAAGGGTCAATGTATGGTAGAAACCGCCTGAAGGGTCAACCAAAGGTAGAAACCGCCTGAAGGGTCAAACCAAAGGTAGATACCGCCTGAAGGGTCAACTCATGGTAGAAACCGCCATAAGGGTCAGCTCATTGGTAAATATCGCCATAAGCATCGACACAAAGGTCTGATCCGCCATACGGATCAAAATCCTTGGCAAATTCCCCAGCGTAGGATGTGCCTTCCTTAGGTTCCTACCAGTTAGGAATCCTATAATGGTATGACCTACCATACAGGTCAGATCTTAATCTCCCTAGGATTTTCTAAATGACGAGTCCTAGGTATCTGCTTGAAAGTTGTCGCAACCGGCAGCATCCGACAAGTGAGCTTCAGGTGAGCCTATCTCACTCCGGCCCCTGTCCAAATTGTTAGAGCAAACCAGGGATTAATTTGAGTTTTTATCATGAGCCTTAAGGATTTGATGTCGTAGCATCTCTTCTTTCATTTTCCCAGTTGAGTCGGTTAGGAATCAGGCGCCACCTTATCTTTGAGAGAAACCACTAACGAGATCCCTCTCAAAGAGGGGCAGCTGTTGACACCTGATTTTTGACCATTTATTATTGTGATTTATATTCTTCAAAATTAAATTAAAATATCAAAAAAGGTCATAAAATCACAAAATTAACTTTGGAAGCCTTGGCTTAGCCTTAGGAACCAATTTTGAACAAAATTTGTTTTCGTAATTTTTAATAATTTTTTGAATTTATTTAATTATTAAAAATACCAAAAAAAATCAGAAAAATACCATTAGTGGTCAGAAAAATACACAAAAATATTCAATAATTTTGTTTTAATTTCCTCTTCGAGTGTGTCATTTTAAAATCTTTGAAAATTCGGCTTGGGTCACTATGTTCCTTCTGCTGACACCTAAATTTTGATCATTTTATTTTATTTTATTATTTCTTTTATCGTTATTATTATTTTATCTTTAAGGAAAAACATAATCATTTAAAGAAAAAGCAAAAGAAAAGAGGGATATTTGACCAATGATGTTGTCTTGGCTTTTATTTTTATTTTATTTTATTTATACTATTTTATTTTATTTTATTTTATTTAATATTATTAATATTATTATTTTTATTTCCCCACTCACACGCTCCCTCACCTTCTTCTCTCTCTCTCTCTCTCTCTCTCTCTCTCTCTCTCTCTCTCTCTCTCTCCCACGGCCGAGAGGACCACGACCTGAACTCTCCTCAAAAACCGAACACTCATCTTCCTTCTGGCTCTCTCCTTCGGCGATCATCCATGCGGCGTCCATCAACGACAACCACCACCACCGGACCTCCTCCATTTTTCTACCACCTCGTCACCACCGTTTCGGCCGTCGCGCGCCGCCAGAGGACCTAGAATCAGCCCGAGGGCGCTCTCTGCTCTGTTTTGGCGCCGGGAGTTGCTTGGGCTCCGACAGCCTTCGAGGCCGCTTCCGATCGCCACCAGCTCATCACCAGACCTTCACCACATCCTCTTCTGTCCGTCGAAGGTCACCACCACCGTCGCCGCCGTCCGGAGCCACTGGAAAAGCAGTTGAAAGCTGCTCGGGTGTCCTTGCTCTGTTTCGGGCCGGGACTGCAACTACTTATGTTCAGCTGCTCCGTGCCTCCTCAGCCCCCACAACCACCTTCTACCGTCACCACACCATCCTCAAGAACCCTCTGACGTCTCTTCACGGTCGCACGCCGCCACAAGCCGTCGGAGAACCTCGAGCAACCAGGAAATCGAGACCTGCTCTGTTTTCTGCGACTACTTTGTTCCAGTCGATTCTTCCACGTCTCTGCCGCCTCCAGCTCGTTCCCTCCGGCCACCATGGACCACCACCGACCACCTGCGACCTCCATTGACGTTCCCTGAGATCCCACTAATCGTCAACGTCTAGCCCTACCCCTGCTCCCCCGCCAACTTCGCCGCCTACACCGCCGTCTTCCAACCCCACGACCGCATCATGGGCCTCGACCTCCCCTCCGACGGACACCTCATCCACGGCTACTACACCTCCGGCGGCAAGAAGATCTCTGCCACCTCCACCAGCTCTGAGAGCCTCCCAAGCCGCATGAACAGCCTGGCTCCCCTGCCTTGCATGTCCGCCCAATTCTGGCCCGAGTGCCCTGTTTGGGCCTGGATCATGGGCCAACGAGCTGGCTCGTTTCCTGGGCCGTGTCCTGCGAGGTTGGCCCAGCGACTGGGCCATTGTGCCAGAATCCGTAGGCCACGTGGGCCGGGAGATTGGGCCGATTATCCGAGTTTTACCCCGTGATCCGATCAAGTTCGAGGGAGAATAGCGCATATCGGGGCTTGGCAATTAAAGATCGATGTCCAATCAGGTATATTTTGCGTACCCGATTCGTATATTATGGTTATTTTTCTAAAATATTGTCATTATATATTTGATTTGCAAGTACTTATTCCTATCTAGAGGTCGGCTTGTTTAGTCGGTTAAGTGTTGTATGTTGTCGTATAAAATATTTTCCAAAAATGATAAAAAAAAAAATAATAAAAAGAATAATAATAAAAAAATTCGAAAAATTCAGAAAAAAATTCCAGAAAATTCTCAAAAATGGGAAATGGCCACAAACAACTGGCCATGGAATATTTTGGGTAATTCGGTATCCAAATCTTCCAAAAATTGACGATTTTGCCCTTCGGGCTAATCGTTCCCAAATCTTCCCATTTTGCCCCTGGTCCCAAATCACTCCTTCCCTAAGCCCTTATGGCTATACTAGGAGGCCTTTGACTTGAATTGATGTGCATTGATGTGATTTATTTATGCACTTGATTGAGCTTTTCATTAAAATTGATTGGGATTGATAGGAATATTCTTCCAATCTGCGTGAAACCCTGAATCAAACCTACCTCGCCTAAAATTGCGCCTGCATGAACTCTTAGCTAGGAACATCATTCGCGTTTGGTACCGAAAGGGCGTTGGTAATGACACCAGCGTAACCAAGTCCCCGAACCCAAAATCTCTGGTTCCGCAGAACTGATCGATCTCTCCCAATCGGTCAGTAAGGTTTCCGGTCTACCCTCCAAGAAAGACCGGTGGCGACTCCAAATGCATGCACAATTTGCACATGCCACCACGACCACACTGAAGGTCGAAAGCGATCGACTCTTATCGTCGAATCCCTTAAGAAATACTCCCGCCGTGATTTGGTATGGGCCTGGGAGGGCTCGCGCCGATCCAAGACCCGCGATCGGTAATCCATTAGCCGCGTCCGCTTCCGGACGGGTCGCGACAGTTAGCTGGTAGCTCTGTAAGGTCTTGGATCATCTATTCTCATCGGTATAGTGCTGGTGTTTTGTTTGCCTGGTTGTTCCTACTTCTCTATCACATGCTGATCTTGTTATTTGGAAGTTGCATGTTCCGCATGCGCCTTATATTAGTAGGTCGATAGTCCACCTGGGACGCTATCCTTCGTGACCTAGCGATGATTTGGCAAGGGATGTCGCGGGCCTGAGAGTCGGGGCGTGACACTTGGTGTACAGAGGATGATTCACCCGATTTTATGTTCAGCAGTGATGTTACCTTTGACAAGTCTGCTCTGTTTCAGAAAAGGAGTGAGGGGTCAATTAGGGAGAAAGATCTGGACGGTGTTCAGAAACAGGTGGAGCTTCAAGTAGAGCCCAGAGATATTGAGAGTACAGTAGATGTGACAGGGTCTGCAAAGTCGCTGGATTCCGGAGCAGTTGACAGTTGTTCGGAGGTCATAAATGATGAAACTTCGAGGTGGTCAACGGAGGTGGATGAGATAGAGCGACTATTGTATGCAGATATTAAAACAGATTATTTGGGTGCAGCAGAGACAGCTTCGGGTATTGGGATATAGAAAGAGACTTTTGGAAGAAATTCTGTAAGTACCTCGCTTGCTGCATATTATAAATTGTCTAGTCTGTCACGGTGTACTTGGATGGAGGTGGAGCATTTGTCCCATACTTCACATGCTAGTATTGTTGGTTGTCTGAATTATGCCATGGATAGTACTAGGCTTGATCTATGACATGCAGTCAGGAAAATGTATATGATTAATCCAGGTATACATTGTGATGATGTGAAGTGGATCCTCTTGATTTTGTTAGGGAAAACAGGCGTTGGGATATATTTTGGAGAATGTAGTTCAGGTAGTGTGACGGTAACTAGGTTTATGAACTTGGGTCATGTAGAGAACCTAAAAGATAGTCGATTTCTGAGCAGTTATGCATTTACTTTTGTTAGTTGTACTATGAGTTGGAAAGCGTCATTGGGAGACACTATGGTCTCGTTGGCGACTGAGACTGGTGACATAGTAGCAACATAAAAAGTTGAAGAGGCATGGTGGTCTAATGGCTTGATTAGTAATATTGACGTAGGACATTCAGTTGTGGTGTTCGGTAAAAGTCAGAGATATCACTGGAGAATTGAGTATATTGGTGACCGAAAATTTTGCGTCAGCTATAGCATGTCAACAGAGGATGTGACCAAGAAGAAGTTTCTTGCGGTGGAAAATCCTGAGGACATGTGGATCTACTTCGTTTCTCTGAATAAGTTCAAGCTCTGCTTGAGCTTGATTGATGTTTGTGGAGAGTGAGCGCCCGCAGGGGCATTAGGAGAGCAGCATGATGATGAGCACTATTGATTTGGCTCAAACGTCGAGCCAAGGTGAAGATTGTTAGATAATGTCTCGAGTTTGAACCAACTCGATTGAAGGATAAAAACTAATCCTGATCGCGACTGTGTTATTGCGACATAAGTATTTATCCAAGTTTGACCGAGTCAAAGAAAAAGTAAAAGATTATCTTTGGCCGTTCATATTCTTGAGTCAGGGAAAGATTTTGGTGGAGGAAGAAAGTCAAGTACAACAATGCTTGTGGGCCCAAGGGGCTAGGGATTGGCTGCCACATGAAGACAAAGAAATAAAAGGGCTGCTGCTCGAAGGAAAAAAAAAAGGATGAAGCCGCGCGCCGCACTAGAAAACTTTGGCAGCCGCACGACGAAAGGAAGAAAGAGAGAGAGTCTCCTTCTTTGCGTTGACCGCACGGTGAATAAGTAGAAACGCACTGGACGTTTCTTGGGGACGTGCTGCACAGAAGACTCCTTTAGCGGAAGCCGTCGTACGAAGAACAAAAGTAAAGAAGAACGTAACAGACGTTCCTTGGTTTAATTGTACGCAAAAGCAAACAAGACAAGTACAATATTTCTCTATGAGTTTTTTTGAGTGTGAATTCTCTGTGAGAGATTATGAGATTACTTGTGGGTTTGCTTTGGGTTGAATCTAGGTGCGGGAAACACTCGAGTGCATGAGCGATTGTAAATTTGACTCTCTGATTATAGTGAATTATATTGCTGGCTCTCCCCATGGACGTAAGTACCGATCTCGGACCGAACTACGTAAATATCTGGTGTCTTTTATTGTTCCTCGTAATTTCTCTGATAATTTCGTCTCGACGTATTTGTAAGATCCGTTGGTGTTTTCGCGTTATTTAATCTCAACACTCACCACAGATCTCTAAATGTCCAGTGGTTGAATATGACCTAAATCAAGTAGAAACCTTGAAGATGAGAGACAGACAAGGAGAGAGAGAGAGAGAGAGAGAGAGAGAGAGAGAGAGGAGGGGAGGGGGGTCTCTATCTAGATGTGCTAATAAGGCGTTGGCTGGAAATCCTAGATGATGAGGCCGAGGGAGGGAGAGAACTTCGCCTGCCATACAATTGAATTAAGACTTTTCGAACAATTTTCCCCGGCGTAACACACCAGCTCCAAAGAGGCTAGCTAGTCTTAGGAATTGCAAAACTGGTGGGAAAAAATAGGCTTCAAAGCTGAATCGACAAGTATTCTGCTTATTCTCACCTTCGTCTTGGCTTTTGCTTGTTGAACTTGAGCCCCTTCTGCTTATTCTCATAATCATTGCAAGATTTAAATCTTAATTTTGCCCCCAAATTGTCGGTTTGGATTAGGCTTTTCAGGAGAAGTGAATTTTGGGACAAGTCGCATTTTGTTTATTCTCATCGTCGTCTTAGCTTTGTTGACATGAACTTGAGCCACTTCTGCTTATTTTCCTCCCCAGTGCAAGATTTATATCTTAATTTTGCCCCCAAATTGTCAATTTGAAAATTAAGGTTTCAAGGAGATGTGAATTTGGAGAAAAATCGGCAAGCATTCTGTTAGGGTTTGAAGAAGAGGGGAAATTCGAGGATTTTCATGCATAACGACGTTGTTTAAAGCTTTGTCATTGACTTTTGTCATGACGGATTTCCGGCAAACCACATAGGCCAGAAAAAATTGTTAAACAATTATCACATTGGATTTCTGGCGTTTTAAATCAGAATTGACACTCAAGTGATTGCTTTATTAAAACAAAGGCACCCAAATCGAAATTGTCACTTAAGTGATTATTTTATTAAAACAACGGCACTTAAACGATCTGGGAAAAAAATTTGACACTAGAGTGATTGCCGTATAAAAATTATGGAACTTTTAGTGTCCTTTTCCTCATAATCTTCCATGTTGTACTAAGCATATGCAGTCCAAAACTCCTATCATACACTCCCTCTAAACCAGTCTGAATGGATACTTTGCTAGATCCGATCAAGGTAGATTTCATGGGGTCTACCACCAGCTCCGAGGACTCCAAACCATATGATCTAATCGAGCATGGACTGAGTTAATTATAACTATTAACATCGGTGGTTCCGCATGGTCTGGCTCCGGCCATCATGATTTCAAACCAAATGATCCAATCGGGCGTGGATCGTCCTAATTTGACAGGGCCAATGCTCTTCGAAACTCATACGTTTAATGGATAGAAGACCCGTAATGCAGATAGAGTTTCATCTGTTGGGGTTGTCCCACATCGGTTGTAGAAGGGGCTGGTGGTCGGTTTATAAATGTGAAGGAAAGTCACAACCTTTGAGCTAGCTTTTGAGTTGAGATAGGCCCAAGACCATCCAACACTGGTATCAGAGCCCAAGTTATCAACAGGTCTGGACCCAATGTTGACACCTGATTTTCGACCAAGTCTTTTTCAGTTTTATTTTTGAAAAATCACAAAAAATTCATAAAAAGTCAAAAAATTACAAAATCAACTTTGGTGGTCTTGGCCAAGCCCAAGGAATCATTCTTGACCAAAAAATAATTTTTCATATTTTTCACATTTTTTAGTATTTTTAGAAAATAGGAAAATACTAGAAAAATCAACAAAAACTAGAATTTGAGGTCACAAAAATATAGGAAAATAGTCAATATTTTTATTTTAAATCCCTTGTCATTTTGACCTCATCAAGAGTCGAAATTCAAGTTTAATTTTGTGTGTTTCTTTGTAACACACAGGGTTAAATTTGTCAAAAAATATGTTCTGAGATTTTTTATTTGCAATACTTTGCATTTTAAGAATCTTGACATTCAATTTGATTGCCCTACATTTCGATTTGGTTCAATTATGCACTGATTTGATTAATTTTGGCTTTAGGGACCTAATTGCACAAAATTCTTTTCATTTTGGTCCCTAAAGTGCCAAATCCAAAATTAAACTTTTATGGGGGACACCCATAGAACCCCAATGCTTCCACCCTATAGTATTCGACCCCCTGAATCTAATGGTGGTCCCAATTAGAGCCGATTCATCCATTTAGAATGTCAATTTGACAAAAGTCAATTTCGGATCTTGTCTTAGATTTGGGGCTTTTGTATAAATCAAAATCAATTCAGCCCAATTTTACCTTACTTAGGTAAATTCCATGCTATGAAATCCGATTATGGAGTCGATTTCATGATTTTGGGATATTTGGACTCCCGATTTGAAGGAAAATCTCAAAATCGGGTTGACTGGGTCGGGTTGACCCGACCCAGTCAACCCGTTGACCAAAATTGGTCATAAGCAGAACACCCTCTGCTTGCTTTAGGGGTTCTTCGCGCACGAATAGAAAAGAAAGTTGGAGAAGTCAGTTGGAGAGGGGGGATTCGGTTGAGATGAATTCTCCACGAGAACGGAAGTGGGGGGGCTTCTTCTTCGCGCAAAAAGCAGAGAGAGAGTGAGCGGGCGAAGACAGAGAGAGCAGGCGAGAGAGAGAGTAGGCGAGAGGGAGAACTCGCGGAGGAGGAGCTCGCGGAGTGAAAGGAGTAGAAGAAGAGAGCGAGAGGCAGAGAGAGAAGAAAAACGCCAGAGAACAACAGAAGGCGGGCGAAGACAGAGAGAGGAGAGAGAGAGAGGGCGCGGCGGCCATTGAAGCTCCGAACTCAAGAAATTCGAGCTCGGATTCCTGGCGATCTAGACGACGTCGTTCGACGCCACCACTCCCATTAGCTTCGCCTCAACCCGAAGAACGCGTCGGACCGACTCATATTCGCCGACGCTCTCGAAACAGGTGAGGTCCTCCATCGAACTCGAGCTCGGCCTCCAATGGCAACTTAGGTTAGAGCCATTCATTAGCTGCGATTTTGGTTGCAATTTGTCTGTATCGATTCACTGAACATTTTTGCCTTTGGTCACATGTCATTTCATCGCCTAAATCGTCGAGCCTATCTCTCTCCACGACTAATCGGTCGCGAGCTCCATAGCTCATTTTGGACCAAACCGAAGTCTCGCGATGGCCGAGTAAGTCTTCTTGAACTCTTATGATGCTTCTTGAATGATTTGGCAAGATAGATCTCGTCAGAAACGGCTATAACGTTAGCTCGCCGGAGATTAACTCCGGCCTAGGTAGGCGAGTTTATCAAACTTGATTCTGCTGTGTTAGTTGTGATATATGTGGTAGAGCTTCTCGGGCTGAGTTGAATGGAGTTGGAATCGTCGGATTTGGACGTCGGAAGGCCGAGATATGACCTTCCGACGAGGCGCCGGCGAGACAACGCCGGCGCCGATCGTCTTCCCCGGCGAGCTGTTGACTGGTCAACGAGTGTTGACGAGTCAATGCCCACGTGGCGCTGACGTGGCGCCCACGTGGCAGCCACGTCAGCACATTCGGTTAAAATCGAATAAAAATAAAATAACAAACTCGATCGGACGGTGGATAGTTGGCCACGTGTCGCGATCTTACATTTTTGGAAATAAAAAGGATTTTCGGAAATAAAAAATGCCATGGATCGAACGGTCAAGATTCAATCTTACCTTTCAATCGTGGCCGTCAGTCATTTTTGTTACATCATGCAGTTCAAATGTCGACACATGGTAAGATCTGGTCCGTTGATTCCTCATGAAGATCAGGCCGTCCGCGGGTCTGCCACGTGGCGCAATCTAGTCCCTCCGTTCAAGTTTAGGCAGGAATTTGAAATTCCAGCGGAAATTAGGAAACGGCGCCGTTTCGGGTTAGGGTCCGAGTGGGTCGGACCGCCCACCCGTGGGCCGGGTCACCCGACCCGGCCCGAATAACATTTTTTTTTAAATAAAAAATTTCGAAAATGATTTTAAAAAAAATATTTAAAAAAATCATCAAAATCTTAGAAAATCCAAAAAAATGCTAGAAAATTCCAGAAAATACCAAAAAATGTGGAAAAATTGTGGAAAAATCATAGACACTCCAGAAATCCCCAAAAATCGAGGATTGACCACGGACAACTGGTCAACCCTATTTTTGGGGTTTCTTATCCGATCTTCCGAGACTTGACGACATTACCCTTTAAGAGTAAGTCGCCTTTGATGTGTACATATGATAAAATCGATAATGCCAAAATAAGAATTAGGGTCAAGTAAGCGACCAATTCTTAGGTTTGGGTTTTCGAGTCTCGCCCCTTTTCTCAAAATGACGATTTTACCCCTCAATGGGAAAATCGTCTTTCTTGTCCCAATCGAGTCCCGAAAATTGCTTGAAGTTAGGGTTTGGGTCAGGTGGACGACCAACCCTAATATTTGAGATTTTCAGTTCTCGTCTTTGTCCAAATGACGACTTTACCCCTCCAAGGGTAAGATCACTTGAAAATTCCAAAAAAATCCTAGAAATTCCCGAAAAATAGGAAATGGATTAGATTGATGGCCAATCCTATTTCCTATGTCTTTTGACTTCCCAATTCATCTAAAATGACAGATTTACCCTTTCGAGGTGAATTTTCTCGAATTGCTCAAAATTACGATTTTGCCCCTCATGGGCGAATCATGTCCAAATCACTCCTAAGCCTTGATTGATATTTCTCTAGGCTAATATGGCCTCATTAGGGATACCATGCTGATTTCATGTGTTTTATCTGCATGTACTGGATCCTTGATTTGCGCATTTATTTCTATTGATTGTGAATGATAGGGTAGTCATTCCCATCTGCATGAACTCCTAGATTTAGGATCTGTACCTCATTCATCTGTATGAAATCCTAGGATCAGATAAACCATTTAGCTTGGGTACCGAAAGGGCGTCAACTCCGATAGTTGGCGTAACTAAGTCCTAGAACCCAATTCTCTGGTTTCCGCAGAATCGAATAGACTACTCCCAACTATTCGATAGGGTTTCCGATCGTACCCTCCACGAAACGATTGGTGGCGACTCCTGGGCATGTACACTCATCACATGTCACTAGACCACACTGAAGGTCGACCACGTATATCCAGCAGTTGCGATTTGGGTAATGGACCTTGAGAGAGGCCCGCGTCCAAGCAAGCCAGCGATCGGGCGGCCCATTAGCCCGCTTCCGCCTCGCGGAGGAGGGTCGCGACAGACTGGCGACTCCACTGGGGACTTATTCTAACCCAGAATCTCTGGTTACGAATTCCAGAAGACTTGAGCCGATTAAAAAAGTTGTTTGGTTTATCTGACCTTATTTTCTGCAGATGCTCTCGAAGATGAGGTACGTACACTAACCATTGTGTTAGATGTTCTTGCAGATTGGAGAAATAAGGGGTGGAGTGATTGTTGACATTTTTTCCTGCAGGTTGGAGTTGGGAATGTATGTTTATTTTTATGCACATACTGAAGCGGTGTTTTGATACAAACTGCTATGCATGACTTTGCATTTTGATGATCACGACACATTGCACACACTGGCGGTCAAACCCCGACTGCAACCACCTCTAGGTTACCTTAGATAGGGAAGGGGTGCGAAAAGGATCTGGTGTTTGATGGCACTTGAGACTTTCGCATTCGTTCCCGCCTACCATCCAAATTGACGATATCTAGCCCTCTTGAGTGGGTACTCTTGGGGAGGAGTCTGCCTCATTTGGATCGTGGGAGCCTGAGCCATAGGTTCCTCACCTGATTTTTGATTTTTAGAGTATACCCCCCACTTGTCTCATGCGCATGTCTATGAGAGGTTGGTATACCTAAAACCAAAAAAAAAAAAATCCCGCTAATCACTATAAGTATGACTTCTCTCTCTACTTGTTCACTTCCTAGTAAAATTTCATGATAGAAAATTCATGGAAATCAACCGAATGCCCTGGGTGTTTGAGTTTACAAATGAAATTTTTGATACAAAGTTGGAACACTTCTAAGCCATCCCTACGGAATAGATGGTTCATCCAAATTTTCAATCATGGATTAAGATGACATTTCTTTTTTGTCTAAAATTCTTCCAATTCAAGATTTTGGGGCATAAAGTTAAAGCCATGTTTGGAATCACATTTTGTGTAGTGATTTCTTAAAAAAAAGGGGGATCACATGATTTTTACAAGAAAAATGTCACAACGCAATCTTTCAGGATTAATGCCCCCATTTGCGTATTAAACATTTGGAATTAAATGGGCGTTTGATTGATGACCGTGGATCGATCTCTTAATGATGTCTCTCCTCATTTTGAAATCTTGGCGGACATTAGAAACCCGTAAATAGGGATTATGGGATATGTATTGTCGCCTCGCTTTCATTATAAGAGGCGACCTCATTGAGAGATGTCTTTGCTATGTAAAATGCTAAGTGTGTCTCCTTTCTGACAGGTTATACATGACAGACATTTATTGAAGATTTCTTCATCTAATCACATGCGAGATGTGATCGAACGATGGTAAAACTGTAATCGTTCCAATAAAAACTTCGAGTGTTATACTTGACTTGCTTGGTTATTTCTTTTGCCAACAGGTCAAAATGGCTGAAGACCAATGATGCGAGACTTGTTTTCCCTGTAACATGAAAGGAAATGTGCCTTCATCAGGCGCCGCCCATTGGATTTCCAAAATAAGATAAATCGACGATGATGAGCCCAAAATAAGACAACATGAAAAAGGGGCATGCCTGATTTGGATCACTCTCTAAGTCGAAAAGGGTGTATTCGTCCCAAATTAAATTGATTTGTTTAAACAATGACATAGTCACTCACACTTGCAGGTGATTATAAAAGATGAATGGGGACCGTTAAGGAACATTCCTTCATCTCTGATACTCAAAGTGATGGGAGCTGAGGAAATATACTTTGGGGATAGTAAATCTGTTATCGTTTCAATTAGAGCATTTTGTGCAACAATTGACTTATTCATCCCTTCTGTCATGTAGGTGAAATAAAAGGACTGTGTGAAGACGGCACTCGTCTCTTAAAAAAAAGATTCAACTGTAAACCCTCAAAACTGGAGGCCAATGTGACATAGCATGATCGCCAATTGAAGCACGTCTCAAGGAGTACAAATACTCGTGTCTCTCATCATGAGATTGATGATCACTCAACCACAAAAGGGTGTATATCGTTCCTCATTTCAATCCTCTTAAGATATGAAATGATCATCTCCTTTTCTATATGTAGGGATGAAGAAAACTGAATGCTTATTTGCGAAGCAACACTTCAAGGTGTAAATGTACACGAATAAAGATAAATCTACACTTGTGGATCTCGAGTTGTAGGGTGCTTGAGGAGCGTCATGAAGTCATGACAAATCGAAAAGACCATCGTTGCCCATCTTTGAATCAAGAGATTGAAATGCATCAATAGAGCGAAAGTGGGGAAAAATCACCCAACCTCAAGAAGGAGAGTGACAGAACCCAAAAAAGTGCCGAACATCGTGCAACATCAAAGGCCGAAACCTTTGGATGATTACGATGAAGTTTCATCCTCTGTTGTCACAAAAGGGAGTAAATTGTCCCTTATTCTGATTCCATTTCATACAAATGACTGAGATGTTTCTCTTTCATATACAGAGAATGATAGTTGAAGACATGTGTCAGAATAGATCGAAGAATGTCAAACGCCAAAATCACCTGACATGGAAGTAATTGACTCAACCAACAGGGAAGGCGTTAGCGCGATACAAAGGAGCTTCATATGGCTAAATCAGCTAACTCAGGGTGGAGTACTCAGTTGCTGGAGGCAAATCATTTCCCTATCCAGAAAGCATGCCGAAGTCGAAGACATCAGATTCATCATGGTGATACATGGGGCGAGTCCCTGAAATAATGGTTATCACTCATGGAACATAATGGAATAAAATCCATCCATGGAATACAAAAAGCGTTTCGCCATAGCAACAACGCTTCCAAGAAGAACAATGTCGAGTCATCCCTCTTGGTAGAAAAGGACGTATCGTTCCTAAATAAGTTTCAATCAGATGTGGAAATAATATTTCCTATCTTTTTCCTCTCAGATGATGAACAGAGTCAAGACACCCAAGAAGCAACGACTTCAAATGGCAGAACAGGGAGCACCCACTTTTCATATCATCTCACACATGCATTTAGGATAGATGATTTCAAAAGCGTCATAATGGCTTAATTTGTGAACAAAATTCTCGAGAAAAATTGAAAAAGTTTCTTAACAATTAGAAGTTTCTTTGAAAAGAGCATTTGAAAAGAAAGAATTCAAACTTTACATATTGGCATACTTGATAAAGAGATACTTTCTGTGAACAGAGTGAAAGGCACGAATCCACTTTTCGTTGCAGACAAGAATCATCTTAGATCACTTGCATCTTACATATCATGCATGCATCATTTATATGCATATTATTCCTTGAAAGATGTCGACAGGTCAAGGCAAAAGAATCCAAATGAAAGGGAAATGCCAATACCCAAGGATCGAAGGGTAAATTGTATCGATTCCAATTGCCCACTTTGTATGCTGTTCAGACACGAACCTTCTTTCCTTTGATAGGGAAATATCAAATAGTTCAATGGCAACTATGATGGCTGATATTAAGGCAATGCCGGAAGCCTCCCAAGCTAGACAGACAGTAGTTCCTAACAACTCAAGTCCATCACTTGCACCCGATATAGCTGATAAAGAAACGGAGGGAAATACTCAAGTACGGAGGAGGATATTCGTGAGCCGAATACCCCGTCACAACGAAAAGCACCCCCTGTTGTTGTTGTCAACCTCGAGAAAAAAAAAATGGGGAATCAGACTGTAAAAGCCGAAGTGGAGGCTAAGAGATCAGCCAAGATTAAAGAATGTTTAAGCAGCCAGGGCTATAAGTTGGCCCGTTTCGACAAGATATCTCCCTTCGCTGAGGTGGAGACCCCTCCTGACTATAAGGAACCGGACTTCGTGAGGAAGTACAATGGGACAGGCTGTCCACGCGCTCACCTCAAATATTACCTGCACAAGATGGCGCACTACTCGGATTATATTCCACTATTAATGAACACGTTCCAAGAGAGTTTGGCTGGCGCCGCTCTGGCTTGGTTTATTGAATTGGACCTGGATGATTATGACAGGTAGAAAGATCTTGTAGAGGACTTCCTCAGTCAGTACAAATTCAACATGGCTACGGCCCCTACAAGAGAAGACCTTCTGCGAACTTCAAAGGCAAGAGGTGAACTAATCAGGACATATGCCCAGAGGTGGCGAGCATTGGCCACCCAAGTAAAGCCATCAATCCCAGAAGAGGAGCTGATTGACTTATTTCTGAAAGCACTCCCCTACGAATACTTCGACAGGTTAGACACCTCAGGATGTCAGACCTTCACACACTTGATAAAGGTGGCCGAAAGGCTCGAATGGGCCTTAAAAGAAAGGAGGCCTCATGAAGCTTCTACTAGAAAATAGTATCCCCTGAAAAAGGATAAAGAGGCTAGGCTCGACATAGCATTCATACTAGACCCCTATAAACCCAAGGTGCTTAACAATTCTAATTAGACCAAGGGAGGATCACCATGGTCTGCACCAAAAGGGCAAGGCCTAGAAAGAGGCAACCCCAAAAGCAGTTCTCTCAGCTCCCGAGGCCTTTATCCAAGCTACTCCCGATGTTGCTAGAACAACATTTGGTGGCAAAGGAACCACCTTGGGCAAATCCGGTTAAGTATCATGGTTTTGACAAGAGCCAGACTTATGTCTACCATATAGGCGGAATGGGACATAATGTGGATGACTGCTATATCCTTAAGCTGGAGGTACAAGCTTAGATTGACAAGTCAGATTCTGGAATTTGACAACGTGGCTCCAAACGTACAAGAAAACGCGCTCCCTGATCATTAAGCAATTGGGGCAATATTTACTGAAAATGAGGAAAACCACCTCCAGCTGAAGGTGGACATGTTTAAGCTGACCGACCTTCTGGCGACCGCTTCATCATACCCAAAAGCAGGTGAGATCTCTGCAGTCGTAAAGAAGCTATGTATTGCCAAGATGATGAGCTTGGGGATACTGTCCGATATTACCGATAAGGAATTCGAAGGAGTCGAAGCTTCTCTATCTTTGGAAGGAAGCCACTTCGTGATCAAAATTGAGCGGGGTAGCACTTGGGACATCCCGCACGAGAATTTGATAGACAGTCTTGGGCCGGTCACTCAGTCAGAAGAAGAATTCGAAGAGGACGAACTGAAAGCCAAAAGGTGAAGTCTAGCAGATCGCAGATTCATGGCTAACACACCTGAAATAGGTGAAATTGTAGACAACCTGGGTCAGGACTTTGGAGGATACAACTTTAAAGTAAAGTACTCTGCTCATCTTAGCTGCTATCAGAGAATGGAAGATATCATATCAGACGAATAGGGAGGCATGGATGATCCTGTTCGACCGGAAAAGCCTTTTTCGAAAAAGCCTAAGTCATCACTGGACCAGATGAGGAATACTAAGCTTGACACAAAGCAGTATACCGAAACAAAGATATCAAAGAATCAACAGCAAGGTTTAGCTGAATTATTCAAAGGAAAAAGAGAATACCCGAGATCTGCCACATCAGCAGTATTAGGCGACGATGACCGACATTGTCGACTGAGAGACGAAATCTCCTCAAGGGACTTTGACAACACTGTGTTAACGATTGAAACCGCTATGACTATGGTAATTAAACTAGAAGAGCTTGATGGCTTGAATAAGGTAGAAGATTGCCTAGTCAAGCCTATTTTGATTCGATTGCCGGAAGAGGAAGAAGACGGTACAGCTGAACCAGGGACGTCTTATCAGACGACGGTAACTATAAAAGTCCCTCCGATAGAAAAGTACGATCCTAAAGCGGTCCACTGGGACTATGGGACAGAAGAAGAAGACGATGATGAGGGTTATGCGTCTATCCGCAGGGAATGGAATGCCTTTAAGGAATCAACGCCTCCTACTTCGAAAGAGCCGGTTACTATTAATTTGGGGGATACTGAGAATATCAAAGAAGTCAAGATCGGTGGACATTTATCCCGAGATGAAAGACTCAGGTTCACAGAATTACTGAAAAGGTCGCTAAGATGTCATGCAGTAAATTCCCAAGATATCGAGCTACCAAGAGGTAGATAAAAGTGATCGAAGATTCAGATGGTTGAGATAAATAACCAAAACCAGCAAAGAAGGTTCATTAGGGCAAGCCCCTCCTTTCCTGTCAAGAGACCAAACTGGAGGCAAGATTCTCATGCGCCACCAAGATAGCATATTGGAGCAAGTCATCAAGATCAAAAACGACAAACGTCAAGACATGCCCTACTGGGACAAAGCAACCGAAAGAGACGATTTCCTTGATCAACAGAAATGCAAATACCTCAAATGGAGTATCACGTTCCATGGTGATTTATGTAAAGTTAAACATGGATGAATACTCATTGCTTCATGTACAGGTACAAAGACCCCTTCAAATAATAGGATTGGAAATCGTCAAATGATATGAAAAATGCTAAGGCATTTGGCCAAGGTAGACGTCGCCCAACTGGGGCAAATGGATTGTTGATGTTATCAACACCTTCAAGCATGGATGGAGGGATTCGACGAATGTTGTCCATATCAGCATACAATATTGGAATGGACTCAATCAAGAGATAAATGTCGACAATTGGCAAAAGAAAGAATACGCCATTAGGACATTATCAGGAGTCCAACAAAGAGGAGAACATCACAAGGATGGTCACAAGTGACAAAGATGCATGAAGCAAACGACTTTCTCAAGCATTGGAAGGATGACACTTCAAAGGTGAAAAGTAAAGTGAAGATCCAAGTAAGAGATAATCCAAACTGGATAAGGGATCGCATGAAAATGCAAAAATGAATAGAACCATTTGACTAGGGCAAGCATTACCTAGCCATGACAAGTCATGCCTAACTGGGGCAAACAGATCATCTACATGACTGGAGGAAAAAGTGGCATTCCATTCCCAGCAGGATCAATGAGCGTGATAGAAGAGTCGTTCACATCAGAGTTAAACCTCAAGATACAAACTTGAGTGAAGGGTGACTTTGTGTCGTTCTAATTTGGTCCTCAATGATCTTTCTCCTAATATGAATTTGCCTTAATTTCAACAGAAAATTATTGGCATTCAAAAGGATTCAGAGGGAAAGAACTTGCCGACTCAACTTCAAGGCGAGATGATCTTTGGAGATAACAGCTTCAGAAGTCGAGCATTCAAGAAATGATCTTTGGCTATAAGATCAAATGGACGGTAAAAAGTATAACTTCCGCACCACATGCTTTAACATACATTTTGATAAGAATTCATTTTTCCTTGAAATAAGGAACTCCGAAGAATGGCATGGAAGACGTTCAAAAGATGAATGAAGCCATCGAGCAGGATTCATTGCCCCAATCAGACGAAGAGATCATCGCCGTAGGTCGAAATGGCCGTTTTCTATAATCTACATATTGGCGTTCAGATTGGAATGCATGATCAAGAGGACTTACTGTCGTGGTGACCAGAAAATGCAGATTTTCACGGATCTATCCACTCCCATTGGAGTGCATGATCAAGAGTAAGGTGTATCGTTCTAATTTTCTGAAATTCGGGAGCATACACCGACATATTCCTTTTATGTTTTTCAGGGATCCCTAGCCGCGCTGGGCAGGTAAGTACTCATTTCCCTATCTCTTAGGTTTTAAGACTGTCAGAATCCTTATTATTAGAATTTGAAGGCTTCTTGGAATCTAGCATGCATTCAATTCCCATGTCTAGAAAAGAACCAAATTTTCACAATCACGTCATTAGCACTCATGTTTAAACTTGGAGGATATCTGAACATGATTGGAATATGCATTGTGCATCATAAATCCCCTTGAGGGTAAGTTTTGGAGAAAGCGAAATGAACTTTTCCAACAAGAGTTGTTTAGAACTGTTTAAAACGATGTTCCTTAGACAAGAGGCAAGCTGGATCCCAAACACGTCCTATACACACTTGAGAGATGAATGGAGTGGTAAGGACAGCGAGACCTTGACCCTGACCCTGACCTACGGGAGTAGGGGTTATTCGCAGTGATTACATGGATCGAGACGACGGAGGCATTCGTTTCTCTATCATAAACACTACAGGTGACCATTGATAACCCTTTGAACGGCGGTTTCATTCTTTACCCCTGTCAAAAACCACCCCACAGTGGGGCAAACTGGAGGTACGTCCAGCGGTATCAGGAGGTAAATGGTTAGAAGTTTTCTTGCTCAGACTTGCATCAATCTTCGTGTGTTGCTTGTCATTTTAACTTCTATGGTAATTCAGGTGCTTTAGGATGACGAAAAGCATTCGTTTCTCTATCCTATACACTTTTACCCTTTGCATAGCCCAGTTGAGCCTATACGTTCGTTTCACAAACCCGTTGGTGATCATTGTATATCCCAAGGTGGAAGCGACATCACATCAAGAGCGGAAGAGTTCAAAATACAGGATTTGTGAAAAATTCCTAGATTAATGTTTGAGTGCTGAGATTCAAGTTGTACATCTAGCACACTTATTTGAAAATTCTGGTCCCCAAAAGAAAATAAAAGGTGCGATTTCGACGAAAGATGAGAAAAAGAAAAAGAGAGAAAAATCCGATCCTAGGCATCAAGAAAAAGCAAAGTGCCTGGTAAAAGCAAGGCCAATGCCCGTCCAAATACTTGTACACTTGTGAATTATGTGTTTGATCTTGTAACCGCCAAAAGATGGCATGATACCTTTATATAGGCCACTAGTGAGATCTGGTTGTAAAAGAAAATTCCAAGGGAGCTGGACTGCGAAAGATGCTCCCAATCATGTCACACTTAGATGATGAAAGCGTAAACAAGATGTTGACGCCGTCTCAACACGAAAGAGATATTCTCTAAGGACAAATGTGCGCTTCGAAGACTGACAATGGACTTCAAAGACTGAAGACGCTCTTCGAACCAGAAGGGACAAGATCAGCGGCAAACTTGCAATGATCACCAATGTTAAACCCTTCGCATATTCTGAGCCAAAAACAAGCCTTTTTTGGTCCCCAATCCCACCTACGTTACAACCCTGAAAAGCCTTTTCTGATTAAGGCACATGGATTGACATAGGGTTTAATGTCTAAGATTAGCTCGAGGAAGTTCGAGCAAGATTATTTCTTTCTCATTTTGCAGGTTTCTTGACTTGTAAACCTAGAGCAGACATTGAAGACTTCTCTTCGAAAGCCTTGACTTGCACGCAAGTCCCCCTTTGAAAACCGTTGACCAAGCCCAACATTACGGTCCCTTGGAAGTCCTCCTGATCGATCGAGGTGTATTCACTGCGAATGATCCTGAACCCTAGGCGCAGGTTTGATAGGAAATTCGAGTGCATTCTTGGTAAAAGACTATTATCTCAAAACGGTGAGAAGTCCTTTTTGATGAGAATACTCCAATGGACGTTTTAACCAAACTCCTATGGGTAATTTCAGATTGTTTGATTCAAACTTTCCTCACAAGGAATTTTTTATCACTTCTGTATGTTGCAAGGTGTTTTGGACAACCTCCAGCATCATAATGCATTCATTGAAATTTTTCATGACTATGATATAAGTCATAAAATGCTGTCAGTTTGACATCAGATATCACTTAAAGACCATTGATGTGCCTTTGGTAAGAAAATTTTCAGATTGGAGCTTCTGCAAGATTCTTGATGACTTCGGCTCCTAAAATGGCTTGTATCACTCTTGGTGAGAAACGTCTAACATGTCTAAACTTCTGCAGAATTCCTGGCAAGCCCAGATCTCAGAAGAGCACAACCTCTCTTGGACTCGTGGTAGCCCCAAGTCCCAGAATGACACATTTCTCTAAGAAGGAGAGTTTATATGCCTGAGCTTCTGACAGATTCTTGGTAACCCCAGATTCTAGAATGCTATTGTTCTTGGTTAAACTTCTATAGGAATCATGGTAACCCCAGATTCTAGAAGGATGCCTTGCTCTGTAAAGAAGAGCTTTCAAGTTTATTTTCCTGCAAGATCCCTGGTAATTCCATATCTCAGGAAAACACATTCTTATGAACAAATTTTGTAGGTTTGATCTTTCTGCAGGATACCTGGAGTCCCCAGATCCCAGAATGTTACCTCCAATGTCAAAAGGACAATCTTCGAAATCACCCTTTTGTGAGATTTCAAATTTGTAGGTTTGATCTTTCTGCAGGATGTCTGGAGTACCCAGATCCCAGAATGTCACCTCCCATGTCAAGAAGACAATCTTCGAAATCATCCCTTTGTGAGATTTCAAATTTGTAGGCTTGATCTTTCTGCAGGATACCTGGAGTCCCCAGATCCCAGAATGTCACATCCAATGTCAAAAGGACAATCTCCGAAATCATCCCTCTGTGAGATTTCAAATTTATAGGTTTGAGCTTTCTGCAGGATACCTGGAGTACACAGATCCCAGAATGTCACCTCCAATGTCAAAAGGACAATCTTCGAAATCATCCCTCTGTGAGATTTCAAATTTATAGGTTTGAGCTTTCTGCAGGATACCTGGAGTACCCAGATCCCAGAATGCCACCTCACATGTCAAAAGGACAATCTTCGAAATCATCCCTCTGTGAGATTTCAAATTTATAGGTTTGAGCTTTCTGCAGGATGTCTGGAGTACCCAGATCCCAGAATGTTACCTTCCATGTCAAAAGGACAATGTTTGAAATTATCTCCTTGTGTGAGATTCCAGTATTACAGGTTTGATCTTTTTGCAGGATGCCTAGAGCTCTCAGATCCCAGAATGTCACCTCCCATGTCAAGAAGACAATCTTTAGAAATCATCTCTCCGTGAGATCCCCGTGTTACAGGTTGGAACTTTCTGCAGGATACCTGGAGCTCCCAGATCCCAGAATGTCACCTTCAATGTCGAAAGGAAAATATTCAATATAGTCTTTCTGCGAGATTTCAGGTAGCCCCTAGATCCCAGAAGAATCTTATCAAAGTTTTTGCAAGTTTAAGTTTTCTGCAGGATACTTGGAATCCCCAAATCCCAGAATAACGCCTCGCGTGTCGAAAGGACAATTTTCAGAATCAGCTTTCTGTGAGGTTTTAGGTATCCCCTAAACCCAGAATAGCTCTTGTGGTGAAGCCTAAAGGTTAGGCACACCTCACTTGTATGAATCCTAGTTAATTCCGTAGAATATATGATCAAAAACTTCTGACAAAATCAGCTTTCTGTGAGATTCTAGGTAACCCCTAAACCCAGAATGGCTCATGTGGTAAAGCCTCAAGGGTAGGCACACCTCATTTGTAAAGATCCCAGTTAATTCCTTAGAATATAGGATCAAAATGTTCGACAATCCCTAAGAGACTGGGTGCGTCATCCATAGGTTCCTAGCAGAAAGGAGTTCTATTCTCGGCCTGATCCCCCTGAAGGATGAAAATGTCCGACAATCCCTAAGAGACTGGGTGCGTCATCCATAGGTTCCTAACAGAGATGAGTCCTATTCATGGTCTGATCCACCATACGGATCAAAACCCCTGACAATCCCTAAAAGACTTGGTGCGTCATCCATAGGTTCCTAGCAGAGAGGAGTCCTATTCATGGTCTGATCCACCATACGGATCAAAACCCCTGACAATCCCTAAGAGACTGGGTGCGTCATCCATAGGTTCCTAGTAGAGAGGAGTCCTATTCATGGTCTGATCCACCATACGGATCAAAACCCCTGACAATCCCTAAGAGACTGGGTGCGTCATCCATAGGTTCCTAGCAGAGAGGAGTCTTATTCATGGTCTGATCCACCATACGGATCAAAACCCCTGACAATCCCTAAGAGACTGGGTGCGTCATCCATAGGTTCCTAGCAGAGAGGAGTCCTATTCATGGTCTGATCCACCATACAGATCAAAACCCCTGACAATCCCTAAGAGACTGGGTGCATCATACATAGGTTCCTAGCAGAAAGGAGTCCTATTCATGGTCTGATCCACCATACGGATCAAAATCCCTGACAATCCCTAAGAGACTGGGTACGTCATCCATAGGTTCCTAGCAGAAAGGAGTCCTATTCATGGTCTGATCCACCTTACGGATCAAAACTTCTGACAATCCCTAAGAGACTAGGTGCGTCATTCACATGTTCCTATCAAATATAGGAATCTCATTCTGGTACGGCCTACCATACAGGCTAGAGTTTAACCGCCCTAGGGTATTCAAAAGACGAGTCCCTAGGTATTCACTTGAACCCGCTATACACCGCGCATGCCGGACGAGCATCAGGCAGGTGATCAACAGGTAAATAGCATGTGGGTCTCTCTACTTTCTCTCTCACGTCAGCAAAAGAATGAAGAGCAGAGCATTCACCAGTGGGACAAGAAAGATTGAGTGTCAAGATTCATGTTTCTTTTCCCCAGTCGAGTCGGTCTAGATTCAGGTGTCACATGTCTTTGAGAGAAACCTCTCATGAGATTCCTCCCAAAGAGGGGCAGCTGTTGACACCTGATTTTCGACCAAGCCTTTTTCAGTTTTATTTTTGAAAAATCACAAAAAATTCATAAAAAGTCAAAAAAATTACAAAATCAACTTTGGTGATCTTGGCCAAGCCCAAGGAATCATTCTTGACCAAAAAATAATTTTTCATATTTTTCACATTTTTTAGTATTTTTAGAAAATAGGAAAATACTAGAAAATTCAACAAAAAATAGAATTTGAGGTCACAAAAATATAGGAAAATAGTCAATATTTTTATTTTAAATCCCTTGTCATTTTGACCTCATCAAGAGTCGAAATTCAAGTTTAATTTTGTGTGTTTCTTTGTAACACACAGGGTTAAATTTGTCAAAAAATATGTTCTAAGTTTTTTATTTGCAATACTTTGCATTTTAAGAATCTTGACATTCAATTTGATTACCCTACATTTCTATTTCGTTCAATTATGCCTGATTTGATCAATTTTGGCTTTAGGGACCAAATTGCACAAAATTCTTTTCATTTTGGTCCCTAAAGTGCCAAATCCAAAATTAAAATTTAATGGGGGACACCCATAGAACCCCAATGCTTCCTCCCTATAGTATTCGACCCCCTGAATCTAATGGTGGTCCCAATTAGAGCCGATTCATCCATTTAGAATGTCAATTTGACAAAAGTCAATTTCGGATCTTGTCTTAGATTTGGGGCTTTTGTATAAATCAAAATCAATTCAGCCCAATTTTACCTTACTTAGGTAAATTCCATGCTATGAAATCCGATTATGGAGTCGATTTCATGATTTTGGGATATTTGGACTCCCGATTTGAAGGAAAATCTCAAAATCGGGTTGACTAGGTCGGGTTGACCCGACCCAATCAACCCGTTGACCAAAATTGGTCATAAGCAGAACACCCTCTGCTTGCTCTGGGGGTTCTGCGCGCACGAACAGAAAAGAAAGTTGGAGAAGTCAGTTGGAGAGGGGGGATTCGGTTGAGATGAATTCTCCACGAGAACGGAAGTGGGGGGCTTCTTCTTCGCGCAAAAAGCAGAGAGAGAGTGAGCGGGCGAAGACAGAGAGAGCAGGCGAGAGAGAGAGTAGGCGAGAGGGAGAACTCGCGGAGGAGGAGCTCGCGGAGTGAGAGGAGTAGAAGAAGAGAGCGAGAGGCAGAGAGAGAAGAAAAACGCCAGAGAACAACAGAAGGCGGGCGAAGACAGAGAGAGGAGAGAGAGAGAGGGTGCGGCAGCCATTGAAGCTCCGAACTCAAGAAATTCGAGCTCGGATTCCTGGCGATCCAGACGACGTCGTGCGACGCCACCACTCCCATTAGCTTCGCCTCAACCCGGAGAACGCGTCGGACCGACTCATATTCACCGACGCTCTCGAAACAGGTGAGGTCCTCCTTCGAACTCGAGCTCGGCGTCCAATGGCAACTTAGGTTAGAGCCATTCATTAGCTGCGATTTTGGTTGCAATTTGTCTGTATCGATTCACTGAACATTTTTGCCTTTGGTCACATGTCATTTCGTCGCCTAAATCGTCGAGCCTATCCCTCTCCACGACTGATCGGTCGCGAGCTCCATAGCTCATTTTTGACCAAACCGAAGTCTCGCGATGGCCGAGTAAGTCTTCTTGAACTCTTATGATGCTTCTTGAATGATTTGGCAGGGTAGATCTCGTCAGAAACGGCTATAACGTTAGCTCGCCGGAGATTAACTCCGGCCTAGGTAGGCGAGTATATCAAACTTGATTCTGTTGTGTTAGTTGTGATATATGTGGTAGAGCTTCTCGGGCTGAGTTGAATGGAGTTGGAATCGTCGGATTTGGACGTCGGAAGGCCGAGATATGACCTTCCGACGAGGCGCCGGCGAGACAACGCCGGCGCTGATCGTCTTCCCCGGCGAGCTGTTGACTGGTCAACGAGTGTTGACGAGTCAACGCCCACGTGGAGCTGACGTGGCGCCCACGTGGCAGCCACGTCAGCACATTCGGTTAAAATCGAATAAAAATAAAATAACAAACTCGATCGGACGGTGGATAGTTGGCCACGTGTCGCGATCTTACATTTTTGGAAATAAAAAGGATTTTCGGAAATAAAAAATGCCATGGATCGAACGATCAAGATTCAATCTTACCTTTCAATCGTGGCCGTCAGTCATTTTTGTTACATCAAGCGGTTCAAATGTCGACACATGGTAAGATCTGGTCCATTGATTCCTCATGAAGATCAGGCCGTCCGCGGGTCTGCCACGTGGCGCAATCTAGTCCCTCCGTTCAAGTTTAGGCGGGAATTAGGAAACGGCGCCGTTTCGGGTTAGGGTCCGAGTGGGTCGGACCGCCCACCCGTGGGCCGTGGGCCGGGTCACCCGACCCGGCCCGAATAACATTTTTTTTAAAATAAAAAATTCCGAAAATGATTTTAAAAAAATATAAAAAAAAATCATCAAAATCTTAGAAAATCCAAAAAAATGCTAGAAAGTTCCAGAAAATACCGAAAAATGTGGAAAAAATGTGGAAAAATCCTAGACACTCCAGAAATCCCCAAAAATCGAGGATTGACCACGGACAACTGGTCAACCCTATTTTTGGGGTTTCTTATCCGATCTTCTGATACTTGACGACATTACTCTTTAAGAGTAAGTCGCCTTTGCTGTGTACATATGATAAAATCGATAATGCCAAAGTAAGAATTAGGGTCGAGTAAGCAACCAATTCTTAGGTTTGGGTTTTCGAGTCTCGCCCATTTTCTCAAAATGACGATTTTACCCCTCAATGGGAAAATCGTCTTTCTTGTCCCAATCAAGTCCCTAAAATTGCTTGAAGTTAGGGTTTGGGTCAGGTGGACGACCAACCCTAATATTTGAGATTTTCAGTTCTCATCTTTGTCCAAATGATGACTTTACCCCTCCAAGGGTAAGATCGCTTGAAAATTCCAAAAAAATCCTAGAAATTCCCGAAAAATAGGAAATGGATTAGATTGATGGCCAATCCTATTTCCTATGTCTTTTGACTTCCCAATTCATCTAAAATGACAGATTTACCCTTTCGAGGAGAATTTTCTCGAATTGCTCAAAATTACAATTTTGCCCCTCATGGGCGAATCATGTCCAAATCACTCCTAAGCCTTGATTGATATTTCTCTAGGCTAATAGGGCCTCATTAGGGATACCATGCTGATTTCATGTGTTTTATCTGCATGTACTGGATCCTTGATTTGCGCATTTATTTCTATTGATTGTGAATGATAGGGTAGTCATTCCCATCTGCATGAACTCCTAGATTTAGGATCTGTACCTCATTCATCTGTATGAAATCCTAGGATCAGATAAACCATTCAGCTTAGGTACCGAAAGGGCGTCAACTCCGATAGTTGGGGTAACTAAGTCCCCGAACCCAATTCTCTGGTTTCCGCATAATCGAATAGACTACTCCCAACTATTCGATAGGGCTTCCGATCGTACCCTCCACGAAACGATTGGTGGCGACTCCTGGGCATGTACACTCATCACATGTCACTAGACCACACTGAAGGTCGACCACGTATATCCAGCAGTTGCGATTTGGGTAATGGACCTTGAGAGAGGCCCGCGTCCGATCAAGCCAGCGATCGGGCGGCCCATTAGCCCGCTCCCGCCTCGCGGGGGAAGGTTGCGACACCCAATAGTCACACGGTAGAGATACGGGTTGTCGCTTCCTCCGACCCATGGCCCGATGTGTGAGGGGGGAGATAAGTGGGCCTCTCAACCCAAAAGGGAGTTCAAGACTTTATTTTTCCATTGCTTGGATTGTATTTTCTTCTCTTTCCCACTCTATTTTGGTAGTTTGTGTGTAAATAAATTTCTGGCTAATCTTGGATGAATGTGGAGATTAGCTCACCCGTTTATCTAGTCGATAGCCACTGAGGAGAATTTTCGTGGCATGGCTTCATAGACTCTCCGAGATTATGACGTTCTCCTCTTCCGTCTTAGATTTAGGTCTAGATCCGTGAATTGACTCTCTCGAACTAACTTTAGATATAAATCTGGGTGTTCCTCATAGGTTCTTGATATGGGCAGAAGATTACTAAAAGTGCTAACATTTGTGTACAGCACTCACTTTAGTGCCAATATTTTTTTTCGAATCACTTAAATGCCAATTTTTTTGAAAAACGATTATTTCAGTGCCAAGTCTGATGTGGCTTGCCGAAAATCACATGTGGCGTACACGTGGCTTGCCGGAGATCCTAGTCAGCAATAACAAAATTCCAAAAAAAAAACTCACATAATAAGCCAAAAACTGAAAAAAAAAAAAAAAAAAAAACAGTAAAAAAAGCAAAAAAAAAATATAAAAAAAAAAAGCAGAGAAAGCTCCCTGTTGTAGCGGCGAGGGCTCATAAGCCCTCGCCGCCGCTGCCCCACCACTAGAGGTGGGGGAATGGTCGAGGGTGGGGGGCACCGAGCCCTAGCGACCTCGAAGAGGCCTCGAAGACCTAAGGCGAGACCGACCTTGCCCAGATCTAGGCGAGGTCGAGCCTCGCCGTGGAAGGGCTCGGCCGTTCTCGCCCAGCAATAGCCGTTCTCCAATCTCTCCGCCTCTTTCCGTCGCCATGATGCCATAGCCGATCCCGCCGCCCGTGTCGGCCCAGGCGCTGGCCACTGGATCCGCCGAGATCAAATCGCTTTGGATCGGCGACTTGCAGCCTCACATGGATGAGAGCTATCTCCTCAGCTGCTTCGCCCACTCCGGAGAGGTTCTTTCGGCTAAGGTGATTAGAAATAAGCAGACTGGTCTGCCTGAGGGTTATGGTTTCAGTGAATTTATGACCCGCGCAGTAGCAGAGAGGATTTTGCAAACGTACAATGGCACTTTGATGCCAGGTTCTGACCAGAATTTTCAGTTAAACTGGGCTACACTTGGTCCTGGGAGAGGCGTCAAGATGAAGGTCCTGACTATACAATTTTTGTTGGAGATCTGGCTGCTGATGTAACAGATCCGAGCATCAAATTAACGTCCAGTGAGCAAAAACTCTAAACCCTGATTTCCACTGATAAAGATCCTCTTCTCCTCTTTCGCAACCAATTTGCCCAAATCAGACTCAGCAAGCGATTTCGGAATCGCCCAGATCTGGGCGAGGTCGAACCTTGCCGTGGCTGGGCGGGGCCGAAATCGCCCAGCCACCACTCGCCGTGGTTGTGGCTGGGCGATTCCAGCTTCGCCCAACCACAGCGAGGCTCAACCTCGCCCAGATCTGGGCAAGGTCGGCCTCGCCGTGGGGCCGAAAGGCCTCGGCCAGCCACGGTCGAGCTCGCAGACCCCCGATGAGGGCTAGCGGGGGTCGCCGGGGATCGGCAACCCCGCGGTTACTCCCCTACCCATCGCCGGTAGTGAGTGGCGGCGGCAAGGGCTCCCTTGCCGCTGCAAGTATAATTTTTTTAAATTTTTACGTTATTTTTTAGTTATTTTTAATTTTTTTAAAAAAAAATTAACTTAATTGTTAGTTTAAAAATCCATGTAAAAAAAATTAACTTAATTATTAGTTTAAAAATCCATGTGGCTTTGCCACATGGACGCCATCTGGACAAAGAAATTAATAAAAAATACCATGTGTATTGTTATGTCGAAATTGACACTTAACTAATCATTTTTTGTCGGAATTGGCACTAAAGTGATCGCCGAACATAAATATTGGCACTAAAGTGAGCCGGAGGAAAAAATTGACACTAAAGTGAGCGTCGTACACAAATATTAGCACTTCTAGTGTTCTTCTACCTCTTGATATGTGTTTTTTTTTTCAACTTTCAATGTAGTGATATTGGTACTACTGTTTGCGATGGTGACGAGGACATCGAACCTAAATGCGCACCGCAAGTCGTCACAAATGGTGTGGGAGTTCTTGACATGTGCTTATCACTAAATCTAGTGATCGGCCACCGAACATTTAAGGTGGCAATATATTCTAGAATGATGAAACTATGTTTTTAATTGCAGAATGTGCTTTGTTATTTGCTTTATTTTATTTGCTTTTTTCTTGTAGTTATTTGAGATTTGTGAGAATTGAAAGCTTCTATGTGTCTTTCAAGTATTATCCTCATTAATGAATGAAATCTTTCTTTCGACGGAAAAACTGTATAGCGGCCAATTCAATCATGAACCTTTCAATTGTATCAATTTTCTATTGTAAGAAGGCTAATTTAATTTTAAAATTTCAATTGTGTCAAATTAGCCCTAACCATTTTGACCATTTGCTTAGTCCTAAACATTTTGACAATTTACAAATTTAGCCTTTCCAGTCAATTGTGGTGAGAAATCGTTGGCATAACAATCTAGTCAATGTCGGTCGTCCTACGTGGCACAGCCGGCACTGATGTTGATAATTTTTGTAATTTTTTGGTTTTTTTCTTCTTCTATTTCCTTTCATTTTCTTTTTCTTTTTATTTTTTATTTTTTATTTTTTTACCTTTTTACCTAATTCAAGCCTTGTCAATTGGTCGCCAGCCACCAGCAAGGATGAGGGGAGGTCGTCGACCTCTGCCGGTGATCAGCGAGGCCCACCAATGGCCAGCAAAGAGAAAAAGGGAAAAAAGAAACATCAAACAAAAAAAAATTACAAAAATTATCCACGTTATCATTTCATAGGATGGTCGGCGCTAGACGTGGCCGGTTCGGCGGAACCGGCGGTTCCGATTTCTAAAAAAGCCGGAATCGGAACCGCCCCTTGAAGAGGCGATTCCGGTTCCGGTTCGGAACCGGCGGTTCCGGGCTCGGTTCAAGGAACCGCCGGTTCAATTGTCCACACCTTTTTTTATAATTTATTTGCAATATAAACAATCAAATTAAAGGTAGTTGAGTGGTTTAGGGCACTTATTTCAACCAAAAGATCAAGGGTTTGAATCCCACTCCAAGCAATTATCATTTTCTCTATTTTTTTCTTTTAATTTTTTTTAAATGGCGGTTCGGAACTGGAACCGGCCCTTGAAGGCCGGTTCCGGTTCGGGCCCGCGGGCCCGGTCAACGGGCCGGTTCCGGGCCCAAATGGCCATGTCTAGTCGGCGCTGATTAAACTGCCGCCACGTTAGCGATTTCCGATCAAAATTGGCTGATAAGACTAAATTGAAAATTTGCTAAAAGTTCAAAGACTAAATTGGCAAATCATCAAAATACTTATTACTAGATCGGCACAATTGAAAGATTTATTACTTAATTGATCACTATACAATAGATGTAGGACTTTTTTGGACAATTTCCCATGATGCATTGGACAAGTATTTTGCCCATTATGTGCCGTTTGTTGGGCCTATTTTGGCCCAGTCCAGCCTATTCATCCCTTGTTTTAGTTGCTCTACTAGGGCAGCACTTCAACAACATAAACACACACGCGCAAGAGAAGAAAAGAGCAGCAGCCACCGAGAAAAAAAAGAAAGCAGAAAATGCAGCAGTTTTTTCTAGGCGTCCAACTGAGATCAAATCGACGATTGGAGGTCTTCCCGTGGTCCGATTGGGCTGAAATTTTGACAGCAGCTTCAAGACTCGTTGTTCTTGATTCTATACGGTTGGATCGTGATATGAAAGTATTTATTGTAGCTGTTCATGGGTATTTCAGAACTACAATTTTGGGGATGATTTTCATCTGGTTCTCTCGTTTAAGGTGATGTTTTTTCTTGATCTCCACTTATAGTTTGGAATTTTATTATCGTTGTATTCAGCAAGGTTGTGTACCTAAACGATTAATATATAGTGAAGATTCGGGTGGACTCCGTGATCGGTCTCGTGATTTTTATCCTTCGCATTGAAGGAGTTTTCCACGTAAAAATTATAGTATTACATTTTCTCTGAGTTTCTATATTTCCATTGGTTGTGCTCGATTCGGTTTCTCACAGGTTTAGTTAAAGAGGAAAAGTTATCCACTATTTTTCTCAACATAGTGGTATCAGAGTATCATTTTTTATTGAACGATGGAACTGAATATGAGCAGGATGATTAGTTTGAATGGAAAGAATCATCATGTATGAAGAGAAAAAATGAAAGATCTATTATAGGTGAAGCGGTGGCATTTACCGGTATTTGCTGATACTAAACCTGATAATATGAGCAATGCCGATCGGAATCTTGAGCACAAAATTGTGTGTTGATTTATTCGATAATTTGTCGATGATAATGTTTTGAATCACATCAGCAAAGAATCACATGCTAGAACTTTGTGAAATAAGCTGGAATCATTATATGCACGGAAGACTGGCAACAACAAAATATGTTTGATTAAACAATTTATGGAGTCACATTATAGAGATGGTCAATCGATATCAGATCACTTGAATGAGTTTCAATGAGTGATAGATCAACTTTCTACCATGAATATTAAATTTGATGATGAAGTGCAGGGACTTTGGCTGCTATGTACCTTACCGAAATCTTGGGAGACTTTTCGTATGTCTTTGATTAATGTTTCACCTGATGGTATTGTTACCATGGATTTTGCAAAAAGCGGCGTTCTGAATGAAGAGATGAGAAAAAAAATGCATGGTTATTCCTCTCATTCTAGAGCTCTAGTTGTTGAAAACATGGGCATAAGTCAGAGTAAAGGTTCGAAAGGTAGATACAAGAGCCGAAACAAGTCTAGATCATGAAAGAAGACTATTGAGTGTCATCACTGCGGTAAGATGGGTCCTATGAAGAAAAATTATTTCCAGCTGAAAAATGAGAAGAGGAATGAGAAGAAAAATAGCAATGAAAATAACGAGAGAATAGATAATGGTAGTGATGATCGGGTGACAACTGCTACTGATGAACTTGTTAGTGCTTTCTCTGATGATAATGTTAATTTTGTCTGTGATGATTCAAATTGGGTTATTGATAGTGGAGTTTCTCTTCATATTACATCTAGGAAGGAGTTTTTTACATCATACAGGTCAGGAAATTATGGCACCTTAAGGATGGGTAATGACAATTTGGCTACTATTGTCGGCATAGGAGATGTGTACTTGGAGACTACTACCGGAGCAAAACTAATTCTGAAAGATGTTAGACATGTTCTTGATATTCGTCTGAATCTGATTTCAACTGGAAAGCTTGATGATGCAGGATTTTGTAGTACTTTTGACAATGAACAGTGGAAACTCACCAGAGGCTCATTAGTTATTGCTAGAGGTATGAAACGATCTTCCTTGTATTTGTTTCAGGCTAAGATTTCCCAAGACATGTGTAATGTTGTGGAAGATGAGAATGCAACTGCATTATGGCACAAGAGGCTTAGTTACATAAGTGAGAAAGGAATTGGCTTGCTAGCTAAAAATGGTTTACTCTATGGAGTAAAGAGTGCAAGACTTGAGAAGCATGCACATTGTTTACTAGGAAAACAACGAAGAGTTTCCTTCAGGAGTCATCCGCCTTCGAGAAAATCAGAGTTGCTAGAATTGATGCATTCAGATGTTTGTGGTCCAATAAAACCACTAACACTTTGTGGTGCAGCATACTTTGTGACCTTCATTGATGACCATTCAAGAAAATTATGAGTTTATTTCTTGAAGACGAAGGATCAAGTGTTAGATGCATTCAAGCAATTTCAGGTATCAATTGAAAGACAAACTGGAAAGAAATTGAAATGCATTCATTCAGATAACGGTGGTGAGTATATCGGACCATTTGATGAATATTGCAAGCAACAGGGGATTCGACATTAGAAGACACCTCCTAAAACACCTCAGTTAAATGGTGTAGTAGAAAGAATGAACAGAACATTGATTGAGAGAGTCAGATGTTTGATTTCAGATGCAAAATTGCCAAAATACTTTTGATGCGAGGCTTTGAGTACAGTGGTACATATTATCAACATATCTCCCTCTACTGCTTTAGATGGTTATGTTCCAGACATAGCTTGGTTTGGAAAAAAAAATCATATGATCATTTAAAGGTATTTGGCTGCAAAGTTTATGTTCATGTTTCCAAGGATGAGAGGTCCAAGTTAGATGTCAAGACAAAAGAGTGCATCTTTCTTGGTTATGGTTCTGATGAATTTGGCTATAGACTTTATGATCCAATTGCTAAGAAAATTGTTAGAAGTCGATATGTGGTATTCGTTGAGAACGATACCATTTGGGATATCGAGAAGATAAAGAAGACAAATTCTCGTGATTCTTATATGCTAGTTGATACTAGCTCAATCCCACTTTTTGAGTTGCAAGAACAATTGCATGATCAAGTTGAAGATAGTGCTCAATGTTAGACTCCAGATCAATAGGTTCAGGATCAGATTCAAAATGATCAGCAAGCTCAAGAACCTGCTGATCAACAGCATTCAGATAACATTGATGGTCAAGAGATTGCACCATTAGCTCCACCAATCACTACTTTGATGAGGTCTACCAGAGACCGCACCCCATCTATTAGGTACTCTTCTAATGAGTATGTTCTCTTGACAGATGCATATGAACCTGAAACTTTTGAAGAAGTAGTAGAAGATAAGAATAAGAACGAATGGCTTGATGCAATGCATGATGAGATGAAGTCATTGCATGACAATCATACTTTTGAGTTGGTAGAATTACCTAAAGGTAAAAGAGCTTTAAAGAACCGATGGGTGTATAGATTGAAGCAAGATGAGACGACTTCGCGTCCTCGATATAAAGTCAAATTGGTTGTTAAAGGCTTCAATTAGAAAAAGGGAATTGATTATAATGAGATCTTCTCACCAGTTGTGAAAATGTCTTCAATTCGAGTTGTTTTGAATCTAGCCTAGTCTTGATCTCGAGGTTGAGCAGATGGACAAGAAGATCGCTTTTCTTCACAATGATTTGGAGGAAGATATTTACATGGAGCAGCTTGAGGGTTTCCAGGTAAAAGGTAAAGAAAATTATGTTTGTAAACTGAAGAAAAGCTTATATGGCTTAAAGCAGGCGCCGAGGCAATGGTATAGAAAATTTGAGTCTTTTATGGGGAGCAATCCTATAATAAGACTATTTCTGATCATTGTGTATTTGTGCAGAAATTCTCTAAAGGTGATTTTATTATTTTATTGCTCTATGTGGATGAAATGCTCATAGTTGGTCAGAATGCTTCCAAGATTGACAAGTTAAAGCAACATTTGAGCAAGTCTTTTTCGATGAAAGACTTAGAGTCGGCTAAGCAAATTCTCAGTATGAGGATCACTCGTGACAAACAGGTGAAGAGATTATGGTTATCTCAAGAGAAGTACATAAAGAAAGCACTTCAAAGGTTCAAGATGGATAAAGCTAAAGTGGTAAGTGCACCTCTTGCTACACACTTTAAGCTTAGTCATAAACAATGTCCGTCCAATGAGAAAGATCTGAAAGAGATGGAAAAAGTTCCCTATGCTTCTGCAGTGGGTAGTCTGATGTATGCAATGGTTTGTACAATGCCAGATATAGCTCATGCAGTTGGAGTGGTTAGCCTTTATGTCAAATCCAGGTAGAGAGCATTGGAATGCATTAAAGTGGATCCTAAGATATCTCCGAGGCACTTCTAGTTTGAGATTTTCATTCGGGAGTGAGAAGCCGATTCTTGTCGGATATACTGATTCAGACATGACAGGGGATATTGATACAAGAAAATCTACTTCAGGTTATCTGATTACTTTCTCAGGGGGAGCTGTGGCTTGGCAGTCAAGGTTACAAAAATGTGTTGCCTTGTCGACAACAGAGACAAAGTTCATCGCAGCAACCGAAGCATGCAAGGAATTGCTTTGGATGAAAGAGTTCACACAGGAACTTGGTTTCACTCAAAAGATGTATGTTTTACTTTGTAATAATCAAAGTGCTATACATCTTGCAAAGAATTTCACTTTTCATGTCAGGTCAAAGTATATTGATGTGAGGTATCACTGGATACGAGAAACTTTGGAATCCAAAGGGATGGAACTTGAAAAAGTACACACAGAAGATAATGCTTTAGATATGATGACAAAAGCTCTCACTAGAGAGAAGTATGAGTTTTGTCGGCGTCAAGCCGGCATGGATTTCTGATAAATTCTTTTGTGTCGGGATCTCCCTTAATGGGCTAGAGGGGGAGATTTGTTGGGCTTATTTTGGCCCAATCCAGCCCATTTATCCCTTGTTTTAGTTGCTCTACTAGGGCAGCACTTCAGCAACATAAACACACGCGCGCGAGAGAAGAAAAAAGCAGTAGCCATCGAGAAGAAAAAAAACGCGGCAATTTTTTCTAGGCGTTCAACTGAGATCAAATCAACGATCAGAGGTCTTCACGTGGTCTGATTGGGAAGAATTTTTTACAACAGCTTCAAGACTCGTTGTTCTTGATTCTGTGCGGTTGGATCGTGATTTGAAGGTATTTACTATACTTGTTCATGGGTATTTCAGGACTGTAATTTTATGGGTGATTTTCATCCGGTTATCTCGTTTAATGTGATGTTGTTGCTTGATCTTCATTTATAGTTTGAGATTTTATTGTCGTTGTATTCAGCGAGGTTGTGTATCTAAACGATTAATATATAGTGGAGATTCGGGTGGACTCTGTGATCGGTCTCGTGGTTTTTATCATTCGCATTGAAGGAATTTTCACGTACAAATTCTGGTGTTATATTTTCTCTGAATTTCTATATTTCTATTGGTTGTGCTCGATTCGGTTTCTCACAGATTTAGTCAAAGAGAGAAAGTTATCTGCTATTTTTCCCTACACCGTTCGTGTGTTTTCACTAGTTAATTAGACCACCAAAATCTGTGTCATTCATTCTCTACTCTTCAGTTTATTTATCAAGGAGAAAAGACAGCAAGGGATCCGTACAAGCACCCAGCGCCTTGCATACTTAAGCACGAGCAACCAAGTAAAGAAAAAAAAAACAAAAACTTGGGTTATACTTGGGCTAGACCAGATTGTCTCGTACCAATCATTCATTGACAAGAGAAAGACGCCATCTTCTTAATCACCTGCCTACTGAAAATCTTGATTATATAAGCTGCGGACGGTTATGCTAAGGCATCAAACTAGATTAGGGTTTGTGCTTGCAGCTAATAATCGGACTCGGCAAGATGCCGATTCCAGGTATATGTTGGAGATAGATACCACTCACAAAAATCGTACTCAGCCGAAGCGACATTGTGCATCATCCTCAGAAAATGTTTTTTTACAATACCCAAAAAAACAAAAAACACCCTTAGATGCCAATTGTCATGTCATGCGACATCGAATTACTTTCTCCAAACTTATCACTTCATCATAGACGTGACAATTACTTTCTCCAAACTTACCACTTCAACATAGGCGTGACAGCGCATTTGAAGTTTAGCATCAAGTTCTCCCAACCATAAGAAGCATCACTTGGTGCTTTCAAAGTCCAGAGACGGACAATATCCTTAACCCAGCATACTCCATAAGACCTTTCGAAATCTCTACTTTAAATCGCTTTTAACCACCTCTCCTACATGAATTTCTTCAAATGTCTCCACTTCAATGGTGGATCTTGAAGCCTCCAGCGTTATAATTCCAATGTTGATTTCTTTGTTTTCCCTCTCAAATGTGATAAGCAGGTTACGCCATCCTACGCTCGACCACAGCCACATTTCAATGCTTAAGGAATTACAGAACCTGTTGACGTGGGCTTGATCACGACATCCTCTTGGAGTATAACTTGTCATTTCTTTACATAGTGAAATACAACTTGCTGAATTCGCAGAGAGTTCTTCTTTATCCCCTGTCGCATCAAAACCTTCTGCTTCTCAAGTAAAATGTAGAACCTTGAACAAGCCGAACAAGACCTCCAAGGAAAATAACAATTTGTCTAATATGACGTAGAAATTTTACTTTGGAAGCTGCTAACCTGACAGTACTGTCAATTATTTCTAACCACATGATCTCCTAATCAATAAATATTTTATGCAAAACACACGATGATAAAACGTGAATCTACAATTAATATGGTACCATCCTGACAATGCTGTGAGAAAAGCCTCTCTTTTTTTTTTTGGCTTTCTTATCTTCTTTTCCTTGAGAGAGAGGGAGAGGAAGCAGTCATATTTGAGAATGTTCAAATCCTTGAACAAACAAGAATAAGTGAACAAACAAAGATTACAAGAGTCCATGACCGAGAAAAGAAGAACGGGAGACGATTACAAGGAGTCCCGCGAAGGGAGGAACAGGCAGAACACTTTAAAGACTGCCAATCCCAAATAGGCACTTAATTTGATCATATGTCAGCCCAGCAATGTCAAAGTTCCCTAGGGAACAACTGCAACAACAAATGAACTGCAGATTTTACCCAACGTATCCCATATCGAATTTTTCAGCGAGAGGGAGCAGATCAATTCATCCTAGAAAGCCCCTCCCGCTACCTTAACACGGATCGACTGTCAAGCAGCGTGCTGTGTGGACATGGATCATCTTTTCACGGGAGATCAAGAATGTTAAGCCACGCAAAAACAGCTAGACAGATTTGGGCTGGAGTCCATGTTAGTCATTGCAAGCAAGAACCAAGCTCGCTCTCAACACTTAGCCAGACCAAGGAGAATACATAGCAGGTGGTCACTGCACAATCTTGGGCATTGCAGCAGCAATGCAGGGCTGGACCATCTGAACTCTCTCCATGGCAATGTCCTGCACAGGACCGCCCTTGGTAGTTTTCTCCAAAAGTGGCACAAGTGACATAAATATCTCCATCCTCGTCACATCTCGATTTGCCTGAAAAAGACAGCGCTCAATGTACGAAGGAGATCCTCTCATGGGTAGTAAGAACGAGTTTGAAATGATGATTGGAAAAGGGAGAACTCGTTTACACTTGAACCAACTCCATTTTTATAAGTTGAAACTCTGTATTATGCCAAAGAATGGAAAATGACAGTTGGGCAAAGTGTTAAATTAGATTATCACCTCCACGACAAACTGTGCCCAAATCTTGTCTTTCCGGGCTTCCACTACCCCCTTAAGAATGGTCAACCCTAATCCTCGGATGATGTCAGCTATCTCTAGAAAGTAGCCCCGTTCTTGACAAAGCATCTGTTGCAACCCTTGATGTAAATGAGACAGATATCTGGAATTGTTCAGAGAGAATGAAGTAAATAGGAGATCACGGTCAATACCTCTACAAGCATCTGACGGGGTGGGTTAAGATCCTCAACTATGATTGGGCAGACCATTGACTGTGAACCTACTTCAAATGCCCATGTTGCTCCGCCCTCAAAATTGTCTTTCAAAAGCAATCCACCTTCTCTGTCAATGATCTGCATCTCAAGACAAGAAACTCATGAGCTACCAAAGGTGATATTTTCATGCAAAGATAGATTGCCAAAAGGCTGAGAAATCATATAAATCATAATATATCTACCCACAATTCCCAGCATACTCCAATGCAGAAAACCTAGGAACACAGGTATCACATTTTACTAGGACATTTATGCAAAGAGGAACCAATTCTGAGTGAATAATAATGTTGCCATCAAGTATTTCAAGGTTTCCTTATTTTGGAAGGGACCTGGCCACACATCCCAAGTGTGCATGCACCAGAGAGAGAGAGAGAGAGAGAGAGAGAGAGAGAGCATACTTTGGACTCCGATGTTTGTTTTAGCTTGTCGGCATGCTTCGTGACACTCTGAAGGAAAAGCATGTGCTTAATGGTTCGTTCCAGCAGAGCATCTATACTACACTGTTGAGGCCCACAGCAGTTTAAGTTATTTAGGCATCATAATCTGAACATCACAAAGATTAAACAGTAGATAGCAAATAGTGGGAAAAAAAGTAAGAGCATTACTTTTGCCCCATTAGGTACAATTTCCCGCAGCTCCTTCACACGATCTTGGATCATCTGGCGGTCCTTTGGCCTGGGTCTAGGATTCTCTCCAGGTTTTAACCTTTTGCGATTTGATTTTACCAGTTCATCAGGCTTCTTGGAATAACCAGTGGAGACACTACTGTCACGCTTCATAGCATGACTCTGCTCAACCCAAGAACTAATCTGGGATCCACAGAAGGAATGACTGCGTGTCCCCTCCTTGCTACGGTCAGATATGAAAGAACAAGGGGCTGTTGTCCCAACCTTTTCCAGAGGCTTTGGGAACCCAATAGACTCCCCTTGCACCTTGTCCAGCACACTAAAGCAGCTATAGCTGGGAGAACTACTTGGCAAACTGGAGCTACTGATGTTCGTGATTGTCGTCTTACAGGATACGGCATCATCTGCACATTGCTTCGGAGCACTCGTAATTACAGCATCTAAAAGGTCACCACCTCCAGCGCCAGCCCCCAGGAAAACACCACTTTCTGAAAAGCTCTCACCAGTTGAGTATAAAGCCGAATCACAGTCCTGCTTTAACACTGAAATCAACGTTTCCTTGCCCATCTTCCCTGGGCTACCATCAAGCCTGGCACCATCCACTTCACCAAAAGTGCTGTATAGTATTTTATTTTTAAATTCCACACCCAATATGTCAAATAAATCATCTCCTGATGAATTATGTGAAGTTTCTTCCACATACCTAAAATTTGCGCTATTACAAATCTTAAAATCAAGAAGAGACTGGGGAATGAGCTCCTTCACTGGCACATGCTCATCTGAACCACTGAAAGCTCCTGCAAGAGCACTTTCCATCTTCAGTTGCCCAGAAGGTAAATCAATTCCAGTAGCTTTCATGTCCGTGGAATGATTTGTCTGACTTGAGCCTCCTGAAAGCAAATGGCTCATTTTAGTGGTTTTATGGTCATCTACACTCAGTAAGGGAATACCCTCCAAGTTTGATGATGGACTGCCCCAGACTTTGCCCTCATCCATATTTGTGAAAACCGGTCTTGAAATTTCCTTTAGTTGATAACTTATTCCATTATTGATCCCAGGCAATGGAGCTATATCTGAAACTTTATGCATATCAATGTCCACTGCATTGTTTATTCTCGATTGAGAAGTGACACAGCCATCCAATGCATGACTCTTTTCACTGATAAGATTTCGAGCACAGACATCTGAATATAAATTCATCTCTGTTGATGCTATGTGGTTGCGGTTAACACCTGATTGGCCAAAACTGTTTTGATGATAGGATCCTGTCCTTTTATTAGATGAAGCAGCCTGTTGGTGCGGCCATACCTCAAGTGTGCTGCAAACTGATTGGGATCCAACATCTCCAACTCCAAGTTGGCCATGGGACTCGAGCAAACTCAATGGCTGGTTAGGAGTCTGAAATCCTAAAGCAGTGGTCCAGGGATAGTCTTGAACTCGTGTTGTTTGAGAACAAGATCGATGATTAGCAAGCCCCAACGAATTAGCATTTGTGCTCATGACAACTGTTGGTGCGGCCATACCATTTCTAGATAGATTTGCAACAGGCATTCCAATAGAAACAGCTAATTTGGCTGCGTAAGTGTCAGAATACACGGAACCTGGGACAAACCGTAGTTGCAGGATCAAACTCCTCACTTCGTCCACAAATCTCACATTCTCTATAATCTGAAGGAACACCAACCAATAGATTAGAAATATATGTCCAAAGCAACCATTACCATGCACAACTTGCTTGTTGAAGAAGTAATTGAGCCATTGATTAACCAAGTTAGAAACAAGTTTCTATATGATCTAGACCGCAAGAGCTTCATGAATGGGATCCTACTTCTGACTTATGAACTCTGCACGAAGCATTTGCCCGCTTTAACAAGTGCAAAATCACATCACCCAGCAGCTACATCTATTTGTACCCAGACTGCAGCTTTCATTTCCAGGCTAGAGGTTGGGTTAGCAAAAGGGCGAAGATTTTCAATTGACAATATAAGATTCTTCATGGTAAGTAGCATTCATTAACAAGAGAATAAAAACAAATTCTCACATGCTAATAGACAAATTCTCACGTGCTAACAGAGAAGAGAGAACCTATTATACCACAGCCAACAAATTTGCACTCGGAAGAAATGTTTGAATATATAAGTGCTCCATAATTAGTTCAGCTTTAAAAGAGATCTTGTAAAGGGTGGCATTTAATTTGTTTACTATAACTTATTAAACTGCCTTCTGGATGTCCAGAGACACCTACTATAGCTGTTACAGTCCACAAAACTGAATATGAGAATACTAGAATGAATAAAAGCTCCTGCTTAAGATGTGCTGCAAGAAATTCCAAGACAATCACAGAGCTGATAACAAGTAATGAAAAGATCAAATAATGCTCGCACTTAAGTTGATGAAAACAAAGCAGCTAAACAACAGGCGTGGAAGGCAGTTCTCGGACATCACTAATTATAAGTTGTTCAAGGAAGACTTACATGTAAAGAAGAACCGACTTGTATAACTCCATGCGGAGTGATTGGAATGACTGCAACTGTCTGTGGACCATATAAAAGTACAAAACCATAAACAAACATGAAAGAGAAGACGTCCGAGAATATATAAAAAGTTAGTTACCTGCATTCCAGCTGAAAATTGCTGACGCATCTCATGTTGTACCTTGAACAATAAACATGCATTCACAAAAAATGAGTCAGATTAGGTTCAATTATTTCTTGGTTTTGAAAATTTAAGTTCCAACTTTAAGAACAGAAACACCACCCAACAACTCCCATTCCAGATTCCCACTCTTCAAAAAAGACTATATAGGTGCATTCTTATCCTTTTAGTTAATTTTTTTTAATGTACGAAGCCATATGTAATCGCAATGTAACAATACCCATCAAGAATCTTAAGGGAGATTTCCTGATCAATGATCGAATATAGACATCGCTCTCAAAGTCCATATTTGTCATACCTCGGGTGGATAGGCATCTTCATTATAACTACTTGAAAGTATCCACTGATGATTTTCTGTGAACGCAGCTCGTCCAATTATTCTGAAAATACAATAACCAACCTTGTATACACTAAAATGACAAAAATGAGGAAAGCAAGCAAAAGCAAAGGAAAAAGCAGACACAGAAACTGATGCGTACCCTTCACCTACGATATTGATCTGATTTTTTACCATCATCTTGTCAATCAGTGACTGAATATTATCCGCTGTGTGATTTTCGGGCCTAGCAGAGAGATTATCAGGAGGGACGAAGCATCCATCAAACTCCCCCATAGGCACTTTGCCGATCACAGATCCAGCAGTTGGAGGAGGAACACAACATCGCGGAGACTCATAATAACATTCTTCCCATATTAACAGCCTGCAATGTATATACGTATGTTTGTCAAATTCAACAAAGGGGATAAGTGATGTCATGTCTCAAGCTCGTGTTAAGAATTTTAAAAATGTTTAACAGAAATTCAGTTTTCATACGAGAGATAACGCAGACAAAAAATGCTCAAGAGAAAAAGTTGCCTGAGGTTTGTCTCATAAACTTGATATAAGCACCGTCTCCCTTCCCCGAACTACAAGTTCACAACATGCACATTGCTTGGAACAAATTTTTTTCCTAATGATTCTTGAAACAGCTTTTAGCATAAGTTCTTTGCTCTGAACAGCTAAAACTCAATGAGTACCTGGTGGGCAAATCCAATGATTCATTTTTGTCAATTTTCTTCAAATTGTATGTCTAAAGTAGCACTCATTATATAATCAAATTAATACCTAGTTGATGAATCCTTCCTGATAAGCATTGTAATCATAATTAAATTGTCTCTAATAATTCAATAGTTGCAACTAAGGAATCATTTATCTCATCATATGACAAATTCATACAGTTTGAGAATTAATTTCATATTACAGTATGTCACCAGAACTTCCACTGCTACAAACAAGCTTCTAAGAAAATTTGCAATTAGCCGCATCTACTTGGATGTAGGATTTTTTATTCGCAGAAATGCTAAGTTTACTCAATTCATTCACAGGTTATATCTGCTAGGCAAATACAGAGAACCAACTGCAAGAACATAACTGCCTGAGGCGAGTGCATATCACAACAGGACAGAGCATTAACTGCGCACAGTGAAGGCACATAAAACTTTTTGTCATCTAGTTGATTGGATCTTCGTCCAAACTTTCCAAAAAAAAAAAAAAGGAACGACAATATGACCATGTCCCACGAAATAGTCAATGCTATAAAGTAAATTAAACAAACCATAGACTCAAAGACTTTAAGCTACAAATGCATATAACATCCTCTTTTAAAAAGAGAAATTTTTAGGATTCAATTTATTGAACTGCTGCGTCGAAATCTTTGACTTTTCCAGAACACAACCCGACGACTAGTAACTAAAGGACTGAAAATTCCTACATTACGATCGACCCAAAAAAGAGAGAATTAAAAACCTCAGTGTCACAAACTAGAAACAAGACAGGCCTAACTCATACCACTTTGACAGTTTGACTCTACCTTCAACTCTCACGGGGTCTCAACGCCGACAACGAAATCACTGTCGATTGTAGAAATCTCTTCAGTTACCAATTTTTCTTTCGACCGAAAGCAGAAAATTCATACGAAAATGCAAACTTTCGATTTTTTATATGTTTTTGTTTCAGGAAATTAGCAAAATACTCTTTTTATATTCTCCAACTGAGGAAAAAACTTGAAACTCTATCAAGGGTGGTCTTTCATCCA
Organism: Rhodomyrtus psidioides; assembly: GCA_021437785.1. Classification (NCBI taxonomy): domain Eukaryota; kingdom Viridiplantae; phylum Streptophyta; class Magnoliopsida; order Myrtales; family Myrtaceae; genus Rhodomyrtus; species Rhodomyrtus psidioides. The sequence goes on from JAILYB010000153.1 coordinate 1,284,889, forward strand.
GCTCTCCTGAAGAACAGCTGGAACAGAACTCGCAGCAAAAATTCAAAATTCACGCCTAAGGGAGATGACGAAACACGAAGAAAAAGGTCAAATTTTTCCCGGTGATTACGAGACCGCAACGCAACCAAACGGTCGCTGAAGCTCCAGATTTTCCATTTCTCCTCCGACTCCACCATTTTTCACGGAAAACCCAAAAGGGAAGAACGAGAGCGAAGACGGACTTACTGAGGGTTTTGGCAGCCGAACTTCCAGAACACGGCGTAAGACCACTGATTCACGCCGCAGATCGTCTTGAGGGCTTCTTTCAGCAAGTACCCCATCGCTTCGACCTCCAATGAAGCTCCAAACAGCCAAAGGTGTCACGAGAAGGCAACGCGCACGAACCAAGCGTGCAACAGCAGACAAGAGAAGGAAATCAAAAGGCACTAGGCGGTTCTGGTGCTCGGCTGGCACGGGCTAACTGCCACGGCACGACCCTCTTCCCGCTTGCTTCGTCCTCAGCCCACCGCTCCTCTTCCTCTCCGGCTCCAAGTTGCCCGACATCATGCTCCGGCAGGCCATCTCCAGCAATAAGTTGATACAGAGAAGGAGAAGAGAGAGGGAGGGAGAGCTCAAGAAGGGGGAGGTCAAGAAGGGAGGGAAAAAAATATAGCCCAGAAAGCCTAAATGATGCCGAAGGCTTCGAGCTTGTACATAGCCATGATTTGCTCCATTTTCGCCGCGACAGAGAGTTTCTCAGCGAGGTGATGAGCTCGAAGCTACTGTAAATTATCAGAGAGAGAAAGAGAGAGAGGTGAACCGGCGAAGCAGTGAAGCAGCGACCCAGTGAGCGAGTCTTCACTTTCACTCGCAGAGAGGCTTTTGCCCTTTCGCCCTTTCGCTTCGTTATCGCTCCGATCTCCGTGTTGGCTTTGTTGCCTGCAAAAATGTTCTCGTCCCCGAAACTGCGTCATAATAAATAATAACGCCGGTGGGGGTGGTGGGGAGTCGAGAAAGGGGCACGAAGTTGGGGGATAATTACGATCCCCTTGCCACTGCGGGTGGCTATTCTAAAATGACGGGCGGGTGAGAGAGGATGGAGGTGGTGCGGGTTGTTGTCGTGCTTGCGTCAGCCGACCCCTTCAATTTCTCCCCGAATTACCCCTTTTTTTCCGACGCCAATTTGCCAGTGCGAATGTTACAAATTCCACTAACTAATGATAATTAAGTTGTCGCCAAAACAATGCTAATAAATCTGTCAATTTGTTTTTAAAAACGTTGGTGTTAATTATACCAACTTGTAACTACGGACATCATGTATTGATTTTATCGCATGCAGGGGTGTGCAAACTGGATTAAATTGGCCCGGCCCGGACCACATTGGTTGGTCCGATCCTTGAGGGAGGCGGTCTGGTCCTTGGTCCCACTAAATAGGACCGGTGACTGGGCGGTCCGATCCCCAGTTTCATGATGGAGGGGACCGGACTAGACCACTTGGACTGGACCGACCAAAATATATATAAATATATATGGAGAGAGAGAGAAAAAATTAGAAATTTTTTAAGAAATAGGTAACCTAAACCTAATCCCCATTTTTTTTATATTCTGCTTGACCATCAACACTTACTCCTCTCGCTAGACGCAAGTTTACATATTTTCATCTTTTACTCGACAGTCGACAGTCACTCCTTTCATTCGATGCTCACGTCTCGCCTCGTAACGCAGCTCTGCTCAGTGCTCTCTCATCTTGCCTTTGTCTCTCTGCTCGCTTCTCAATAGCCTTGCATGTATTCCAATGGTTAATTTCTATAAGCAGCTGGTATTAGTGGTCTCGTTTGGTCTCGGTCCGATCCTTAGTCCTGAAAATTTCAGAACCAAGACTACTGGTCTGGTTCCCGATTTTATGCCAGGACTGGACTGGCCCGGACAATGCACACCCCTAATCACACGACATATGGGTTCTTCCAGTGTTTTTTGTTCGGCTTGTAACGAAATTATGAGGGAAGTAATTAAGTGTCGCAAAAAAATTATCCCGAGACTAGTTTTCTAAGGAAACATAATTAAGAGAGCAAAACCGACCGAAAAATGTGAAGTCAATATTAAACGCACAATCATTACAAAATAGACACAAAGACAAGAAAGAAAAAATCGAGGCACAAGGTTTCTCTTGATTCACCCTTAAACTATGGCTCTATCCAGCAAAGGATTTCACTATAATTAGCACATCTCACCTATGCGTTATAACTCTCAATTATGAAAAAAAAAATCGATTATATATAACATGAGCTATTCATAGGCTCAAACTCAAACTACCGCTAAAATACTGCTTTAAACTATAAAAGTCATCTGATGTTCGGTGCTTTATGTCACCCCTAACATGGATCCCCAATGTTGGAGGATCCATTTCCAAAATATGAATCATATCCTAACAGAGTAATTGAAGTGGATTTTCCCATTAAACAAAATACGTGTCAATTTTATTCATTGTGATTAAGTCATAAGATTCTATATCACCAGGATTTATGTATGCCAAATATCTAAATGCAAGGTTGTGTTAGGGAAATTAATAAAGAGAAAAAGCTTGTGGTTAAAATCGATCGAGGGACATAAGTTCTAAGAACGTGTGGGGCCTTCGACACCATTCAAATCTTAATCACACAGCAATCCACTTTAGAAAACCTTTGCTAATGTGCCAATGTTGAATGTTTTCACTCTAACTGTAAACTGCACAATATACACGAAAATATATTAGAAAAAATGACACAAATGATCCCTAAAAGTTAGCCTAATGTACTTTTAATTTGACTAATATGATCTCCGAACTTTAGCCCAATATACAATTCAATTTATTCAATAAGATTCCTGAACTTTTAGAACATGTGCAAGTTAGTCTTTAAATTATAAGAAGATGTCCAATGTCATCCATGAACTTGAATTAATGGAAGGACTGTATTGACATCTTCATATAGTTCAGATTTTAAGTTGAACACGTTTCAAAAGTTCATGGACCATATTAATCGAATTAATAATTCAGGGACCATATTACACATTGGGCTAAAGTTCATGATCATATTGATCAAATTAAAAGTTTAGATATCACACTGCACGTTTGGTTAAAGTTCAGGAATCATTTTTGTCCCATGCTATTATTTGCAATGTATTTCATTTGCTTGCTTCGAAGCCCTATATATAACACTCGAAACCCTAGTTATCCGGCATGAGCTTCGTACAAATTAACTTTCCTAGGACACAAATTACGCATGCTCCGGCTAGTTATAGCCTCCGACGGATGTTAAACACTAGAGCCAAACTCCGCAATGTTTCAAAGATTCGGAATCTTTCTCAGCTGTCTAGTTCTTGAAATTCTGTCAGTGATCAAAAAGGAAAATATTTTGCAGTAGTTCGAACACTAACTTTTCTTCCAAAGAGTGTGACCAGAGATCGAAAATGAACTTCTTCTATAAGACATACTTGACAAGTACTTCGATAAGCCCTTCTTATGAACTTTTTTACTAGGAAGAAGGCAGCTATTTTGCTATGATCTGTCATTTATTCCCCTACTCTTCTCTGGCGTTGTTCTTTCTCGCACAAGGAGAACTGTGCAGGTCATGGGCGTGTCGAGCCCATAAAAGCTCCACTCACTCCATGAAAGAAGAACGACTTTAAACCCTAATTCCCAGAAACCAGAAAAGGAGCAAAAGCCAGCCATTGTTTCGATTCGCCTTCGAGCTTGGAGCTTTTCTCTGCAACGTCCCCAGCTTTCTGTTCGCTTAATGCTCTCCCACTCGATTTGTTTTTTTGGTTGTGGCTCTCCATGGCTCCATGCAATCATGTGTCCTCATTATATGCCTACAAAGTCCAAGACGAGAATAGGGTTTTTCTTCTTTTATTTTGGTTGGGGGCATACTAGATTAGGGTTTGCTGTCGCATCATATGTTTTTTTTTCCTCTCTAAATTTTGAGGTAATTCGATGGTAATCTAGTTATTTCCTTGTAGATAATGAAATCAAAGGAATTAAGGAAAAGAGATTTTTCAAACTACCCTCTTTCTTATTTTCATTCCTTTTCTTCTTTGTCTTTTTTTTTTCTTTTGGTTCTTTCTACTTCGCTTGGTGAAAACTCTTTTTGAATCAAACTGAAATGATCTCATCAATGACGATCAAGATCTATGCAGATTTTATTCGCTAGTGTCAAATGCCCATTTGTATATTTCCGTAGTGTTGGCATTCAAGTCAATAGGAAAGTAAAAATTAAAACAGGAAATTCTAAAAGCTTGACATAAGAATAGAAAAAAAAAACGTGGGATATTGGATTGTATGGAAATGTAAAATCACTTTTCGTACCCATCCATGAGTAGCTCAGTTAGTTATGGCGCACTTGAGATTGTGTAGTTAAGCGCGCCGATCTCAGGTTCGATTCTCCAACTGAGCACCTGTGATTTAAGTGGGGGATCATGGCGGTGGATTGCTGTGCCAGTCTTTTCGGAGAAATAGTCGAGGTGCGCGCAAGCTGACCCGGACAACTTGATTATTAAAAAAAAAACACACACACACTTTTCGTATATGCCTTTTATTTACGTGACAGTATTACGTTCTTTTACAATAAAGTTTTCAAATGGTGATCAGGTATGACTCTTGTTGGCTGACGTGGCAATTCTACTGGTCCTATCCCTTTCAATAAACTATGAGATAATATATAATATCTATTCATGGACCCATTTTAACTTTCTTAGCTAGGTATTGAGAATCGAGATGCTTCTGTTCTATACTCTCTTTTTTTTTTTGCAAAAAAGTAAATAAATGATTAAAGTAGTAAAAAAAAAAAAACAATGAAAGATTCGCATGGTGGGTGGACTGCTTGGATTGTGTGTGGATGAAGAGGCTCTTGAATACAAAATAGTAAGGGGGGTCTTGGTAGTTGCAAAAGCTGATAAGGAATAATAGTACTGATTTATTTAGATTAGGGTTGGTGACCGGTCTCTTATCTGAGCAAAAATAAAGAAGTTTGTATAGGATGCATGAAAAGATGGAGCCCTAGTTGTGATCACTTGAGGAGATTGCTTCTTTTGGGGTTTTTGTTTGCGTTATTTTTCTTTAAAATCAAGTGCCTCAAGGGTGTATCTATAGTTTGAAAAAGCGGGTAATAACTTATGTTAAAGGAGGTAATTAACATTAATTTCTTGACTTAGTTTCAGTCTTGCATCTTGCTCGATGTATATATATATTCCAGAGTGCACTCCATCAAAGGTATATTATCAAACGATCACCAATCTATTCTATGATAATAGGATGAAAATAATAGACCGATCGAACCGGGAACTGCCTGGTTGGTCTGATTCCTAGAGGCTTCAGTCTTGTTCCCAGTTCCATGGAATTGGAACCGGTTACGGTCGGTCCAGATCCTTCATTCCTTGGAACCAGACTGCCTACTTTTATTTATATTTTTTAATTTTTAAATACAAACATAAACTTAATTTAGCCTCCTTCTTTTACCTTTCAACACACCACATCTTTGTGGATGAGAAAAAGGATCAATTGATATCGGCTTAACAAAAAGGTGGGTGGGCAAGTACTTATAAACACAATGAGAGAGAATAACTTGCTCAGCAGGTTCATACTAAGTTATTCTTTCTTTTTTATTTTCTCTTTATTGTCACACATCGATCATGAAACACAATGAGAGAGGATGACTTGCTATCAGATAGCAGATGTAAATTTTAGTCTTTGACTCTATTGGACCACTCGAGACCGGACCAATGGTCTAATCCCCAGTTCCAAGCACCTTAGTCCGATCCCCAAACCCCTGAAATTGGGAATCGAGAGCACCGATCCAGTCCCCGATTTCGGAGAGAAGCAGATCAATTCCAAACTATGCTCAGCCGTATTGATAAGTTTGGTAAATCCTGCTCTAGAGTGGCCCGTTATATATTACACGTGTACGCATACTATGACTCATTTTTTTAGAGGCTCATTTAGTTGAAATTCGATATATTACTTAATAAACTAATGTTTGTGTATCATTTTTAGTAACCTATCATCCTTCCCAATAAAAATGTGTTATTTTCTCATGTTTCATATTGTAAAATGTCATTGTTCTAGAGTAATTACATATTAAATCATGCCTTTATCTAATAGCTTAAGCTTTTAGAACAGTTGACAGTGATACCACAAACTCTCCCATGATATCAGAGCTATCCATCTCCTCAACTTTCGTTTCTTCTCTTTACACTCATCCTATGTGGATTAATCTTTCTCACTCTTTTCATGAAGAGACGTCGACTTGCTATTCTAAGGCCATTCTTGACCCACGTTGAAAAGTAGTCATGATAGATGAATTTAATACCTTGGCTACTAATCACACGGGATCTTATAGCACATGATCTTTCTGACAATTTAGTTGGTTGTAAATGGATTTTTAAGGAAAAATCTGATGGAACTATTGAATGCTTCAAAGCTCGTCTCATTGCACAAGGATTTAAGCAACAGGAAGAATTGGATTATGAAGGGATTTTTAGCTCGATCGCTACAATTCGAGTTGTCCACTCTATTTCTATTTTATCAGAATGGGCCATACGTCAACTTGATGTTAAGAATGTGTTCTTGCACAGCATTCTTTGTGAGAAAGTTTACATGCGCAAACCTTCCAATTTCTCTAATACAAGTTTTCGAATCACATTTGCTGTCTTCGGAAAGCCATTTATGTTTAAAGCAGACTCCACGTACATGGTTCTTCATTTTCGCGATTTTTTTATTATCATTGGGGTTCATGGCGTATAAAGCTTATCCATCATTATTTGTCTATGCTTTTTCTCATGGTTATTTATATCTTCTATTGTAGTTGATGATATCCATGTCACTAGTGATACTCCTAATTTATTACGGTCTTTGATTACTCGACTCACGCAAGAATTTGCTATGAATGATCTTGGACCACTTCACTATTTTCTTAGCGTTGAGGCTCATCACTTCTCTAGTACACTTTTATCTCAAGCTAAGTATGTTGATAGCCTTTTGCACAAGTTTGACCTTGTTAAGGTCAAGCCTGTATCCACTCCCTTGGCGTCGAAGACTCTGTCATCTATTAATGATGGTGAGCTTCTCGCTTCTCTAACGCTGTATCGATAAATGGTCGGTGCTCTATAGTATGTGTCCATGACAGACTTGATATTAGTTGTGTTGTAAACTTGGTAAACCAATTCATGCATCAACCCAGATTACCTCATATGCAAGAGGCCAAGCATATATACCAGTATTTAGCTGGCACATCTACCTATGGATTGCTCATTAAGCGGTGTTCTCCCACTTCATTGACTACTTATGCGAATGCAAATTGAGCTGGGTGCTCCAATACTCGATTCCACCTCAGGTTTTTGTGTATTTCTGGGCACTAATCTTGTTTTATGGAGTGCCAAGAAGCAACCCATTCTAGCTTGTTCTAGTATAAAGGTTGAGTATCATGTTGTCGCTCATTGTGTTGTCGAGACTATTTAGATTCGTCGTTTACTTTGTGAGCTCGAAGTCCCACTTTTTTATCCTCTCAATGTTTCTTGTGCCAACATCTCTGTCGCATCTCTTGCTCCCAACCCTATACTCCATGCTCCACCAAACATATTGAGTTGGATTTTCACTTTGTTCAAGAGCGAGTTGCTTTTGGTGATTTATGTGTTCGCTATGTGCCTATCGCGGGTTAGTTGGCGAACATATTCACCAAGGGGCTTCCTAGTCTGCGTCATGCATTATTAAGATCCAATCTCTCGGTTGTTACACTTACTTCGAATTGAGGAGTGTTACATGTAGTTTATATGTATAGTGGGGTACTTCTCTAGTTATATTTAATTTGTACCATTACTATAATTAGCCACTCCTATAAATACATATTATACTACCCTAGTTGGGGTTAAACCACTATAAATATTTTGCCATTATCTGCTCTCTAACTCTAAATATCACATGATATATAAGCAAGAGGTCTTGAATTCGAATTTTTCCCCACCCTTAGTTGCCTCTCCAATAAAATATATTCACGCTTATTACTAGGTAAAAAAAAGACTAGAGTAAGTGTGAGGGGGAGAGTTAAAATAATTAAATATTAAATCACACATTCATCTAATAATTTAAGTTTTTAAAACAATTGGTAGTGGTGCATAAACTTTTGACAATTTTAGCGTTATGACAAAAATTGAAGTTGTACCCAATTCATCCTTTGATCGGGTTTGATTGGGTTTGATTGTAATATTTGGCCGTGTCGATAGGACTTTTCAGGTGGCAATTAGATAATAAAAGATAGGACTATTGAGGTGTCTTATGTTAGTGCGAATGATATAAGTTTAAAGATCTCTAATGTTCTGGTTCTTTTGCCATCAATCATGCCCGAATGACCTATAACCTTTGTTTGAGGACATCACTCTTTAAGATTTAAAGATGCCTCCTAATGCTTTCCAACAAGTAAAATTGACTTCTGCCAATAAAAGTCGACATTTTGACTCACGTGATTGAAGAAAAATATATGAAAAGGATGGGCATTTTGCAAATGTGAAAATGTAGAAGTGGGAGTGCGGTTGAATTCAGATCAGATGGGCTTTACACCTTTTCTCCATCAATAATTTCGAGTAGACCAACTTGGATTTTGTTGTCGACCCACCGCTCAGCCCAAAATGATTTGTTACCTAAGTCAATCAACTCAACAAAGCAAGCTAATTATAATCGGATCCCCAGTAAAATGATAAAATATCAAGGATTGGGTAAGTATGACGACACAGTCGAGATTTTGCATTGATAGCGATTTTACTTGCCGCGACATCTTCGGTCTAGGACATAAAGAAGCAAGAAGTCTGAGATTTTGATCTTTTTTTTTTAACGTAGTACGGCGTTCTCAAGTCAGGCCACGAGAAAACGATTCTCTATCAATTTTCCGACTCAGCATCGGCGACCTACCTTGGCATCAGATCGTGTAAAAATCGATTGTCGGCAACATGCGATCGATTTGTTGTGCAAAGAAAGAGGAAGTGAAAATAGAGAAGATAGAAAATGAAAAGTTGAACAAGGTCTAATCACTTGCAATCCATCAGCAAAAGCTCAAAAGGAGTTGATTTAGCCAAGCTCTTCATTATTTCTATCCCTTGCTTGAGTGGAAATAGGCAGAAGGAGGTGGGTCTTGTGGGAGGGTGGGAGAGGAGCAAAGTGCTCCACCACGCACACCACCAAAAAAAAAAAAAAAAAAAAAATTCAATTATTTCTCCAAAATGATTTGATCTTGAGAGCCATGAAAAGAGAGAGGCAAAAGATAAGGCCACCAAGGGACAAACCCAGCATGAGAATCTTGACATTGGGACAAGATGTGTCATTGTGTGTGAAATCTCTCCTAAATCCCAGTTTGGATCCTTCCTTAAACCATCTTTTGTCCAATGCATATGATGGAATGTTCTTCTATAGCCCACCCCCAAACAATATTTATTTTCTTTCTTCTTTCTTTTTTTTTTTTGGTGAGATTATGTTGATTTGTTTGGTACCACACCATTATTTATCATCCAATGGGGTCCAACTTTATATGTGTGTTCCGTTGATGGTGGATTTACTTCACCTTTTTCTCCCCTTTTTGCTTTGCAAGGATTTTCGTTCCTTTCTTATGTGTGCATGTGAGATTTTCTGAGTTGAGTTCTCTTTATTGATTATTATTCAACTTTATCAAGTGCTCCCATGATATTTATTAAGTAACCAAACTAAATCATCGAGAGAAACATTCTGATTATCAATAAATTGTAAGGCCACGAAATTGTGGAACGCAGTAACCATAAATAGAAACACCCACGCCATATAGAATGGGATTAGGAGCATGCCTGGTTTGAAATCCATCTTGATGTGGAACGTCGAGGATTCACGAAACCAAGTCTTCCTCTCTATTCCTTTTTATTTGTGTTGGCCGATGAGAGAACCACCACGGAACAAAGGAGTGTGTTCTGAAAATTTTTTGATCCAAAAAACTAGAGGGGGGAGTTGTGCCTTTTATAGAGGTCTCGGCGTAGACCCTCTCATCACATGTCCTGTCTCTTGGCCTACACTAAGTCAGCCCATATTATATATTAAGAATATATGTCATACTTTAGTAGACCAACCCATATATTAGTTTTAATTAATATAGACCACATTAGGATAATTATAACATAAATCACATCAAAATAACCATTAATGAAGAAATATAAAGAAGTAGGCATCTGATATTGTATCTAACAAGTAAACAAAAATACAGAATAGAAATGTAATCTGGCTACTGCTAAATTTAGAGATAATTGTCCAAAAAATCATAAACCTATTGTGTGGCTGCCAATAAATTTGGACAACTTAGTTCTAAACCTTTTCACAATATTTCAATATAGCGCTTCCGACCAAGTTTAGCCGAGAATCACTAACGAGAACTCGGTCGTCCTACGTTGCAAGGCGGGCCGATAGGGTGCGCCGACATGGGAAATTTTTATAATTTTTATATTTATTTTTCTTTTCTTTACTTTCATTGTTCATCTTCTCATAAGGGCAGACGACCCTGTTCGGTAAGTGGGTGAGGACCGCGAAGCCCTCGCCATCACTTCCGACCTTCTTGGATTCGAATCGGATAGATGGTGACAAGCTCGAACTGGAACGACTCGAGCGAGATCTCGGGGCTCTCGAAGGGCTTCAAGAGGGCAAGCTTCTTGGATTTGGGCAGGTAGAGGAAAAAGGCGCACACACCGCTGACGGAGATGGGGAACCACCAACACTCTACTCGATGTCGATGGGGTTGGTGGTGCAAGCGACGACGCTGGAAGGCGTAATGCTCACACCGCAAGATCAAGCCATCCAGCAACACCAGTCGCTTGAGCAGCTTGAAGTCATAGTTCCCAACTGAGTCATTTATGTGATCAAGTTGCTTGAGATTGTCCGAGAAGCAATGTGAGAACATAGCATGGAGGCCATGAACGAAGGCTTGCACACCCTTGTCGGTCAGTGGGCGAGGCCTATGAGCCATCGCGCAAGGGTCGCCAAGCCTCAACCAGTCAAGCCTTTGGGGAAGACGAATAGTGCAAGAAAAAAAAAAGAAACTAAAATAAAATAATCAAATGAAAAGTTTGTAAAAATTGGTCATATGAGCGTCGATCGTGCTACATAGGATAACCGACTTTCACATCAGTGATTTTCAGTCAAATTTAATCGAATACCATAAGATTTATTACTAAATTGACCAAATTTAAATATTTAGGACTGAATTGTCTACCGTACAATAGGCTTGAAACTTTTGGACAATTTCTACGGTTAGTTTTATGTTGACTTGATTTGACCCTTTAAGAACAAACAAGGTTGATAAAAGAGTGGAATCCTTTCGGAGTTTCAAATAATCGAAAAATAAAAAGAAAATTTCAATGTGATAATAGAACATCTCTTCAATGAAATCACATCATACTCCTGGGACCGAAAGCATCACTTGTCTAATAGCTGCATCATTAATTGTCTTGTCTTGAATAAATAGTTGTTTATCTTAGAAAGTAAGAGATATAAAATAGTGTAAGTTAGGATATATTTCTTGAAGGAGGAATGATTACTTTGAGATGTTATTAGAGTTTTTTCTCCCATATTATCATGCATTTTACAAATTGGCTTTTATAAAAAAAATTCCAGACTAGTCCTCCAACTTGAGTAGTTTTACAACTAGGTCCTTAATTTTTTGGTGCAATCAAATCTTTTGGTTAATATCTTTTTTTCAGTTAAATCTTTTAGGAAGGAGAACACTTGATCATGTTATTGTGTCCAAATACCTAGGGATTTTCTAATAAAAGAAACATATAAAAGAGGAGTAGAGAGAGAAATTTAGAAAAGGTGTCTTTTAAAAAAATTATAATAAGGAAAAAGGAAAAAAAATGAATTTATAAGGTTGGGAGAAAGAGCCATTAATGTTGTCTCGGGTTTGGTTCAACTTTTTAGGAAAAAAAAAAAAAAACCCCTTGAGCTAAAGTTAAATTTGGTAACCATATCTCAAAGGCAATTGAGCTAAAGTTCAGCTTTGCAAATGTTGAAAGCCCAATGCAATTTGGTATCAACATTGGCTTTCAGCATTCTGAACACTGCTTTCAAGGTTTAATGAAAGTTGATTCTTCTAATCTTGCCCTCAGTAATATTTTTGTATTCTTGCATTACCAGATATGTGGCTGGTAGTTAAGGAGTTGGAGAGATGCCGGTAGGGTCACTTGAGGTTGAGTGACACCGACTTCGCCTCACTTGGGCCACACAACCTCGACGGCCCTCACATAAGATTATGCCTATGTTCGAAGGATCAAACACGGGTTGTCTAAGGTTGCGCAACCTCGTCGTCGACTTACTAGGATGAGCGACCTCTGTGGCACTTCTTTTGGGGTTGCGTGACCTCGGTAATATTGGGATTCCACGCACAATCAAATCGAAGTAAGATGTAACGCGAGAAAGAGAAAATTGAGATACGTGATTTTATCCTGGTTCACCCTTAAAATAGGGCTATATCCAACGGAGGATTCCACTATAAATAGCACCATTGCACCTCTCGTTACATCACTCAATTACAAGCGAGAAAAAAAGTATGTATGTAATAGTGGTTATTCATGAGCCTAAACCCAAACTAACCAATGAAATAATATGGGTTCAAACTATAAAAGCATTATGGTGTCCAATGGACGCTACTTCCTTGAACCACCGCTCGCTTAGCGTGAAACGGGACCGATGTCCTTTCTTGTAGTTGAGGAGTATCAACCACTCCCTAATAGGCGGCCCTCGTCTCAGGTCATGCCAATGCTTGGAAGGCTGAGCTGCTGAAGGTCTCATATTGCCATTATTGTTGTTGTTTTTATTGAAATTGTGTTGTTGTCCCACATCGCTTGTGAATGGGTTTTGTATGTTCTTTTTTATTCATGTGGTCTCCCTCCACCTAATAGCTTAAGCTTTTGGGTTGGACTTTCTAACATGGTATCAGAGCCAGTGTTATTCCTTTCAGTGTATGTGGGTCCACCTCCTTAGTTAATTTCCACGTGCCATTACACGTGAGAGGGGGTGTTGAAGTTGTTGTTGTTGTCCCACATTGCTGGTCTCCCTCCACCTAATAGCTTAAGCTTTTGTGTTGGACTTTCTAACAGTTTATATTATTATTATTATTATTATTATTATTACCTGACGTCCTTTACAAATGTTATATGAATAATGTTTTGCCCACGCTTATGTGATAACTCTCTTTTTATCTATAGGCCGCCGCAATCACCATTGTCATTGCCGTGGTGGCCATCATTTACCCGCGCCGGTATCATCAGTGAACGAGAACGGCCGGGGCCGGTATCATCGTTGCCGTGGTGGCCATCATCTTTTACTTCTTCAACATCGAACGTCACTAGGTCATCGCCCACCTTAGCAGAAGTGTGGTCACGATGAATGGACTTGATTGTAAATACTATATATGTTAGGCGACCCAATTTCGTAAATTGCACAAGTTAGAGGGCATTTAAATTTCATACACACGTTGGACCGAATCTCATTTCTCCCCCTTACATTTGTAATTTGAGAGAGATGGACAACGAAAGGGTCTCTTTGGGGGCATGATTTGGCTGACCTTTGTCCAAACAATCCATGCCCGAGATTCATTAGGTTTTCCAATTTCTCTTGCTTTTCAAGCACAAAATTTGACTAACATCCAACGCCTTTTGCCGACCAGTGGAAAGGAGATCTATCTCGGTGATGCATCATTTCATTTGCGATCGTATGATTATCGAGCTCGGGATGGAGACATTGCATAATTCTGAAAAACCAGGTTTAATCATAAGTGTTTTGTTCTTTTGCCCATCAAGTGTAGGCTCATGCAGAAGCTGGAAAACTTTTTCCCGGATTACAAAAAATTCAGAAAGGGAGAGAAAGTAAGTATCGTTTCCTCGTGGCGGTTTATGGACCCGTTAGTACCATTCGTTCTCTCGTAACTTTTGATCCGGAAGGAGTTCCAACACCCGATAATACAATTCAAGTAGCTCGTTCAAAGTCAGACAATGTGAACTATGTTGTTCCTTGCAATGCTCGTTCAAATGGGCATGTTTAAGTGACGAATTCTCGCCTCGGTAGAAGAAGGAATGATCGGTAAGTTAGTGCGTTGGGGACCCGGATCCCCTGCCCATTTTTCGGCTGGGCAAGGGGATCCCCACCATTCAATAAGGTGGCCCCCCCCGCCCCCTATTGAATGGTGGGGATCACCCTGTCAAGGAAAAACCTTGACAGGGGATCCAGGCCCGTGCGTTGGAGGATTTACCAACTCAGGTTCGTGAAGATCAATCGTAGCGTTCAAAATTCCACTAATTGCACGCAGCTAGCGGATCCGAATCCCCTGACAAGTTGGATCCTCACCCTCCATTCCCTCCTTTTAATATGGGGGGCATTAATGGAGGGTGGGGATCAAAGGTTACACCTGACCTATGGTCAGGTGATCCTCACCCGCAGCTAGCTGCCCTGCACAGGCCAAAAACCTAAGCTTAACCGACCCACGAGGTTTGTAAGGCATATCGGCACACTCGCTGATGTTGTTTTTCTGATCTTTTAACTTCATACTTAAAGGCGTCTTGAATTTGATTTTTGCAAATAAGAGCGGCAGTTCAATGTTTGCCATCACCATTAGCTTGCCAAAAAATAATCTAATCTATGTGCCCCGAAGATAGAAGGCAAGCAAACCGTCGACGCGCTGAACATCCCGCAAACACGAAATGCGAACTAGGTTAGGATAGAGCGCGCCGGAGTCGGATTTCCACACCCGACACCCATCGGTCATATAATAAAGGGATTGGAACAGTCGACATGAACTTATGATTCGTACAGTGAATTTAGATCCGCTGACATTGGGGATCTATGTCAGGGATACCATGAACGCATATCATGCCGTCCATTTTTCACAGGACGGCCAAGAACGGTTGCCGCCCAAATTTTTGAAATATAAAAAAAAAAAAAAAAATTGCTACCCAAATTTTTCCCCTGTCAACAAAAGACACGGCACATTCTTGGCCGTCCAACGAAAAATGGACGACATGATATACATTCATGGTACCCCGGACATAGATCCCTAATGTCAAGGGATCCTGATCCACTACGTACAAAACCGGACAGACATCCTTCCACCATCTCCCCCACAAAAAGAATCAGACGGGTCCAAACGAATCATCCACAATGATAGAACTTCCGAAGCACACTCGAAAAGCCCAGGACGAGGAGGAACCATTGTGTCTCTACTGAAACCGATAGATCAATGGCATGGAAAATAATAGCTAATGATTGTCCTTTTTGGGCATGGAAAAGATTTCAAAAATTGCCAAAACAATTCGATTTTCTTTTTTTTGCAGCGATTAATTTGTGGGTATGCAAATTGCAAATTAAAGACGGGACAATGATGAGTCGGGTAGTAAGGGAAAAAGGCAATGAACATGCAAAACGGGTCAAACTAGAATAGAAATCTGTCTAGAATGCCTATGAGAGAAAAAATCCCATGACATAGACTCAAGGGGGGATCCGGTGGATCCCCACACTCCATCTGTATAGGGGGGGTATTTTGGGCATTGATGGAGGGTGGAGATCCACTATGTCACATGACATTATGTCATGTGATCCCCACCTAAAATATAATCAATGAAAGGAATAGTGGAGAGACCACTCAAGACGGGGGGGGAAAAAATAAGAAAAACAGCCGTGAATAACACGTCTTGAGATCAGATGTGGCATGTAACATCGCATGTTCCCACAACATCATCATCGTCATGATTATCGTCAGCCCTAGCCATGGGAGCTCGTTAATGTGAGAAAGAAAATATTATGTGCTCCCGGAGCAATGCTCCTTCACCGTTCAGATCATGACACTTGGAAAGAAAAAAATAAACAGAAAAAAATAGAAAAGCAACCGAATTAAAAATGAATCTGCTAATTCCGTTTCATCCACCGTTAGCGTTACCTTTTCTCTCTCTCTCTCCTCTCACTTTCGCTCTTTCTTCATCTTTCGCTCTGGTGAAAGCTCAGGTCATGGGGTAAGGGCTCAAACCTGGACGACGCCTCGAATTTCGTCGACGAGCTCCGAAAGGAAACCATTCTTCGAGTTGGAAGCGAATACGGTAATATTCAGCGAAAAGCCTCGCAATCGAGCAAGAAGCCGTCACTGGAGATCGCGCTACAGGGAAAAGCCGAGTTGCTGCGAAGCCTGCGATTTGTCGAGCCGAATCAGACGGTGGTTCGAAAAGGCTCGGATCAAGCGCGCAACAAACAGAGGCGCTACAGAGGAATCCGGCGGAGGCCGTGGGGGAAGTTCGCTGCGGAGATCCGAGACCCGAGCCAGGCACGCGCATCTAGCTCGGCATCTTCGGCACTGCGATCAAAGCCGCGAAGGCCTACGACCGGGTCGCCTTCCCGCTCCGCGGCTACAAGGCGATCCTCAACTTCCCTCTCGAGGCCGGCAATCCCCAGCCGCCAGCATCACCGTACACCATTCGGTCACCGCGGATGGGGCGGTGCGAAGAGATCGGAAAGGAGCGGCGGTGCAGGATGGCGACGAAACTGTTGTTAAGGAGCTATTCAACTTTTGATTTGCCGCGTGTTTTGTTGAGAATTTTATTTCAAAATTTTCCTACCGTCGAAATTTTCCTGTTGGGCTTCGAATCGTCGTCCTGGTTTGAGCCCCTCCCCCATGACTTTCACCAGCGGAAGAAGAAGATGAATGAAAGCCAGAGGAGAGAGAGAGAGAGAGAAAGTAACGGCAGAGAGAGAAAAAGAGAAAAAGTAACGGTAGAGAGAGAGAAAAAGTAACGATGGAAGAAACGACTCATTTTTAACTCGGTTGTTTTTTCGTTTTTTCGTTTTATTTTTTTATTCCAGGTGTCACAATCTGAACGGTGAAGGAGCATTGCTCCGGGAGCACCTAATATTTTCTCCGTTAATGTCGAGATTGGGATCCGACCCCACAAAGATTTTTCATATATTTCCTTTTAGGACAAAAATCACCCCCCAAAAATTAAAAAAAAAACTATGTCCACTATGTCACGTTTGCTCTTAATTTTCTTCGCGGCACTAAAAGTACCAAATTTATACATATGTGACGCATCTATTATCTATCAAATTTCCGTCCACGAGGATCATTAAAAATATGCGTACGTGGACACCGGAAAACAAACAGTATCGATATGGCTTAAGTGAAATAAAAACGACGTTATTTTTGACTAAAAAATTATATGATATAATCTTGACAGATGATATTTGCGTCACATAAGTACAAGTTTAGGGTTTTTTCCACGATGGGTATAGTTTGAGGTGGCAAATATATCACAGTGGCCATAGTTTGTTTTTGTTTTTTGTTTTTTTTTTGGCTTTTTCCCTTATCTTTACAATGAAGGGTTGGTTAGTAAAAAAAAAAATATGTTGAAGGCACAAAATAGTAAATTCGTCTAAGGGTCCACTTAATTCTTGGTCCATATCTATAAACGAATCTTTGGCGAATGAAAATGTTATAAATTGCAAGGTCGATCGTGGGCTACATCCTTAGTAGACTTTGATGGCCAGCAGCCCAAGCTTAGTGTATAATTGGGGCAAGAATTTTTGTTCAATTTGGGGCTTAATCCCTGTTAATAACCCTCTTAAGCCCTACACTTACGTGGAATTGTTAGAAGCAAAGGGCGACCAGAGTCTTTGGGCTTATGTATCTAAGTTGTTCGCCTCGCGGTTTGTTTTCTCCGGTGATTCTAGAACCATATGAATGCCGGAGGCATACTCCGTCCGCAAGCCGAAGGTCACCGGTTCGATTCCCCCAAATATATTCTCGATCTTAGGAAACTTTGAGTAGTCTGCGAAGGACGAACCGGTACTTCGTTAGCTCCTTAAATCTAACGTTGCGGCAGCAGGTGAAGTAGGTCCGAACGCCGTTCAAACCCTTTTTATGACTTGACTTGAAAATGAAGGACAAGCCACTATCATGGAAAGGCCGCTCTTGTAAATTGGGCCAAGGTCCGTTGCGCACTGTTTAAGCCCACCCCAGCTTAGCAGGGCAAAAGTGGAAATTCATCAGTCTGATTATAATTAAACACAGTGAGAAGCCATTGATGGGAAGATAGTAATTAAAGGTGAGCAAACTGGACCAGAGGGACCCGAATCGGCCTGGTTGGTTCGGTTCTTGAGGGGAACGGTCCGATCCCCGATCCCGATAAATGGGACACGTGACCGAGCAATCCGATCGCTGTTTCTCTCGCGGTCACGCCTCTCGCTCACCGGCGTCGTCACTCTTCTCGTGTCTCGCAGCCACCAGCGAGACCTATCACGGCCACTGACGTCATCGAGTCATCACTCCTCTCGCCACTTCCTCTCCTCATCTCCATCTTAATTTAGTCTTTTCTCATTATTTTAGGATTATAAAGTTGTACGATGGTCATGTATATGTTTTATTAGGTTGGATGGTTGAGATTGAAATTTGTTATTTCAGATCCAACTAATAGATTTCTATAAGTAGCTAATGTTAGTGACTGGACCAGGACACTAGACTAGGACTCGACCGGACCGCTGGTCCTAGTCCGATCCCTGGTCCAGAAAATTTGGGGATCGAGACTACCGATCCAATCCCTAGTTTCATATGGGGATTGGACCGGCCTGAATCATGCCCACCTCTAATAGTAATTTACGATATAGACATCGAATTTTAAAAATTGAGTTTATAAGTGGTATAGAAGTATGGAGAAAAAAATACGACAAGATATGAATGATGAATAACCACAGTTCAAAATAAGATTTATCTTGTTCAGCCATCATTAGTAGATTTGAGGAAAATAACATAATAATGAATGAATTTTAGTTCAATGTGCAATATCGTCTCTAAATTTTTAATTTGTTCAATGCCGTCCCTAAAGTATTAGTAAATGTTCAATATATTCTCTAAATTATATGAAAATGTTTAATGTCGCGCTTCTATTTAATCAAGTCAAATGGAATTTGTTGATGTAATTTTCAATCCATTAATTTTTTTTTTTTGGGCTCGGACCAATCCATTAAGTTTGAAGGGTACGCATGGACTATCTAATTAAGATATTCATCTTGATTCGTGATATAATTAGCCCACGTCATCAAATTACGATGGACATTTTACAGTCACGATTTTTTCTTTTTTCTGTTTACCCGAAATTAGATGCATAAAAACATGGACAATTGCGTCGTCATTTTTATAAATCCAACTCAGCATGTAATTATTCAAGTCATGTCTTATTTGTCGTCTGGGCACACGGAAGGGCTGCATTTAACATTTGCCGATAGATTACGGATCACTTCGAATTAATTAAAAGCTCATGGACCATATTACCCATCGGGCCAAAATTTAAGAACAGCTCGTGTCATTTACTTATAGATTAAGTATTCGAGTGCTATGACCGTATCCCAAAAAACAAAACAACGTTCCTATCATCGACTCTATATCTCAAATTCCTTCCCATTTTCATTTGAATTTATCTAAAGATGCAAGTGCAATGAGCCAATGACCACGTAGAAAAACTAGGTACGGGATGTCGTGTCGCTCGACTCTCTTGACGTGAGCGGCCACGTGGGCCTTTGGATCCATCAACTCGACGATGAATTGGGCTGTGGGCCCCCATCTTCCACTACGAGGCCGAATCTTATGGTGGGCCCATCTCGAGAGCTTCCGGGATTTGTCCACACGTTTCCTGGGGGAGGGAAAAAATTGTACCGCGCGGGGCCCGCTTGTTTGACGCCAAAGGTTCAATGCACCACTCAGAAAGGTTCCCAATCCCAACCGCTCGAAGCTCGTGCCACGTGGAAGGATAATGTGGGCCCCCGTCACCTGCCCTTGGGAAGAAAAAAAAAAAGAAAACCTTTTTTTTTTTCTTTTGGAAGGACAAGATAGCGTTGGACTCATTCGTAACGCGGATAACAGAAGGAGAATAAATCGCAACGTTATACCAATAGGAACAAAGTTCGCATGTTGGGCATGAAAAAATTTCAACGTTTATTTCCTTTTCATATATGTAAGGAAATAAATAGGAAATTTGACACAAATAGTCTCTGAATTTCGGCCCAACGTGCAATATGGTAGCTGAACTTTTAATTTATTCAATATAGTTCATGAACTTTAGCCCAATGTTCAATTTGATCCATAAGCTTTTTGACTTGTTCAATGTACTCCCTGAACTTTTAGTACATGTTCAATTTAGTCCTTGGATTATATGAAAATATTCATTATTGTCCATGATCTTGAGTTAATGGAAGATTATGTTGAACATTTTCATATAGTTTAAGGATTATATTGAACATGTAGCAAAGGTTCAGAGACCACGTTAATGGCCTATTTGGTAACGTTTCTGCTCCTCGGAATAAAAAAAAATCAGAAAAATGTTTAGTAAGACAAATGATGTTGATTTTGATTCTGCTCCCGAGAACACTTTTGGGCTAAAATTAAGAAACAAAAAAAGTTATTTCTAAAAAGAAAAAAAACCTTTGACAATTAAAAAAGGCAACGATAGTCTCCTTTCACTTTTGTCGAGCGCGAGTGAGGCATGGGCCGAGTCTTTAACCCGATTTGGATAATTTTTTTAATAAAATTTTTGGAAATTAATGAAAAAATGATTTTAAAAAAATCCAAAAATAGAAATTCATAAAAATAAAAAAATTTCCAAAAACAAATCTCAAAAATTATGATATGGGTCATTTATAAAAAAAAAAAAAAACTGACCAATCCTATTTTTGGCGATTTTGCCTTTCGATTTCTCCCAAATGACGATTTTTCCCCTCATGGGCAAATTGTTTAAAAAAAACTCAAAAACTAGGAAATTGGTCCATTTAACTGGCCAATCTTGTTTTTGGTGATTTTGCCTTTTTATTTTTCCTATGCGTTGCCTCATTTGTTGTCGGAGTACCATGCTGCATTAATGACCATCCGCATGGTATTAATTGCTCAGGTCCACCATCCGCATGGTATCAAATGTGATTATGTAATTAATTGATTTGAATGCAAATTGTGAAGAAACATTATTTCCATAATAAAAATTTTGTGCAATTACCAAACGCGTTTCTGTTTCGGGAACATAAATATTATATAGTTCCAAACACATTCTGATTCACTAAAATTCATCTAGAGAACAAAAAAAAAATTGATTCTAATCAGAATCATTTTTTTGGAACAGAAACGTTACCAGCATGCCCTAAACAAACTAAATGTTCACGGGCCATAATGAACATTAGACAAAGTTCAATGACCATATTGAACAAATTTAGTGTTCAAGGACCATAATGCACATTAGGTCAATGTTCAGAGACTATATATGTCATTTTTCCTTCCTACATTAATGAGCTCGGTAGGACACGTGGCGGGCTAGGCGCCCCTCCAACAAAGCGCGAATTTAAAGGGACGGTTCAGAATGATGCTAAAAGAGTTATCGAGTATCGCTTTCGTACGTTGCGATTTAATTATGTCGATCATATCAAACTCGGTATATCCCAATGAATAAATACCCTCCCTTCATTTCTCGCAAGGGACATGTACACACCACAAAACGAATAACTTAAAAAAAGTGTTCTACCCTGAGAAAAAAAAGGTATGAGCCAAAATAACTTGCCTTCAAATTCAGAGCTAGTCTTTGACAACGAGCGAAAATCACGTGAGAATTTTATTGTAGAGTCTACATATACATGTTGACAACCCAAGTAACGAAGGCACTCAACGTTCTCGCGAATTTATCTTTTAAACTTCTTGCCATTTACTTTCAATGTCCAAGATCAACAAATGACCATTCACAACCTTTGTGGATTCACACATCGATAAATTAGTACTTCGAAAGATACCTCGTCGACCCTTTTTGGCGAGACAATATATATACAATGCCTCCCAAGAGATAGGAGAGTATAATTCCACTCTACGCTCTATGTACGCGGATGGCGATTGATACCAACTTCTCTCGAGTTTTTAATAGGGTTTTGTACCGATGTTCACCAAAAGTTGAGTTCGTGGGAAAGTGATGTGTAACGAGAAAAGTTCTACAGTGCGGATTAGGGCATTGCTTTGGACAAAAAAGGGTCACGTCAATTATTGGATTTGAGGCACAATAGAATTACGGGGACACTATGATCTCCATCTCCTGGCTGACGTCAATGAAGATGTCATACTTTTGACCAAGCTGGAGAGGTGGTTGTGTAAAATTATTAAAGCTATCTAGAAAACGCCTATTGTCAACATTAAAAATAATAACGAGAGGACAAAAGCGTGCCTTTTCAGACATTTTTGCTTTACCTATTTAAGTGTTTCTAGGACCAAAAAAAAAAAAAAATGGGGGATTCTACAGAAGTTTTAAACTTAGTCAGCTGATCAAATGAAAGTTTCGGCAAAAAATAACAAAGAAACTAATTAATGAAAAGGCCTCTCTCTCTCTCTCTACTCTCTCTCTCTCTCTCTTAAAGATAGTAATATTTGTGGTGTTTTGAATTTAGGGGAAAAAGAATGGAAGAAAAAGGGAAATGTAATATTTTATATCAAGTCAAAGAATGATAGTTTTCTGTTTTTTTCTTTTCTTTTCTTTTGGTTCAGAAAAAACGATGGAAAAAATACCAAAAACGTCTTTCAACTTATTGCATCGGTATCAATTCAGTCATAAACTTTTTAGTTGGACCAATTTAGTCCTAAACTTTTTCACATTTTACCAATTCAGTTTATTCGGCCAATTTAAATTGAAAATTACTGACTTGAACGCCGGCTATCCTAAGTGGCAGCCGACTTTGACGTGGACATTTTTACTAATTTTTTTTTAAATTATCCTCTTTTTTAACCTTTTGCCGGCGAGGATTGCTCTTGCTAGGACACGCCTGGGCGAGTATCGGCGAGGCCGACCCACACGCAGACCAGGGTGGCCTCGTCGACATTGGCCCAAGCGTAGCTCAGAGAGGATAACCCTCAACTAGGCGAGGCTAGCACTCGTCGGCCATGGCCAGTGGCCGACCAACCACTGGCAAAAAGAAATGGTAAAAAAAAAGGAAAGGGAAAAAATAAAACAAAATAAAAATTGAAAGAATTTACTAAAAAATAAATAAAAGTAAAAATCGCGAGTTCCGATATGAAATTGGCCAAAGCAGATAATACCTCTTCTCGAGCGAGTTAATACGGGGATGTCTGGTAAGATAGCTGAAAGACAAGTTGGGCAGAAATATCCCGCGTTATGGTGTAATGATGCCCTAAGGAGAAGAGTCAAATAAGGATATGAGTAGGTGCGCATTCATGGCGATCGTACCATAACATCAGTGTTTAGCGACATGGCTCCCACCGTTTTGTGATTTGTACACGAAATGTCGCGATTGAGGGGCCTACGGCTCGCGATAAGAACCAAACAAATCAAGCCGCACACCACCCAAATTACGTGTTTGGAATGGAATGGTCTTTGAATTAATTACGGGAGAAAACGATGCACAAACCCTAACTTCGCAGCCAATAAGTGAGAGGTTATTGGGGTAATCAACGGGTCGCGATCGGGCCTTCTCCGTCGTCGGCCCCTGCTTGTGGGGGCATATGCATATGTATGAACAAGTGATGCTACGACGCTCTTGGTGTGTCAATAATTGCATACTCTCGTCTTTTTGGCTGGGGAAGACGAATTGGATACGTTAAAAACAGGAAATTGCTGAGATTAAGGCTCTGTTTGTTTCGCGAAAATGAGTGATTTGTGAAATATTTTCCTAGTAGAAACTGTTTTCATTATCGACAATAGTTTATATCCAAATACTTTCATGGATGACGAAAATATTCTTCATTCAATCAATTATGGAAGTGATACAAGCGATCGTTCTTAAGAAAATATTTTTTAAAAATCATTCACTTCTCGCGAAACAAACGGGGCTAAAGAGAAGTGCCAAGATATTCCATACTCTTTGTGAAGACTCTTGACACATATGTTAAGGTTATCAAGATATAGACATCACTAACTTTGTTCTGTGATGGCGCAAGGGTATTAGAGCAATCGCATGTACATCTTCTCACTTTAGTACTTCTTTTAGCAATTGTATTGTGCAATTCCTCACATTCTTCCTCTTTCATTCCCTTTTTCTTTGTATGTGGCGAGTTTTCAATTATTCTCTCTCTTTTGAGTATTGGGTTGTTCTGCTTTGAATATATATATATATATCCGAATATTTGCATCTTTATTCCTTCCTAAGTTCAGAAATCGAGTCTATTTACCCTAACTAGTTAATGGTTTTTACTTATTGGGAGGTGAAATAAAAGCCCAACACCTTTAGCTGGGGAGATTGTTAAGAGAGAGCTCAAGTATAAGATCGTCAACATATTCAGTTGAATTTATTTTCACGCAAATCTAGAATACCAAATGCGATCATAAATTATGGACCGTTTAGGATACGCTAAGGGAGCGAATGACAACCATTCTCTTGATGTGCTCAATTTCTAACCAAAAGTAGATTTTTTTTTTTATTTCTATTCCTAGACAAGTTCTAAGCAGAGATGTTCGTTTGATAACGACACAAAATTTCTATTCTTGGAAGATTAATTTGTTTGATAACAACATAAAATTCTACGGTTGCCGGCCAAGCTGGTTGGGTCTCAGCCGGTGACTGGCAATTGGTGGAGGGTAGCCGACTATAGGCGAGGGGCAGTTGGCGATAAGTAGAGGGCAGCCGGCGATAGGCAGAGGGCGGTCGACGACGGGTGGACACAGATCGAAGGCCGGCGGATGGCGAATAAGAGCACAGGACTAGAGACCAACGGCGGTAGCCGACGTACGGCGAACGAAAGGCGGCCAATGGTGGACAATGACTGGCTGCAGAGACACGAGAGAGATGGAGTGAGTAATGAGAAGAATTCATATTCCTGCTTTTGTTCCAGAAATAGAAAAGTAGAAAATTTCTACTTTTTATCTCTATTCCAAAACTATTTCTTGGCCAAAAATGTTGTTTCAAAAATAAATAAATAAATGAAATTGTGTTTACCAAACGAATTTCTATTTCCAGCCCGTTCCAAAAACGAAGAAGGGAAATATAATTGTTGTCATGCACACCCTAAGTACTTCACTTTGCAGTACATCTACTATATGGTACTTTTTTCGCATAGCACCCTCACACGTGAACCTCAACAAATTTCACCTCATGTGTTTATTGGGAGCGCACAGTAGAAGTTTGATACTTCTCGTCGGGAAGATCACCAAGAGGGAGCCCAAGTCCGAACTCGTTAACATATCCAATTGGATCCACATTCACTCAAAAGCTTAAGCCAATGAGTTATTGACCAACTTGGATATATTAACTGCTCCACACGACACTAATTCTCCAATGTATGACTTCTTTAACACAACTTACATGTGTATCCTAACAATCATCCTCTCACGTGTGAACTCCAGTATTAGATTTGCCCCCTTAATCCAAGCATCATTACGGACCAATTTATCTAAACTTGAATCTTTATCAACGTCTATCGAGCCTGTGTTACTACACCACAATGTCCACCGGCTCGAAAATCGTATTAGTCACCAGATTCCTTCTTTGAGATCCATCTAAACTTGAATCTCCATCAACCGCCATCGGCCCACGCTGCTACACTACAACGCCTACTGGCTCAAAAACCACGTTGATTACCATATTCCTTTCTTGAGATGTTCACCAAACACCGATTCAAATTGAGAATAAGCCACCAATCAACCATCGGCTCTGATACCATTTGTTAGGAGTGCACAGCAGAAGTTCGATACTTCTCGCAGGGGAGATCGCCAAGAGAGAGCCAAAATCCAAGCTCGTTAACATATTCAGTTGGACCCATCTTCACTCAAAAGCTTAAGTCAACACTGGTATTAAAGCATATGTTATCAACAAGTCTAGACCCAACAGTCACACGGGAGAAATACGGGTAGTCGCTGACTCCGGCCCAAGGCTCGATGCGTAAGGAGAGATTGTTGGTGTTGTCCCACATTGGTGTGAGAGAAATTATCAACTTTGAGCTAACTTTTGGGATGTAAGAGGCCCAAGATCACCTAACCATGGCTACTTTCGACCTAGAGCCCAATGTGAGGGGGAGATTGTTAGGATAAACGTGTGACTTGTATTAGAGAAATTTCACATTGGAGAATTAATATGGTGATGAGCAGTTCATAAATTCAAGTTGGCTAATAACTCATTGGCTTAAGCTATTGAGTGAAAGTGGTTCTAATTGGATATATTGACGGACTCAGATTTAGGCTCCCCCTTAGCGATCTCCCTTAGTAAAAGTATTGGACTTCTGCTGCGCGCTCTCCCAACAAATGGTATCAGAGCTAATGGTTAATTGGTGACCCTCCCTAATATGTAATGAACGGGCTTGCGCGGACCAGGGTTGGTCTCACACGCGTTAGGCCGGGTTCACAGACCCGGCCCCATTTTCATTTTATTTTCTTTTTATAAAAATAAAAATATTTTTCAGAAATTCAGAAAATAGAATAAAAAAATAAGAAATTTTTTGTAGAAAATTCCTAGAAATTCCCAAAATTCCCAAAAATTGAGGAATGGTCATAGACAATTGACCAATCCTATTTTTGAGATTTCTGATCCGTTGTTTCCATAAATGACGATTATACCCTTTAGGGGTAAATCGTCCATGCCTGTTATCTGAGATCTGTCGAAAATGCCAAGATTAGGTAATGGGTTACTTACGTGGATAAACCTTATGTTTTGGATTTTGAGTCTCGCATTTTCCTGAAATGATGATTTTACCCCTCAAAGGGTAAATCGCCTTCTAGAATTTTAGAAAATTTAGAAAATTGTCAAAAAATGGGAAATGGGTCAGTTGAGTGGCCAATCCTATTTTTGACGTCCTTTTGACTCTAGATTTCTTCTGAAATGATAATTTTATCCTTTTTGGCAAATTGTCCCCAGATTTCTTCAAAATTACAATTTTGCCCATCATGGGCAAATTATGTCTAAATTACTCCTGAGCTATGATTGGTTCTTCTCTAGGCTAATAGGGCCTTATTAGGAATGCCATGCTGTATTGATGCGTTTTATTCGCATGTTTTGATTCCTTGATTGTGCACTTCCTTTATTGATTGTGAGTGCGAAGATAGTTATCCATATCTGCATGAACTCCTAGATTTGGAGTTCGTATCCCACTCATTTGCAGGACATCTTGAGGTTAGGAATTCAGTCAACTTAGGTGTCGAAAGGGTGTCAATCAAGACGTTTGGCGTAACTACGTTCATGATCTCACTTCTCTGGTTCTCGTAGAATCGAATAAAAACTCCCAACCGATAGAGTTTCCAATCGTACCCTCCACGAAATAATTGGTGGCGACTCCATGGCATGCATACCTAGCACATGTCACTAGACCACACTGAAGGTCGACTACGTATACCTCCGTTGCGACTTGGGTAATGGGCCTTGGGAGAGGCCCGCGTCCTACCAGAAGGGACGACCCATTAGCCCTCATACCAAAAAATTGAGACGGCGCTCGATGGAGGGTCACGACAATATGTTAACGGGTTCGACCTTGGGCTCTCTCTTGGTGATCTCCTTAGTGAGAAGTATCGGACTTCTATTGTGCGCTCTTAATAGTGTTAGCCTTCTGTGTTAGGCCCGCTCACTCTTAATCCAGGTATTCTTCCGCACCGATATTATCTCAACTTAAATCTTTACCTTGGCCAAGCCAAGTCCGGCAGAAACACTACATATGACTTGACTCCTGCACAATCGTCTATGCTCGGCCAAACTCAGATCTAGCAATAAACCAAAAACGTTGATGACATCCCATAGTGCAAGAAACCTAAAAAGGAAAAGAAAAAGCAATCTTTGATCCAAGGCATAGATTCCCACACGTTCCTTAGCTTCCACCGAATTCTCTCACTCGACACACACGAATAGCACACGGATGGCATAAATCCATTACTCGAAGAACCACTTATTACAAGAAGAATATGTATCATGAGTTCCTGTACTGTCCGTGTCGCCTTCAACTTGATGGGGGCGGGCGAAAAAAGCAAGTGATGTGATATATATGTGTGTGTGTGTGTGTCGAAACGCAAGCTTTCTTTTTGAGCATTTGATCCTCAATTGTGTTCTTCATTTTATTGACTTTCATGTGCTTAAAGCACTCTTTTGTGGACCAGCTAGCTATCATTGTTTTCGCCACCATGCAAAAGTGTAGGTCACACTAGCTGGGATAAGGGTCTTCATCCATCAACATAGCTCAAGGGTTCGAGAACCATTCGATATTCGTAAGTGTTTGTGGGAAAACAATAAAGTACTTGAAACCAAGATGGCCCTAGCATTTTTGTCCGAAGTACACTAAATTTGTTTTTCTATAAGCTAAATTCAATGTGACTCGTCTAATTGTATTGTGCGAAAAGATCGTTGTTCAAGTAATGATGTATTGATACTCTAGCATGTTTACGATTCTCCCGAGCAAGAGGTTGGTTGGAGGAATGTGTTGCTACCTTATTAGGAAAAAAAGACATTGAGGGCGAATTGGAAAAAAAAAATGCTAATCCTGATGGAAACCCTAACTTCAGAATATCTGACGAGCCTTCTGCTGCCTCTGGCTACCGGCTCCTCTCCGTCTCTAGTTGAAAAGCCGATAACGTAGATCACTACTTAAACACTCTGTTGTTTAAATTTCACATGTACCATTTTAGGTGATGATAGACAGAACACATGTTCCTTCCAAAGTGACATCATTCACATAGGCTTTTTACGATGAGGAGAACCATGTCAAAGGTAGATAAACCTAGCTCATCAACTACCTTACTATTATG
Organism: Rhodomyrtus psidioides; assembly: GCA_021437785.1. Lineage (NCBI taxonomy): Eukaryota > Viridiplantae > Streptophyta > Magnoliopsida > Myrtales > Myrtaceae > Rhodomyrtus > Rhodomyrtus psidioides. Next base: position 1,313,614 of record JAILYB010000153.1, read on the forward strand.
ACATTGGAAATGCCTTTAGCACTCCAAGTAATTTCTCCCTTAAGTAACTAACCAGTTCTCGCCCGCTCGCATAGATTCCTGGTTTAAACAACCAAAGAAAATTAATAAGTTTAGGGAATATCTATTACATGTGACGAAAGACTCTATACTTTTTGTTTTTCAATTAAGAGGTACGAGCACACATGTCCAAATACCTAAAGACCCATGAAACACTTTGCAAGTCCCACGAACTAATTAAGCGGGCCTTATTGGCATGTGCAAAGGTGACCCTAACCCTAACATAGAACAATTTGCTCACAATTGGTGGGACATGCACATATGATCTCAAGTTTTTGAATTGGATATATCCAGACAATCACGCCAACCTTGTAGATAAAGGCTTTTAAGTTAGCAAAGTACAAGAGTAATAACCGTAGAATAATTAGGGCTGGTAGTGCATTTATACACCGGTTCAAACGCGCAAGCACTCAAAATAATTTACGGTTTATATACATATGAGCTCATTCCGTTGAGGAAACATAATCATATTCTGATGACATTGGTCATTAATAGTTCTCTTAAGTTTTAAAAACATGCTTAAGTAGGTCATATATAAGGTTGCCCAGCAATGGGTCTTAAATGGATTGATAACTAACCCATACGAAAAAAGAAGCACTTTTTCATTGATCTTCTGATTTTCTTGTAATTTTTTATTTTGTTTTATTTTCTTTCTATTTCTTTTTTTCCTATGAAGAACGATGAGGGTTGCCAATCGTGGGTGAGGACTATGAAGCCCTCGCTAGCAGCAAGCGAGGGTCGCAACCCTTGCCCAAATGGCCACTAGGTGAGGACTGAGACCCTCGCTCGCCGCCCTCACCAGTGGTCCTCGCCTAGTGGCCAACGAGGGTCATTGGTCCTCGCCGAACCTAGAAAGAAAAAATAAATAAATAATAAATTCAGAATTTTTTTTAAAAATTGTCCACTAAATTCGTATTACATTGAAGTTTTTTTATCAATAAATTATAAGAAATAAATTTTCTTAAATTGGGTTAAATATGAAAGTGTTTTAGCAATATGGATATAAGTAGCTAAATTTGTATTATATGAAAATGGGTCAAAATCGGTAAAATTGATCAATTTGAATCGGACCATTTTCGACCCAATCCAAATCCGACCTGACCCAGATCGCTCGTTTAATGGGTTTATGTTTGTGTACATGATTGGTGAAACATACGAATCATCAGAATGTACTATTGAATCGTCAAGACGAGATTAAAGTGACTTTATCTTGTGATCATCTCAACTCTATGATCGTAGAACTTTGAAGCAGCCTTCTCCCACCTAATCCAAAACTGTGGTGACACACAACACAACAGTTGGTACAAGAGGGGCCAAAATATAATTAATCTTTCGTTTCCATCATGGCCATCTAAAAGTGTACATGTTCCTTGATTTGATTACACCTAGATATATGGATAACCCTTTTAATGGTCGATCTAAGCCACTTCTTAAACGGAAAACGTAAGAATTCTTTAATACACTCGGTATTTTATTAAGTTATCTGTTAGAATCGATTACAATCTCCATGATTGATTAAAGCTAATGCACGCAGTTGTCATCGCTAGTGAATTGCTGAACCGACACCGATGGTACGTTTGCACTTTATCTTCCTTTTAACTCTCCTCTCTTCTCCACTTAAAGTTGGACGCATGGGACAAAAAAAAAACAGTTTATAAACCAGCTTTAAATTTGTCTAGAGGACGTCTAATTAATCGATCACATAGTTGCATGGATAATCATAGTTGATTATAAGAGAAACCCTAGGTATTATGGACAAGGATCTCGCCTCGAACCTTCAAATCCGTTCAATATCCTCCAACGCATACGCCCAAATTTCCTGTGGGTTAATTGCATCGATCATTTGAAAAATGAAACCCTAGATATTTAACTGAAGAGTGTTCTTTCTCCCAAAAGGAAAATTAAAAGAACAGAACTTGTCAATTAGGAAGTGACATGTTAAGGTGAAAAATGCACGGGTGAGCATCTGAGAAGCTTAAACTGTTGGAAAAGTGCAAGTGATACGTCCATTTAACGACTTCTTTACACACGGTGCAGATTTGACAATGGAAAGCAACCCTTTAGAAGCGTCAAATGACTTGCACAAAGGAAAGAGTCTTTAAGAAGGCACGTTTGTGAATAGGGTTTACGAGAGCGATTTTCTTTCGGGTGAATGTCGAATGCGAAATCTATACGGGTGGCGACATGGTGTTTGGGACGAGCGACGGTTGCACAACCCGGGATTGAGAATCCTCAAAAGAGGCGAAAGCAGCTCTCTCTTTCTCTCTCTCTCTCTCTCTCTCTCTCATGATTCTTCAGCCAAAGAGACATCGTGGCTCGTCTCAAAATCAAGAAGACAATATCGATCGTGAACTTATATCGCATCAGTAACATCTGCTTCTGTTATTACCACACATGCTTTCATGTCTAGAAGTGAACTTGCTTTCTTGTCTAGAAGTGAACTTAGCCGCACTAGGGTTTTCCTAAGCGCTCTGGACTTGCTTTCCAACTAGTCTTACAAGCTACACGCGCCATAGGCTAAATAAAAGAGGTTGGCTTGGAGTGTCCTCCCTCGTGGACATGGGAGTTCCCCAAGACTAATTCTATCTTCTCTATATCCAAAAGGGATTTGCAAGTCCGACAATCCGACAGTACTGTCGGTTATTCAGACCACACGATCTTCCAATCGATGAGTGCTTTGTGCGAAACACGAGATCGATGATGTGTGGGTCTACGATCGAGATTATACGGTTGCTAATAGCACTGTCGGGGGAAGCATTTTCCTTATAAAAAAAAAACTCGCATTCAACCACACAAAAAAGAAGAAGAAAGAAAGAAAGAAAATGATACGGAAAAAGGGAAAAAAGGGGGAGAAAAAGAGAGAAAACCTAATCAAGAGGGAATATAAGGAAAAGTTGGGTAAAGGACAAGGAGATATTTAACAACATAAAGTGGGGGATTCAATGAATGCCAAGTGACCATCTCCTAAACTTTCTCTCCCTGTTTCCTCTCTCTCTCTCTCTCTCTCCATTATTATCATCGTTCGGCCCCCCCTTCCCTCCCTCCCTCGACCTCAAGTGGAAGAAGTCGACATTTCCTCGTTTTTCAGCTCTTCCCGTCACCTCCACGACCCCACAACTTCATCTTCTCTCTTGAATTCTCTCTGATGAGACGTGCTGAATTTCTTCAGACGGTCTTGAAGAAAAAGAGGGTCGAGCCATGGGAGGAGAGAGATTATCTTCTCGCCTTTCTTCTGTATCCATCTTCTGCTCGTACCTAACGGAAGCTGTGCGGTACTGATTCGTTTTGGACGCAACTTTTCGCTCCTTTCGTTTAAGAGAGAGAGAGATAATTCCGTAACGCCATGTAGGACCGGACTTCTTGTTTTGGTATGAACATAATAATCCCTCTAATACGAACAGTTTATCGGTTCGGGTGTGGATGTTCTCATGTGGACATCTTCTTTGGGCTACTGAAATTATGTTTTTCGATTTCCTGGCGTGGATATCGGGCCGGGATTGATTGAAACTTTAGCACGGGTGTAGACATGGGTAGCAACAGTTTTTACCCTAATGTGAAAATAGCAGCCGGCTAATATCTTCTCTAGGGTAAATAATCGCATTTTTAACCGGGAACTGTTACAGTTTCTTCATGGCTGTGTCATCTTTGAGAGGACATAAGTACTCCTCTTTATGAGGATCCAAACTCTGCTTAAACAATCATTTTTGTCTCGAGATCGAGAGAGAGAGAGAGAGAGAGAGAGAGTCTGCAGAAACCCAAGAGAGTGTCTTCTGACAAAGAAAAGATCTGCTCATCTTTCTCCATCTCATGATCGCGTGAAAGAGAAAGACACAACTTTGATGAATCTGGTCTGAATATATTTATATATCCATACTCTCTTGTGTTTTATCTTTTTACCCATTATTGGCTTTTGTACTCTCTCTCTCTCTCCGCCTCTGCAACCTCCTTTCATGGTGGATTCCTCCTATAAATACAGCCCGCTCTTCTCGCTCCTCGTCTTTTCTCCGCGTTCGCCGTCTGTGATTTGCTGAAGCTCTCTCTCTTTCTATCTCAGGCTTCAGTTTCAAGAATTTCAGCAGCATGTCAAGATGGGATGTTTGTCATTGCTTCCGACGGTTGTTGATTGAGTAAAGAGATCAAGCTTGAGAAAAGAGTGTGCGGATCTCGAAATCGAGTCCGTACTTGCTTTGTACTTTCCTGACAGTGAATATCATCTTCAGACAGAAATCCTCTCTCTCTGTGAATCTCATGGCGACGTACTTTCATGGGAGCTCCGAAATCGAAGCCACTGACGGCTTGCAGACACTTTACATCTTGAACCCTAGCTTCATCCCCTACTCCAACGCCGCCCACGACGCCGCCGCCGCCTCCAATGCCCTCTTCTTGAATTCTGTGGGGAGCGCCGCGCAACCAGCTCACGCTCCAGCGCTGAACCAGAACCACTTCGTGGGGATTCCGCTTTCCGGACCCTCGGCTCTCTTTGGACCTGCTGGATCGGACGTAGACCCTACTCGTCTGCACGAGATTCCGTCCCTTCACAGCGTAGTAGCTCCGAGGGTTCGGCCTAATCACCCGTGGGGTCAGCCGGATACGTCGGTTTCGGAGGCAGCCAAGCTCCAGATTTGCTCGGCGACCAACTCGGCCGGGGTCTCGCCCTCTCAGCGCGGCCTGTCTCTGAGCCTCTCCACAGAGCAGTCGCCACTCATGTCGCTCTCAAGGGAGAGCGACATCCGTGGGCACACCCGCCATCAACTTCCGGGGATCAACGAGGCGAGGGCGTCGGCGCGGAACTCGTCCTCATCGGCCTCGAACGTGGTCTTGGGCCTGCACGGGGTTCTTCTGGGGTCAAAGTACCTGAAGGCGGCCCAAGAGCTGTTGGACGAAGTCGTGAACGTCGGGAAAGGGATGAAGAACCATTCATCCGAGGGCGCTAACAAAGAGAAGACTAAGCTTGGTGACAAGGATTCAAGTAAGGAAGAGAAAAAGGTTGAGCCATCATCAAGTGGGAGCGAGCTCGGTATGGCTCAGAGGCAGGAGCTTCAAATGAAGAAGGCCAAACTTGTTGACATGCTTGATGAGGTATGTATAACATTTGTACATGTTCCTCAATCGCAAATGTCCAACGATTAGCGAAAATGTTTAGTTCGACTGTCGTAGATCCGCATGATGCATTAGTTGTTGTTTAATCTGAGTTTTTTTGGTCCTTATCAAGCTAATCATGCCTAATCGCTTTGTAAGATCTCAATTCAGAAGAATGTCCTGCTGAAACCCCAATGTGGTTGTTCTGAGAAACTGATGAAGTGTTAGATTGCTAGTTAGTTTCTGATGCTGCTACACCACAATGAACTGTGAAGGTGGAGCAGAGATACAAACAATACCACAGCCAGATGCAACTGGTGGTCTCCTCGTTCGAGCAAGTTGCCGGCGCCGGCGCGGCGAGATCCTACACCGCCCTGGCCCTGCAGACGATATCCAGGCAGTTCAAGTGCCTCAAGGATGCCATCTCGTCGCAGATCAAAGCCACGGGCAGGAGCTTGGGCGAGGACGCCTGCATGGGCGCGAAGACGGAGGGCTCGAGATTGAGATACGTCGACCACCATTTCCAGCAGCAGAGGGCGCTTCACCAGCTGGGAATGATCCATCAGAACAACACTTGGCGGCCTCAGCGGGGACTGCCGGAGCGCGCCGTCTCGGTACTCCGAGCCTGGCTCTTCGAGCACTTCCTCCACCCGTAAGTACCTTGATCTAGATGGCTCAATTTTATTACCCTAAATGACATACGTCCGAAGGTAAATTTCGTTCGACTCTAGATTGATAGCCGTAATTTAAACAATGATGATGGTCAATGACCGAGCTTTATGTTTGCGTTTCGATTGTACATTCAACATTCCGGCTTGACGCAATCGCAGGTATCCCAAAGATTCGGATAAACACATGCTCGCAAAACAAGCGGGACTAACCAGGAGCCAGGTACGTAAATGATCGGTTCAAACTCAAAATCAAAATGTTATTACAAGTTTCCGGTCGGATTGATTATGCGTCTCGTTGTCGTATATTTTCGGTTTTTCTCGTGAAGCTAGTATACAGAACAGTGAATGCGACTCGAAATTGCAGGTGTCTAATTGGTTCATCAATGCTCGGGTTCGCCTCTGGAAGCCCATGGTCGAAGAAATGTACTTGGAAGAGACCAAGAGCCGAGAACAAGCTGGATCTGAGAATGGCGCGATTTGCAGGGCGGCCGACAAACCCGACAAGGACGCCGGTTCGCAATCCATATCTCAAGAAGACAATGCCTTTGGAATGAACCGCTCCATCAAATCCTTCCAGTCAAGCCCGAACAAGGCCCTCAGTCGAGCTGCCATTTCGCCCTCCGAGAACTCCAACTCGACCTCCTCAACATCTCCCATGGCCGGCGCTATCCCTCCGCCTCCTGGCTTCACTCTGATCGGACGGTCGTCCAACTTAGAAGTCGGGATCGCCCCAAGTCCTAAGAAGCCGAAGATGAGCCCTGACTTTATGAACCCACATGGCATCATTCTCTCCAGGGACATGGACATGAAGGGGAGAGAGCCGAGCCGAGAGCTCGGCGGCGGCGGCGGTGAGTACATCCATGCCGGGTTCGGCGCATTCTCGATGGGAAACATCGAAGGGAGATATGGGAACGGCGTCGCTCTCACTCTTGGCCTACCGCACGGCGATCAAAGCCCTTCACTGTCGGTCTCAGCAACCCCACAGAATTATTTCCCCAACCAAAGCATGAATCATCATCAATTGGGCAGGAATAAACTTGTGGTCGGAAATGGCGGCGAGGCTGATTTCTTCGGGATCGCGGGTGCTCCACAACAATCTCAATCGGGCTCCATAAATTATGAGGCCATTGACATCAACAACAGGAAAAGATTTGCAGCCCATCTGTTGCCCGATTACGTTGCCTGATCGATAGCGATCAGGGTCCAAGATCAAGATCTGACGACGATCCAAATCTCACCAGTTGATTAATGGGCAATTCATTGCTTGCCCATGAACATGGAGGTAGATGAGATTTAGTGTTAACGAACAAGTGTTGTGGTAATATATACATGCAGAATAGGAATCTTTTCAGAGTTCTTCTCTTAGCTCAGAGATTGAATCATATATATCTGAAAAAGGTTGTGGATATTCAAATATTTCGATAGCTTTTCAAATGAACGCGACGAATATTGCAATTAGAGACGTGTACTTAGGAGTTAATTTATGCGGCACTATACTTTGCATTTAATCTGTCTCCTACATCGTTGCGATATGTCAGATTGTGAGGTTTTGCAGGACCACTGCCAACAATTCTAAAAACTTAAACTATTAGATGAATGCATACTTTAATAGTTAAATATCTTCTCACGTCTGATTAGTTATTCTTTGGATCACTCCATGCAAGAGGAGTTCATGGTTTTATTTTTTCTGGGGAGTGTATTTGTCTCGAAACAGAACCGTATGTTGTCTCAACGCAGTATCTTATGTATGAATCATATCGTTAATGTGGTGTACTAAGTAAACCCCGATATCCAAAGGGCATGAAACCCTAACCGGACTATACGAGTACATATTCATGAAATCGAACAATCTTCGTTACCGGTATCAGAGGATGAACTTATTAATTAAACCTAATTCAACCTATATTGTAATGAGTTCCTCGTTGACTGGGCTTTCCCATCCCAATTGTACATCTGGACTAATTTGGGCCGCTAAAGTAAACCCCCGGATCCACCAAAATTTCCTCCTTCTTTTTTTTTTTTTTCCTTTTCAATTTTCTCTTTTCGCAAATCGAAAACACTAGCTAGTTTATTAGATATTAAGATAATTAAGATTTTGATAAGTACAACCAAGCTATTTATTTTATTGTAATTAGCGAAACAATTCGGATTTGCGGTCTTCTTAGTATTGGATAAACTAGTTAACACTTTGATTAACCATTTTCTTCAAAGCTAACAAACACTCGCGTTTATATGTGGGTCAAGAAAAGAAGTGGAGAAACAAAGGGGTTTTCTTAATTTAGTTAAGTGATAAAGTTCGTATTTATTTACGGGATTCTTAACATTTAATAAGCTAGTTAATATTTCATAAACCATTGTCTTCATAATGCAATCAAGCCCTAAATATTTCAATTGCTCCATTCAAATCCCAAACCTTTTCAAAAACTACAATCAAGATTTTCGATGAACAATACTTCAAATTGCATACCTGGCACCCCAAGATATCCTAGATAGTATCCTTAAATTACATTTTCCAAATATAAGACAGGACTTGATTGCATCTTTTTAAAGGTTTAGGACTTAGTTTTAAAAAAACAATTCAGAACTTAATTAAACCAATTAAAAGATTCAGGATTTTGATCGCATTCGTCCGAAAATCGCACTCGTGACACAATTGTTTCCAATATTTTAAAAAGTACATGCCATTTTTCGTTTATTTCGGGATTAAGGTTTTGAATTTTTTTCTCTTTTCCATTACATTCTGAGTTTGACCAATGAATTTATGCTCCTCCTCTTTCCCTTGAGTAGGCCCGTGGCCAAACTATAACTAAGCTAAGAGTATGTTGGTTTCGCGGAAAATAAATAGTTTGGGAAAATTTTGTTGTCAATAGTAAAATATTATTCATTAATTAATTATTTTAAGTAATATAAGCGATCGTTTTTTAGAAATATATTTTCTAAAATTATTCATTTTTTTAAAAATAAACCAAACTTAAGGATGCATTTTAAACTAACACATACAAACAAACTCTGAAAGCTGCTGCAAGTTGCTAATATCTTCGATTTGACCAATTCCATCCTAGCTCGACTCCTCCTCTTTCTACTCTATTGAGTGGATATTCCAATGTCAAAGTTCAAAATCCACCATTATTCCAACCGAAGTTTCAAGATTCAGCACTTTAGATAATTGTTGAATTGTTGAATCACATGAAAGCATGATTCACGCTTTATTAAAATCATACCGGTTCTCCGCGTGATTGACCGGTAATACCACGTCTCACAAAATATAGCGTCTATATAGTGTAATCCTAAACTGATTATATGAATACCAATTTTGTCATAAACATTTCGATTTGACCAATTCCATCCTTAACCTATTGATCATTTGTCCATGTAGGGCCTATTTGATTTGGTATTTGAAAGGAGCACAGGGGCTCCAAAGTCCCTTGGCCAAACGTAAAATGTGGTTGGTTTATTTTTTTCCTCAACTTTGGTGAAATGCAACTGCATTTCCAAAGGCCTTTGATCCAAAGTAGGTCCAAAGATACTTTGGAAAGCTGAATTTCCAGAATGCAACTACAATTTTGTTGCCAAAAGGACACTAGGAGTATCAATATTTGTGTACGGCGCCGCGCACTCTAGTGCCAATATTTTTTTCGGATTATTTAAGTGCCAATTGTCTTTTAAAAGCGATTATTTCAGTGCCAACTCCGATGAGGTCGCCGGAATTAGCACTAAAGTGATCGTTTTTCTCCGATTTAGAACTAAATTGATCGTTTTTTGGATCACTTGAGTGCCAATTTTTTTTTAAATAATTATTTAAGCACCAACTCTGGTGAGGTCGCCGGAATTTCTCACTGTTGGTACTAAAATGATCGTTTTTTCTCCGATTTAGCACTTAAGTGATCCAAAAAAAAAATATTTGTACCAAAGTGAGCACCATACACAAATATTGACACTTGGGGTGTTCTTATGCTAATTTTTTTTTCACTTTCAATTTTTTTGTCGCTCAACTTTCATAATTCCAAAAATATCCTTGAAAACCCAAATTGCATCAACAAAAGCCTCGATCGCCGGCAAAGGCTCTGTAAGCATCCGACGAGCCGCCACCAACTTCGCCTAAGGTTTCTCGACCTCAGGCGAGACCTGGGTTGCTTTGCCTGGGGTTGCGCGACCCTAGAAGAGGCTGACTGGTGTAAGTAGTATAATTTTTATTTTTTAAATGTTAGTAAAATTCTTTTACAAATGGCAGTTTTACCAAAGGTATTTACGCCAAAAAAGTTTTTCAATGTTCTTTTAAATTAGACTTTATCAAATATTATTTGCATTTCGAAAATCCCCTTTAGCTCAAGGTATTTGCATTTTCCCAAAGCTAAACCAAACGGGCCCATAGTCAATCCAATCAATTTTTACAATATGTTAAAATAATTTTTCTGATTTTTTGCCTTTTTTTCTCTTTTTTATTTTATTCCCTTTTTCTTTTTCTTTTTTCTTATTTCCCTCTGCCACTTTGTGGCTTCGTCAGAGGTCATTGGCCATAAGGGAGGGCCATGATACCCTCGCCGGCCACAGTTAAAAGAAAAAAGAGAAAAGGAAAAAATCAGAAAAGTCACTCAAAAATTATAAAAATTGTCCATGTCAGCAATTTCTGATCAAAATTAGCTGGAATGACCTAAAGAATACATTGACAATTTATCAAAAGATTTAGGACTAAATTGACCTAATTAGAAGGCTTAAGACTGAATTGTCATATGTGCAATAAGCTTAGGACTATTCTGGCAACTATCCCTATATATTTGTGTGTATAAATGTATGCGTGGAAAAGGAAAAAAAAAAGAAATTATAAGCGCAAAAATATATATTAAGAGCGTGGTTGTTTTATTGCTTCGCTTCATTAATGTTTGTCATCTCATCTAATGTGCCCCGTCATCTATGTTTAAATTTTCTGATACTACCATTTACAATACGATGCTACATGAAATTTTGTGGCGGACCATTTGCAACGGACCATCTAAATTCACTACTATTAAATGAGGATGCATGCTTGGTGTTTAAATTGAAATCTTGTTCGTGGTCGATGCCGATGTATCGATTGATGTCAAGTTAGAAAGGTAACTTTCTTGATCATAATGATAAATATTTTTTTTTATCAAAATGAAAGTTGCAATATGAATGCGTAATGTAAAGCTAAAGTGTCTGGTTATTTACCTAAATCGACAACTAAATATTCGGTCCAACGTTAGAACGAGTCGCGACCCACGAGCTTCCTGTCGTGGCACTTCTGTTCTGGTTAATGCTGATGGACGTGCTGTGACTGCTGTCCTCTGTTGCTCGTCGGTCAAAACGTTGACGCCGACAGTTTCGGGAATTTCTAACTAGTCAACGCCGTCTACACTGTCCGATCGCCATTATAACAATTTTCTTGGCCAATGCCGTCTTATAAATATCTGCCATAGCGACTACTATTCATTTATTTTTTAATTAATCTGCTCATTACTGGGAAATTATCCAATCAGTCGTGATCTTATTGTACAGATGCCAATCCAGTCCTAAATTTCGCAATACTTATCAATTTAGTCCAAAACCTTTATGCGACATTTCAATACATAATTTTCATTAAAAAAAAAATCGCCAACGTGGTAGTATGTCACATAGGAAGACTAGCGACACCACATTAGCGATTTCTAGCAAAAATTGTCTACTTGGACGGCGTTGAAATTTCGTGTAAAGAGATTTTGGACTAAATTAGCAAATATTGTAAAATTTAAGACTGAATTAACATTCATATGATAAGTTCAAGACTGATTGGGTAGTTTTTGGTGTTTGCTAACACTATCACTTAAAGGGGGTAAATAGGTGATTATAATCAAATTTGATTTAATAATGCGGAAATAAAGACTCCAAGCTTGGTATGAGCAGACCGGATATATAGGACAGAAATGTATAAGGCTTCTATCAAACATCAGGTTCGGCTTTTGCTAAAGCCTATGCCAACTCTCCCACACTAACAGCCTACTGATTGGATTTCACCAAGTAATCAAATGAGAGGTTACAGTGAGATACGCTAGGTTGAACACAAGCACTTCAACAGATGCAATTGCTGCTTCTACTCAAAGCTCGCTCACTCTAGACACTTTGAACTCTATACAACACCTCTCAAAAGGTCTCGATGGTAAGCTCAAGTAGACAATTTGGAATATGTGTAGCTCTCTTGGAATGTGGATAAACTCTTGATCTCTCTTACTTCTTTTCAAATCTTGTGCTCCTTATGTGCTCCTCGTCACCAAAGCTTCCTGATGGATAAAGCCATATCGAGGATCAATCTTCAAAACTAGCCGTTGACAGATTGATGAATAAAGATTACGTAGAGGTTGAGGTTTGAAAGATGAGAGATTTGATAGGATTTGTTCGCCCATACAATCAAATCCTTGAATCCACAAATCAAACTTATAAGAAATAAAATTATCTAAGGGATGATTGCCAATCAATCAAGACTTATTGTGTGAAAGCTACGAGAATATCTTTTAGATTACTGGTCAATCAATATAATTTAAGAAAGAAATACCTAATCAAATCATTAACCGTCAGTGAGGGAAATTTTACCAAATAAATAATTAAGAATGAGTATATAATGATAAAGAGGATTGCCTGATGATCCAGCATATATATCTCGCCACAGATGATTAAATGTAACTCGAGTGCATCTACTTCTGTCCACGAAACCCGCATCTATCAGAATGTAAGCATTTAGCAGATTAAATTTACAAGGCGTAATGGTATATTCATAAAGTGTCCTCCACAAAGTCTTTTCAATACATAATAACAGTTTCATTTCCTTCAGAATCTAATAGAATTTCTCAATAATTTTTCCGTCTATATGCTCTTGGTTTAGAGAAGGACGCATTAAACATGAGAAAATTGCACAAGGCATATGAAGAATTAGGCCAAACTCAGATTCTTCGGAAGTCAACAATCAGTCTATTGGACCATTGAGATGAATGTCGCTGTAATTTCCCCACATTCCAAGCAACAGGAGGAAAATTATTGGTCAAACATCACTTATGGACATACATCACGGGAAGGAAAACAAAATCACTTCCTGTCGACTAAACAGATACGCCAAGAGTTTGTACTTTATAGCCACGCAACAGTCTCGATCAATACGTTAATTTAATAATTGAGGTGTAAAGCTAGCCAGAATTAAATTGATCTCGTGATCAATTTATTAATTTTCGCGCCAAATCGCGGGCGGAGAATTGAAATTTCGGTCGAATTCAAGGACCAGTAAGGATTTTTGACATCGCTTTCCAAAATAATTGTTGTCATTCAATGTCACGGTACTTAGGATTATTTTCAACAATAGTGACCTCGTCGTTGGACAAATTTAAAATTTATTCCAACACCCTCGTATTGAATGTTAAGGTGAGCAAAAATCTTATTGAGGGATTAGAAAGAAAGAAGACGACAATGGCAACACGTGAAGTTCGACAATCCTTCATCCTCCGGCGGAGGATGATTGATTGATTACCAATTATGGTATACAGCAATATGGTGCGATCATGGAGGTTTGTGCATCTAGAAGCCGTCAAGAGTCAACCAAAGGAAGATTGAATGCGACTGCCATGGCAATGAAAGAAAAGAGCAATATTGAAAAATTCTATCGGACAAAAGAACTCTCGCACTAGAAAATTAATTTCAACTCATTTTTAATCTTGTCAATATAGTCCGGAGCATATATGCCCGAACTTTCGATATAGTCACTCCGGCCAATTCCCACAAGCAATCGTCGACGTAGCGGTTTTAATTATCGTCGGTCGTCTAATGTGGCACGCCGCGATATCCGTGATCGTCGACGAGAGATTGGCCGGAAAGACTACATTGAAATTCGCACCAAGGTTAAGGACTAAATCGATAACACATAAAGGTTTAGGACGAAATTGGCATCCTCACAATAGGTTCGAAACCGATTGGGTAATTTTCCCGTTATTTTCGCCTGTATAAACATGGCCACTAAATACATGACACGAAAAGGTCGAGATACATGGCATGCAGTAAATACACAGAATATGACGCATACGATAAAAATACATAGTTTGATAATTCGTTTCGGGCAAATTGTCTAAAAAATTCTAAATTTATTGCATTTTTATCAATTCAGTCACAAACCTTTTAATTTTGGCAATCCAGCCACAAAATTTTTCATGTTTTTCCAATTAAGTCCATCTGGCTAATTTTGACTAGAAATCGCTGAGGTAGACATCGACTGGTCGCCCGTACTAACGTGGATAATTATTAATAATATTTTAATTTTTTGGTAATATATTTTTCTTCCCTTTTCCTTGGCTGTGGCTGATTGTGGCAGCCCTCGCTGGCCACAATAAAGAAAAAAAGGGGACGAAAAGAGCAAATAAGTAAGTTTCAACAAAAAAAAAACTAAAATATTAGCAAAAATTATCCACGTCAGCATCGGCGAATGCTTGCCATCCAAGTCAGCGACTTCCGGTTAAAATTAGCCCGATAGACTTTTCTATTGGCAAAATGTGAAAAAGTTTATGACTTAATTGGAAAAAAAAAATGTAATAGGTTTAGACTAAGTTATAATAAGTGGGTTTGCTCCGGAGGGAAGATGTGTGAAGCCAAGGTGCGTACATGCCTTTCAAATCAAGTAAAGGATAACTTTATGGGGACATATCTAGGTTTGCGTGTCGGGTATGTGTGAATACGATGCGTTAATGTGTTACCATAAGCTCATATCTCGTGTCAATCATCATTACCCTTAACAAGTCCAAAATAAAATTCAGTTTCAAAAAGATAATTTGTCCAATCTTTAGTAACTTCTTGCACGAACTAAACAACCAAGGCACGACCCCCCGCACCCCTTTTTTGCCGGGGTGGAATCCTGAAGTTTGAATACGAACACGGGACTCAAAACACCACGAAATGTCTTTGACCCTTTGCGGCGGCGGGTCCCACGGAAGAGCCACAAATCGACCGCCACGTGGCTCCCTCGAAGAAAAGTTCTTTCCGGAGAGGGAGGGGAGGGGGGGATGCAGGGGAAAAATTTTGGGTGGGGCGGCCCCATGCGCCCCACCAGTCTATCTCTCTTCTCTTTCTCTCTCTCTTGTGTCTTGTGTCAGAGATAGACTGGTGGGGTGTATGGGCCGCCCCACCCAATATTTGCTCGGGATGCAGGGGCTCGTTCGCATATTGCGTCTCGTGGGGTTTGACCGCTGAAAAGCCGACCAGTAAAAGGAGGAAGAAAGGAGGAGACAACCGGAAAATTGTGGCACATTTAATTTGTGCTGGAAACATCCTCTCTCTCTCTCTCTCTCTCTCTCTTCTCTTTACGTGCTCCCGTTCAAACCTTGACGCATTAAAACAGCCGCTATCTCTTACCACCTTATAATCAACTCCGTCTTCAGGATATATTGTCTCTCTCTCTCTCTCTCTTACAGAACAACTTCAAGTTCAAGACATTCTCTCTTTCTCGCTCCTATTCGATCTGAGAGTTGCTGCGTCGATCATGGAGGGTAGCGACGTCGAGATCCCTCGGTACTTCCTCTGTCCGATATCCTTGCACATCATGAAGGACCCCGTGACGACCGTGACCGGCATAACCTACGAGCGCGAGAGCATCGAGAAGTGGCTCTCGAGGTCCTCTGGCGGCAGCGGAGGGGCGGCCGCTTGCCCCGTCACCAACCAGCCGCTGCCTAGGGCTTCCGGCCTCACGCCAAACCATACACTCCTCCGGCTCATCCAGGCGTGGTGCGTCAGCAACGCGACGAGCGGCATCGACCGGATCCCGACCCCCAAGCCGCCCCTTGACAGGGCTCGCGTCCTGAAGCTGACGAAAGAGCTCGCGGCCGAGCGATCGATGTTCAAGGCGATGAAGAAGTTGGAAGAACTGGCGAAGGAAGGCGAGCGGAACCGGGCGTGCATGGTCGAGGCTGGGGCAGCCAATGCGATGGTAGGGGTCATATTGAAGTGCTTCGAGCAAAGCAGCACGACGTGCCTCGACGAGGCTTTGAGGATCCTCGATTCGATATGGAGCCCCACGACAGAACTCAAGAATCTCGTCAAGGAAAATTACGACTTCATCGATTCATTGGCATGGGTGCTACATGTCCAAACGGGCTATGCCGGCATCGAATCCAAGACTCACGCGTTGGTTATAATGAAGAAAGTGACGGAGATCGCGAATGCTAGCTTACTAGAGAGAATGAAGCTTGACCTCTTCGAGAGCTTAGTGAAGATATTGAGAGACAAAAGGACGTCTCAACAAGGTATCAAATCAGCCCTACTAGTCCTAATCGATGCATGCCCTTGGGGGAGGAACCGGCTCAAGATGGCCGAGGCCGGGTTGGTCTTTGAGCTCGTGGAGCTCGAGCTCGGGAAGCCCGAGAAGCGGGTCAGCGAGCTGGCCTTCAACCTCTTGGCCCAGCTGGGCTCCTGCGCCGACGGCAGAGCGCAGCTCCTGAGACACGCGGGAGGGGTGGCGATGGTCGCGAAGCGGATGCTCAGGGTCTCCCCGGCCGTGGACGACAAGGCGGTGCAGATCCTCGCGCAAGTGTCCAAATTCTCAGCGACGGGCGAGGTCGTGTCGGAGATGCTGAGGGTGGGCGCGGTGTCGAAGCTGTGCATGGTGCTGCAGGCGGATTGCCCGGGGTACTTGAAGAGCAAAGCGAGAGCGGTTCTCAGGATGCACTCCAACGTGTGGAACGATTCTCCTTGTATTCAAGTGTATCTTCTAACAAGGTTTCCTAGGTAGCATTAATTAGGGATGCACATATGTTTCTTTTTTTTTTTTGGGTTTATGTGTTTGATCTTTTAACAATCTGTTTATATTTTAATCGAAGAACTCCATACGAGACTACAAAGCAAATCTCTTCTGATTTTGAATGAGTTCTATACTTAGAAAATAGTCACAATTGTTGTCGTATCATTGATCGTGTGCGCGCGCCTGTATATATACACGCCGGTTGTTGGAACGACGCGAGCAGGGCCGGGCCTCGACCGAATCCCCCTTAAGAGGCCACCGTGACGGTATTGTATATATATATATATATAGAGGGAGAGAGAGAGAGAGAGAGAGAGAGAGAGAGAGAGTTATGCCGTGTTAATATAATGGAGTCTAAAGGAATTAAGATTCCTTGGACTAGCAGCTTCACGTGAAATCTCGGATTTGTACTTTTCTATATCTATGTAGGAATTATAAAGTCTGTGACGATGTTTGGTTGTTGGACTTGATGATAAGCTCTGACCGCAAAACCAAATTGGTCAACCACGGCAACGAAGACTTAGCCACTAAAAAGAGAGACGGCGAGAGATAAGAAGCAAAGGCAACAGATATTCGACAAATTGCTCAAAAGTGAAACTGTTAATTCTAATTAAAAAGACTAATTGATGAGTTTCCTTTGAACAAGAAAAAGATCAATTCCCTAAATTACCAAACAAATGAAACTTAACTCTTTTTTTTTTTTTCATTTATCACGAAATTTCCAAGGAAAAAAAAAGCACGTTTTTGCAAATCACCATTTAGAGATATGGTTGGGTAAACATATGGAAGACAACATAGTCCAACTAGAAATTGAGTAAATACTTTGGTTTTTTATTTCTACTACATGGTGATAGTCCCGCAGTCATGTCTTTTTCACTATCTAACAATCACTTTCAATGCGAGAGAATTTCCGTTGTTTTTTTTCCCCCAACTTCGAGAGCATAAAACTTCATCGGGCCTGTTTAAGTTAGAAGTAACATAGTGATAGTTTTGACCATTGAGAAAATGACACAAAGGCTACGTTTGGTGGTCTAGATTTGGGCCCGGATAGGATAACTATTATCCTATCCAATATTTGGCGATGTCATCTGGACCGGATAAGAAATCCGGGGGGAGGGGGTAGGATACACTCGGATAGCTCTCTCTCTCTCTCTCTCTCTCTCTCTCTCTCTCTCTCTCTCTCTCTCTCTCTCTCTCGGTCTTCGTTTTAGCACTCACTCTTGACGGCCGCGAGGAGGAAGACATGCCTTCGGACACGAGCGAGCGCAGGCCAGCCTGGCGGATAAAAAAATAACAAATTGCCTCTCTCTCTCTCTCTCTCTCTCTCTCTCTCTCTCTCTCTCTCTCTCTCTCTCTCTCTAGGTCTTCGTTTTAGCACTCTTGACGGTCGCGAGGAGGTAGACATGCCTTCGGACACGAGCGAGCACAGGCCAGCCCGGCCCCAGTACGCCGCCGGGGGAGTTGGCCTACACCACCATCCCCCTCCGCAAACGGAGGCTCTGCGAGAAGAAGAAGACGACGACGACGGCGAAATGGTGGTGGGGCTGTGTTCATACGGAGGAAAGGTGAGGTTGTTGAGCGGCGATGGATGTTGCGACGAGGAAGGAGAGGCGGCGGCGGCGGAGACGATGCTGCTGTGGGGACTTCAGCAACCGACTCTCGCCCAACCCAATGCCTTTGTCTCATAGTCGTCTCTCGCCCTCGCTATCGAAGCTTACGGTCGCTCCCTTTCCATCCTCCAATCTCCTTCTTCTTTGGCACTGACTCCATTTCTTAATTTTGCGAATTGCATTCGTTCTCGATGGGGTTTAGTGGAAGCGAAAGTTTTGTTTTGTAGCCCGATTCGATGATCTGAGTGAGCTGGTGATACCCCCTGTTATTAGGATTGAAATTGGGATTCGTATGGGGTAGAAATTGAATCCAGCGAGGGTTCCAATTCTCCGGCGAGGATTCCTTGGCGGCATCGGCCGCTCGATTCCTTGGCGGCCCGTGGTGGGAGGGCCAGAGGGACTTGCTCGGAGGTGGCATTATCGGAGCGGAGGAAACCCTATCCTATCCTATCCGGACGTCTACCAAACATATGATGGGATTTTACAAAATTCAAAAGACAATCCGGAGGATTTCTAATCCAACCTTATCATATCCTATCCGGACCTAAATCCGGACCACTAAGGCTGCGTTTGGTCGTCCGTATAAAACTCGGGATAGGATATGTTTTATCCTATCACGTGTTTGGTAGGTAATTCGGATAGTATAAGGTAGGATATAGAGGGGATATAGCACGTATAAAAAAATCCGGAGAGGGGGGTAGGATAAGGCCGGATAGGATTTCTCTCAAAGCAGAAAATCTTAAAACTTCCATTTATGGCTTCGGAGGAAAAAATCAAAAAGGCGCCGGAGGATCTCTCTCTCTCTCTCTCTCTCTCTCTCTCTCTCTCTCTCTCTCTCTCTCTCTCTCTCTCTCTCTCTCTCCTTCAATCTTCGTATCTCCAATCGCTGAGAAGATTTCTCCAAATTCTTCATTTTTCTCTGATCGGAAACATGAACAAAGGACCCTCTCTCTTCTCCGATTTCGAAAAAAAGGTAAAAGGTACCTCCTCTATATCTCTCTCTCTGTGCGGTTTTGGTTTTTTTTTTTTTTTAGGTTCGAGTCGATTTTGGTTTGCAGACTTGCTCACGAAGGACTACAGCTCCGATCAGAAGTTTACTCTCGCCAGTGATAGCGAGACTGGACTGGTAATCTATGCTTCGTCTTCTGACTCTATGTGCGCTTCTGTTTTTGTGCTCATTGAAGACGTTGTGGCTGGTTCGGACATCATCAAACGCTGCCATTGCTGAAGGATAAAGATGATGGTTTGTGGCGTCTTATCTTTCTTCAACACCACCATGAGAGAGATGAATTGATTCCATGTATAATATCCGGACATCACTGTTGACACCTGATTTTTTTTACCATTTATTATTGTGATTTTTATTCTTTAAAATTAATTAAAAATATCAAAAAAGGTCATAAAATCACAAAATCAACTTTGGAAGCCTTGGTTTAACCTTAGGAACCAATTTTGAACAAAAAATATTTTTCGGTATTTTTAATATTTTTCGAGTTTATTTAATTATAAAAATACCCAAAAAAATCAGAAAAATACCATTCGTGGTCAGAAAAATACCCAAAAATATTCGATAATTTTGTTTTAATTTCTTCTTCAAGTGTGTCACTTTAAATCTCAAAAATTCGGCTCGGGTCAATATGTTCCTTCACAAACATAAACCCGAACCGAGCCTAAAAAAAATCATTTTCGAGTCTTTTAGTTTTCAATTCTCACTTTTTATAAGCTATGACATTGGATTCTAAAGTCTTAAAGTGCAATTAGGTCAATTTGCCCTCCAATTTAATCAATTTTTACCAAAAGGGCTTAATTGCACATTTTTCTTTCAATTAGTCTCCGGTTTCACGGATGTATACGTATGCTCTACGTATTTATACGTCATACGTATTTATACGTTATGCATATTTGTACTGTTTGGTAACCTCTTTAACTCTTGTAATAATAATAATGGTTATTATTTTTAACACATTTGTTAGTACCTTTTTTTTTAGCATTTTTGTATTGTGAGTGCTATTTCTAGTGCTATTTTTAAATAGCATTTTTTGTATTATAAATTGTGAGTGCTATTGTTAGTGCTATTTTTAAATGACATTTATTTATCATAAATTGTGAGTGCTATTGTTAGTGCTATTTTTAAATGGCATTTATTTATCATAAATTGTGAGTGCTATTATTAGATAGAATTTATAATTGTTAGTGCTATTTTTAAATAGCATTTTTGTATTATAAATTGTGAGTGCTATTGTTAGTGCTATTTTTAAATAGAATTTTTGTATTATAAATTGTGAGTGCTATTGTTAGTGCTATTTTTAAATGTCATTTATTTGTGAGTGCTATTTTTAGATAGAATTTATAATTGTTAGTGCTATTTTTAAATACAATTTATTGGAAGGTATTTTTGGCTATAAAAGGATGGCAAGAGTTTTGAGGTTGAAGGGGAGAGACATTTTGTAGAGTGTGCAAATTTTTGAGAGCTTAGAGAGAAGAACACAAACACTCTCTATATTCTCATAATCTTGAGAGAGCAAAATATACTAAGTTCGGAATATTGATTCCGCATATTGCTAGCACAATTGTTGTGGAGTTATTAGTCGTCTCCCCGTTCGTCAATTGGTGGTGCGTCTGAACTAGATGCCTAACACTTGTGGAGGCTGAGATCGAAGAACATCGAACCGACACCTCCGTTCAAGCACGCTACGAGAGGTAATCTATTTACTCCCTTTGAGGCTTTGTGATTTTTTTTCGATTGAAATGCACGAAGTACGCCTCTGGAGATACATGTATGGGTTGTTATTTATTTCCGCTACGTGTTACGTGGATCCCAACAGTGGTATCAGAGCCAATCCTTAGGTGTTTTCGTGCATTTAATTGATTTTTGCAATACTATGGCCAATATGTATTAACGAATTGTTCGTCTTACATGGCTAATGGAGGTTGATTATTTTATATGATAAATTAATCAACGTAGCAAAAATTGAGACTAAATCAATTTTGAATCGAAAATTTATAGCTATCTTATTTTACGTAAAAATTCTGAATATGATTCAACGTAGAATTTTTATTGTGCCTTCCTAAGTTTTAAATTGTGAATTTATTACTTACGTGGAAGGGTGGTGATCATGGAAAAATCCCTAATCAATGTGATTGATGTATATATGAATGTATGGTGATTATTTATATATTTGGGGTTGTAATTATTAAATGGAGGCTGCGTACTCCTTTTATTTTTCATGTAATCTTTATTTTTAGCATAGTCAATTGTTAATGTAAATGCTACGAGGATTACGTGGATGAGCCTTTTAAGTCGGCGAGCTCTTAGGGGCCCAATTCTTGAAGAGTTCAAGAAACCAAGAAGAAGCGAAGAGCGGCTCTCCGTTATTAAAATATTAAAATGATTAAATGTGGTCTCATTGGCTCGAGACCCATTAAATCATAATTCCATGATCACCACGTAGGATAGATGTTTATGTGATTGACATCTATTTATTTGTTATGATTACGTGAGCATGTTAAACTGGTTAATATGCAAAGTCAGACTTACCTCACCCAAAATTGCGCCTGCATGAAATCCTAGTTAGGAAAATCACTCGCGTTAGGTACCGAAAGGGCGTTGGTAATGACATCAACGTAACCAAGTCCCCGAACCCAAAATCTCTGGTTCCGCAGAATTGATCGATCTCTCCCAATCGGTCAATAAGGTTTCCGGTCTACCCTCCAAGAAAGACCGGTGGCGACTCCAAATGCATGCACAAGTTGCACATGCCACCACGACCACACTAAGGTCGAAAGCGATCGACTGTTATCGTCGAATCCCTTTGAAAAATACTCCCGCCGCGATTTGGTATGGGCCTGGGAGGGCCCGCGCCGATCCAAAGCCCGCGATCCGCACTCTTGTGCGGGGGAAGGCCCGCGATCGGTAATCCATTAGCCGCGTCCGCCTTCGGACGGGTCGCGACAGCTGGCGACTCCGCTGGGGACCTTCTGTTCTAGAACCTATGGTTCTAGACCCCAAGTGGACTTAGGCCGTAATTAAAACGTTGAGTGATATTTCTAACCCTGCAGGCGGTCTTGAAGGTGAGGTAAGTCCGCTCATGATAGGTGTTATATGTTTTTGCAGATTGGAGTGATAAGGGGGGTAGTCTGTGATTGACGTTGTCTTATGCAGGTTGGCGTAGGAATGAATGATTGTGTGTATGTTTTATATTGAAGCGGTGATTGTTAAATAAGATGCATGTTTATCGCTTTTGCACGACACCGAAAATACACACAACCGCGCCTAAAACCCCGGGCGCCGCCTATAGGAAAACAATAGAAGGGATTGAAAATGGAATCTCCGTGAGGAAAGACACGGGGTAATCCACTTTTCAATTCCGCTCATTTCGAACTATGGATCGAGCCCCAATGCAACGATAGTTGTGCAATGGAATCTGCTCTTTCTAGAACTCGAGGTGGGAACCTTGACCTTAGGTGCCAAATCCTTTGATTTTTAGAAGTTTTATCCTCACTTGTCTCATGTGCATGTCTTTAGATGGTTGGTATATCTAAAACCACCTAAAAAAAAAAAAAATCGGTGATCCTGGAGTCACATCTCGAAGACTGGAACTGGGGCATGGACCACATTTCTTTGATTGATTTGACATTCTTAGTTCTCTTGTGTAAGATTAATTTTGCTGAGATCCTCTATATCTCGTCCCTTAGATTGATTGTATTAGGGATCTATTTGTATTGTATACATCTTGATAAGGCTCATTCTATCGAAAATGGGGGCAAATTCCCCAAACCCGTGGAGCATAGTGGAATTCGTCCCTTCAGTGCAAAATACATTTGGCCGCAGAGCCACTCGTTTGGTGAAAGGACGTATCGTTCCCAATTGATTTTTAATCAGATCTGAGGATAAGTTCTTCTCCATTTTTTTTTATCTCAGGTGATAAAAGAGACAATGCACCCAAAAGCTCATACATTCAAATGACAAAACAGACGTCGCCCAGCTGGGGCAAATGAACCGTAGGCATTGCAAATACCTTCAAACACGGATGGAGGAATTCGATAGATGTTGTTCATATCAATATGCAACGTCAAAACGGAATGCAAATCAAGTGTAAAAGGACGTATCGTTCCAAAAAGATTATTTCCTTGATATGGGAATAATGCTTCCTTTCCTTTTCCTCTCAGATGATGATCAAGAGCAGAAGACGCAGGATGTAATGCTTTCAAATAACAAACAGGGAACGTCAAATACCTCAAACGGCGACTGTGATCAAGAGAATCACCAAACCGCCACATGACGAATCCCAAGAATATCAAGCTGTCTTGAGACAGATTAAATTGATCAAGGACTCTGACAATCGAGATGGATGATCAGAATCTGCAAAAATCAATGGGAGCAGGTTCCCCCCATTTGCTTTGAGGAGCCAAACCGGGGGCAAACTCTCATGATCCCCCATGAAAGCGCATCAGACCAGGGTCATCGAATCCAGAGATGACAAACAGCAAGACAAGCGTCACCTAGCTGTGATAAATCACGCCTAACTTGGGCAAGTGAATTAATTTTGCGCTGGACAAAGAAAGATGTGTCTTCTCCGGCAAAGTCAAATAGCAGAGTCGTCTGCATCAGAATCAAACCCCAAGATACGAATTTGGGCGAACGGTAACTTTGTATCGTTCCAATTTGATCTTCGAAGATCACGGGCTTAACATGAGTTTTTCTCATTTAACAGGAAGTCGTTGGCGCCGAAAGCCTCAAAAGAAAAGAGCTCGCTGATAGGGAGGCGAATAGAATCATTGGCCTTGGAAGTCAGGATTCCAGAAAATGGTCTTTGATTATAAGATCGAGTGGAGGGTAAAAAGTATCGCTTCCACACTTCATGCTTTGACATGCATTCCGATAACAATTTCCTTTTTCCTTGAATAAAAGGAACTCTGAAGAGTGGCGCTGGAATGCGTCCAAAAACACAAATGGATCTCCTCTGGGGCAAATCCTGGAAAATGATTCATCGCCAACCAAACGGAGGGATCAAGGCCACAAGATGGATGGCCAACTTCTGCAAGCCGTACGTTTGTGTTCAAATGGAAACACAAAACAAGAACAAGGCTGTATCGTTCCAATTTGCCTGGAATTTTAGAACGCAAACTGACGCCTAATTCCCGTCTTTGACAGGGGATCACCATCAAGGCGAAACAGGTTTTCACATCCCATGTATTACTCGTTGGAATACATGACCAAGGGTAAGATGTATCGTTCTAATTTTTTTGAAAAATTCATGAACGAACAATAACATGTTTCTTCTACATTTTCAGGGATCTCCAACCGCGGGGGACAGGTAAGTATCCCTTTCCCCAATCCATTGAAGGTGTTAAATAAAAAGAAAAGCTTTTAGAGTCTAATGTCTAGAAAAGACATAGAATTCAAACTTCATTGGCATTCATGTTTTAAAACAGGAGGTTATCTGAACGTGAATAAGAACATGCATGGTGCACCATAAAATCCCTTTGACAGGTAAATTTTTTTTGGAGAAAACAAAAAAATATTTTTTTCAATCAAAAGTTGTTTAAAACTTTCAAAAGGACGTTTTCTCAAAAGACGAGAGGCAAAGCCTAGTCCAAACACGTCCTATACACACTTAAGAGAGAAGTGGAGCGGATAAGACAGCAAAATCTGGACCTACGGAAGTAGGGACCATTCGCAATGATTACATGGGTTGGGACGACGGAGGCATTCATTTCATATCCCCCAAACACTACAGGTGACCGTTGATAACCCCTTTGAACGGCGGTTTTCATTCTTAACCCTGTCAAGAACCACCCCACATCGGGGCAAAATGGAGGTGAGTCCAGCAACATCAGGAGAAAATGGTTAGAAATTTTCTTGTTCGGACTAACATTAATCTTTGTGTGTTGCTTATATGGTAATCCAAATGCCATAGGATGACGAGAAGCATTCACTTCTCTATCCCACACACCATATCCTTTGCACAGCCAAGTTGAGCCTGCAAATTCGTTTCATGAACCCGTTGGTGATCATTGCACATTTCAAGATGGATGCAGCATCACTTCAGAAACAGAAGAGTTCAAGACCCAGGGATTATGAAGAGAATTCCCGGACTGATATTTAAAACATGTTTAGACTATATGTCTAACATGATCCCATGAAGATGAGAAAAAGTGAGATTTCAAAAATGAATAAAAAAATCCCAGCATCAGAAAAGAAAAAGCAAAGTGCCTGGTAAAAGCAAGGCCGACGCTCACATAAACTGTTTGAGTGATCCCCAATGAAACCTAGTTGGGAAGAGAAAATTTCTAAAGGAGTCAGATCAAAAAGACCGCTCCTCCAAATGATGTCAAGCGTGGAAGAAAGACGCAGACAGAGTTGTCAATCCCTTAATGCAGCCAGAGACGCTCTCTAAAGAATTCGTGCACACCTCAAAAGCTGTTGCACGCCTCAAAAATTGAAGATACAGAGAGGAAAGGGCAGGTGGTTAATTTGCAATGATCACCAATGTCAAACCCCTCATGAATTCTGGGCCAAAAACAAGCTTTTTTCGGTCCCCAATCCTACCAATGTTACAACCCCGAAACAGTCTTCTCTGACTAAGACACTTGGGTTAACATATAGCTTAGCTCGAAGAAGTACGAGCAAGACTATTTCTTTCTCATTTTGCAGGGTTCTTGACTTGTAAACCCGGAGCAGATGGTGAAAACTTTCGTTCAATGGCCTCGACTCCAAAGCGGGCCCCCCTTGAAAACCAATATCCAAGCCTAACATTACGGTCCCGTGGAAGACCTCCCGACCGATCAAAATGTATGCGCTGCGAATGAACCTAAAACCTAGGCACATGTTAGTAGGGAATTGAGTGCATCCCCTATAAAAAACCACTATCGCAAAATAGGTGAGAAGACCTCCTTGTCAAGAAATATTCCAATTGATGTTTTGAACAAACTCTTTTTGGAAGTTTCAAATTGTTGGATCCAGATTTTCCGCGCAAGGGATTTGTGATCACATTTGCTTGTTGCAAGAATGCTTTGGATAACCTCCGGCATCAAAATGCACATTTCACGATTAAAACTTAAATCATACGGTTTTGTCAAAATGGACAGCCGTGGTCTTCCCAAAGATTACTAACGTTTTCTTGGTGAAGAAAAATCTTTCAAGCTCAAATTTCTGCAGGATACCTGGAGAACCCAGCTCCCAGAATGTCGCCTCAACAGACTCAAGTGAAGCTTTGTCAAAATGAAATCTTTCACAGCTTAAAAAAAAAAAAAACTGAATTCCCGACAAATTTCGGGATCTTTCAAAAGAAGGGGCGAGGATAGGGCCCTTTTCAAATTCAAGTAGTCTCATCGGACGTGGAGAACCCTCGTCATGAGACCCCTTTTCAAATTCAAGTAGTCTCATTGGACGTGGAGAACCCTCGTCATGAGACCCCTTTTCAAAATTCAAGCAGTCTCATCGGACGTGGAGAACCCTCGTCATGAGACCCCTTTTCAAAACTTAGGCAGTCTCATCGGACGTGGAGAACCCTCGTCATGAGACCCCTTTTCAAAAATTTAGGCAGTCTCATCGGACGTGGAGAACCCTCGTCATGAGACCCATTTTCAAAATTCAAACAGTCTCATCGAACGTAGAGAACCCTCGTCATGAGACCCCCTTTTCAAAATTCAGGAAATCTCATCGGACGTGGAGAACCCTCGTCATGAGACCCATTTTCATTTAGGCAGTCTCATCGGACGTGGAGAACCCTCGTCATGAGACCCCTTTTCAAAGTCAAAACTGATGGTAGACACCGCCTGAAGGGTCAAACAAAGGTAGATACCGCCTGAAGGGTCAAATGAAGGTAGATACCGCCTGAAGGGTCAACACAAGGTAGATACCGCCTGAAGGGTCAAATCAAGGTAGATATCGCCTGAAGGGTCAAAATATGGTAGATACCGCCTGAAGGGTCAAATCAAAGGTAGATACCGCCTGAAGGGTCAAAATCAAAGGTAGATACCGCTTGAAGGGTCAACACAAGGTAGATACCGCCTGAAGGGTCAACACATGGTAGATACCGCCTGAAGGGTCAACACAAGGTAGAAACCGCCTGAAGGGTCAAATCAAAGGTAGAAACCGCCTGAAGGGTTAACTCAAGGTAGAAACCGCCTGAAGGGTCAAACCAAGGTAGAAACCGCCTGAGGGATCACATTAATGGTAGAAACCGCCTGAAGGGTCACATATGGTAAAAACCGCCATAAGGGTCAATTCATTGGTAGAAACCGCCATAAGGGTCAACTCATTGATAAATATCGCAGTAAGGATCAACACAAAGGTCTGATCCACCATACGGATCAAAATCCTTGGCAAATCCCAAAGCGTGGGATGCGCCTTCCTTAGGTTCCTACAAGTTAGGAATCCCATCATGGTATGACCTACCATACATGTCAGAGCTTAATCTCCCTAGGATATTCTGAATGACGAGTCCTAGGCATCTTCTTGAAAGTCGTCGCAACCGGCAGCATCCGACAGGTGAGCTTCAGGTAAGACTCTCTCACTCCGGCCCATGTTCAAATTGTTAGAGCAAACCGGGGATTGATTTGAGCTTTTATCAATAGGCTTAAGGATCCGATGTCATAACATTTCTTCTCTTATTTTCCCAGTTGAGTCGGTTAGGAATCAGGTGCCACCTTATCTTTGAGAGAAACCTCTAACGAGATTCCTCTCAAAGAGGGGCAGCTGTTGACACCTGATTTTTTTTACCATTTATTATTGTGATTTTTATTCTTTAAAATTAATTAAAAATATCAAAAAAGGTCATAAAATCACAAAATCAACTTTGGAAGCCTTGGTTTAACCTTAGGAACCAATTTTGAACAAAAAATATTTTTCGGTATTTTTAATATTTTTCGAGTTTATTTAATTATAAAAATACCCAAAAAAATCAGAAAAATACCATTCGTGGTCAGAAAAATACCCAAAAATATTCGATAATTTTGTTTTAATTTCTTCTTCAAGTGTGTCACTTTAAATCTCAAAAATTCGGCTCGGGTCAATATGTTCCTTCACAAACATAAATCCGAACCGAGCCTAAAAAAAATCATTTTCGAGTCTTTTAGTTTTCAATTCTCACTTTTTATAAGCTATGACATTGGATTCTAAAGTCTTAAAGTGCAATTAGGTCAATTTGCCCTCCAATTTAATCAATTTTTACCAAAAGGGCTTAATTGCACATTTTTCTTTCAATTAGTCCCCGGTTTCACGAATGTATACGTATGCTCTACGTATTTATACGTCATACGTATTTATACGTTATGCATATTTGTACTGTTTGGTAACCTCTTTAACTCTTGTAATAATAATAATGGTTATTATTTTTAACACCTTTGTTAGTACCTTTTTTTTAGCATTTTTGTATTGTGAGTGCTATTTCTAGTGCTATTTTTAAATAGCATTTTTTGTATTATAAATTGTGAGTGCTATTGTTAGTGCTATTTTTAAATGACATTTATTTATCATAAATTGTGAGTGCTATTGTTAGTGCTATTTTTAAATGGCATTTATTTATCATAAATTGTGAGTGCTATTATTAGATAGAATTTATAATTGTTAGTGCTATTTTTAAATAGCATTTTTGTATTATAAATTGTGAGTGCTATTGTTAGTGCTATTTTTAAATAGAATTTTTGTATTATAAATTGTGAGTGCTATTGTTAGTGCTATTTTTAAATGTCATTTATTTGTGAGTGCTATTTTTAGATAGAATTTATAATTGTTAGTGCTATTTTTAAATACAATTTATTGGAAGGTATTTTTGGCTATAAAAGGATGGCAAGAGTTTTGAGGTTGAAGGGGAGAGACATTTTGTAGAGTGTGCAAATTTTTGAGAGCTTAGAGAGAAGAACACAAACACTCTCTATATTCTCATAATCTTGAGAGAGCAAAATATACTAAGTTCGGAATATTGATTCCGCATATTGCTAGCACAATTGTTGTGGAGTTATTAGTCGTCTCCCCGTTCGTCAATTGGTGGTGCGTCTGAACTAGATGCCTAACACTTGTGGAGGCTGAGATCGAAGAACATCGAACCGACACCTCCGTTCAAGCACGCTACGAGAGGTAATCTATTTACTCCCTTTGAGGCTTTGTGATTTTTTTTCGATTGAAATGCACGAAGTACGCCTCTGGAGATACATGTATGGGTTGTTATTTATTTCCGCTACGTGTTACGTGGATCCCAACAGTGGTATCAGAGCCAATCCTTAGGTGTTTTCGTGCATTTAATTGATTTTTGCAATACTATGGCCAATATGTATTAACGAATTGTTCGTCTTACATGGCTAATGGAGGTTGATTATTTTATATGATAAATTAATCAACGTAGCAAAAATTGAGACTAAATCAATTTTGAATCGAAAATTTATAGCTATCTTATTTTACGTAAAAATTCTGAATATGATTCAACGTAGAATTTTTATTGTGCCTTCCTAAGTTTTAAATTGTGAATTTATTACTTACGTGGAAGGGTGGTGATCATGGAAAAATCCCTAATCAATGTGATTGATGTATATATGAATGTATGGTGATTATTTATATATTTGGGGTTGTAATTATTAAATGGAGGCTGCGTACTCCTTTTATTTTTCATGTAATCTTTATTTTTAGCATAGTCAATTGTTAATGTAAATGCTACGAGGATTACGTGGATGAGCCTTTTAAGTCGGCGAGCTCTTAGGGGCCCAATTCTTGAAGAGTTCAAGAAACCAAGAAGAAGCGAAGAGCGGCTCTCCGTTATTAAAATATTAAAATGATTAAATGTGGTCTCATTGGCTCGAGACCCATTAAATCATAATTCCATGATCACCACGTAGGATAGATGTTTATGTGATTGACATCTATTTATTTGTTATGATTACGTGAGCATGTTAAACTGGTTAATATGCAAAGTCAGACTTACCTCACCCAAAATTGCGCCTGCATGAAATCCTAGTTAGGAAAATCACTCGCGTTAGGTACCGAAAGGGCGTTGGTAATGACATCAACGTAACCAAGTCCCCGAACCCAAAATCTCTGGTTCCGCAGAATTGATCGATCTCTCCCAATCGGTCAATAAGGTTTCCGGTCTACCCTCCAAGAAAGACCGGTGGCGACTCCAAATGCATGCACAAGTTGCACATGCCACCACGACCACACTAAGGTCGAAAGCGATCGACTGTTATCGTCGAATCCCTTTGAAAAATACTCCCGCCGCGATTTGGTATGGGCCTGGGAGGGCCCGCGCCGATCCAAAGCCCGCGATCCGCACTCTTGTGCGGGGGAAGGCCCGCGATCGGTAATCCATTAGCCGCGTCCGCCTTCGGACGGGTCGCGACAATCACCAAACGACGTATAGGATATTTCAAATCCTATCCTATCCTTATCCTATCCGACCTTATCCTATCCGGCAAAAAAATCCGGACTACCAAACGCAGCCTAAATGTAGCCAAATGGTTTATGTCCTTTGGTCAATTGTGCTTTATTGTCTCTAGACTTCTGATATGTTTAATGTGGCTCCTAAGCTATTGATAAAATTCAATGTAGTCCTTCTGTTTACTCAAACGACAAATTAAACGTTATCTGACAGCATTGATTGTTATACTCCAAATTGTATTTTTGAAAATGATGTGTCAACATGTTCACCTTTTTATCAATCTAGTTTCGAAAAGGAAAAAAAAATAGGCGCTAGCATGTCCATCATTATTTGATGACGTGGATTATCATATCCTGATTTGAGATGAATATCTTACTTGGATAATTCATATTGGAGGAGGCATAGCTCAACAGCAAAGCAATTCCAACAATTGCTCTCAATCAAATCAAGACCAACCAATGAACTCTTAAACTCTTAGGAAGTGTAGCGAGAGTTTTCAAAGTTGACGGATCATTCTATCTTTCTTTGTATATACGATTTTATCTTTCCATGTATAAAAGTCACATTTTAGGAAAGTTATTGTATTATAATTTTTCTAGCTAATGTCTTTCCGTAAAGCATTAGCTATCTTGTTCTTCCTCTTCTTTTTCTTTTTCTTTTGGTATGATCCTATTATCGTGTGTGCGCAGGTTGCTAAACTCTGCTCTCTCCTCGTCCCCACCCCAAATCACCCCCCCCAAAGGTGGGGATTCGAATCCCCACCTCTCCATTCCCAAGTAAGAAGAGTGGTCACTAGGGGTTAGCTATCTTGTGCTTTAAATACTCGTGAAAAATAAAGTAAAGATCATCTTGTCCACCCTTACAATCCACATAAAAATTGTCATTGTTGTCCAGCTTTCAAACTTAACAGATTGGAAGATGCACCAGTAGATTATGATAACTTGAAATTACAATTTTGAACATTTTCACAAAGTTAATGGAATAGATTCAACATATACTAATATTCAGGAACAATATCGGATAAATTAAAAATTCAAGAATGATATTATATATTGGACAAAAGTTCAAAAATCATTTGTGTCATTTTTTCTAAAGCAAAAAAATGAATTGTAGAAAGAAGTCGTATATGAAAAATTACGAATATGTGCAAACAAATTGTGGAGACCAAATCCCTTACCCAAAAAAAAAAATTGTGGAGACCAAATCAGTTTGCAAAAAGAGTCGAATAAAATGGGATATTGCAATATCCCCCGAGCATGAGCCTTCATATACGAAGGGAATCATTTGGAGGTCTTTTTAACCATAAACCCTGTTTGTTTCACAGAAAATGTGACTGTTTTTTAAAACTGCTTCTCGGAAAATCATTTTTCAGGAAAATGACAATATTTTTCGGTGTTTGGTTAAGACTTGAAAATGAACTAGAAAATATCTTCAATCGTTTGATACTAAAAATCTCATTTGGACCCGGCCATCCTACGTGACATGGCGCAAATTTAAATTTGGCAATTTTTTTTCTCTTTTTTTTTTCTTTTCTTTCTCTGCCAGTCGTTGACCATGGCGATAGCCGGGGGGCCTCAGGCAAGGCTCCACCTCCCGAAATCCGGCGAGGCCGAGGGTGAGCTCGACCTTAGCTGCGGCCGATCGCTAGCCGTTGCCATGGTCGGCGATCGGCAGAGGAAGAAGTAAAAAAAAATAATAAAGTATTATTTAAAATTTCAAAAACGAAAAAAAAAATAAAGAAGATAAAAAAGAAAAAAGAAGAAGAAGGTGGACTAGCATACGGAGAGGAGGGAAAATGGTTTCCTCTTTTAAAAAATAGAAAATCATTTTCTCCACTTTAGAAGTTGTCCTTTCCGTTAGCGAAATATATTTTTCTTGATTAGTTTATTTTCTAATCACGTCGAGAGCCGAAAGTGAATGCTCAGCACTGTTTGCCCGACACGACCTTGGTGTACAGAATTTGCAATGGGATCAATATCTCGAATAGGAGTAGGACTCCTTACCCCCCAACAAGTGGCTCGTGTCGTTAATGAGAGCTGGCAGACGACGAAACATCAATTAATGACTCTAACCTTTACACTCGGTCTACGGCCTCGGGCCAAGGTTGCTATGGCCACGCGACTTGTGACGGGTGCCTTTCGCGTTTTGATTGCGATCATGTTGGATCTTAGAGGCGCAGCACTCTGATACCTAAGTGTTTGAAGAAGGAAATTCTGGAAATGTTATTCACTCTCATGTTCTACTAAACGATTACAAAACACGCCTATTTATAGGCTGTAGGCATGACTCTACGACTTCTCTAGACAAACGAACAGACACGTCCAGATACATGACATTTAAAGCTAATAAATGAACATAATCTCCTAGATAATAACGTCTAGGACTATTCCTATTCTCTAGATAATAATTGCAACAACTTAATATCTTCCAAGACTCCACTTTACGATGAGCTTGGATTACGAAGAGTCGTGACTCTTGCGATTCCCAACAGCCTCCCTTAAACCGAGCTCATCTTGACCATGCCGATCATTCTCTTGAATTTAAGGAAGGAGTCTGTCTTCAACGGCTTCGTAAACATATCAGCCACTTGGTCTTCCGACTTGCAATACTGCAGCACAATCTCCTTGGACTTCACTAGATCTCGAATGAAGTGATACTTTATATCGATGTGCTTGCTTCTTCCATGAAAGACTGGATTCTTTGCAAGTGCTATGGCTGACTTATTATCACAATAAATCACCGTCGAATGCTCTTGCTTATGACGAAGTTCAGCGAGCATCGAACGTAGCCAAACTGCTTGAGTAGCACAATAAGCCGCTGCTATATATTCTGCTTCTGCACTGGACAAAGCAACCACCTGCTGCTTCTTCGAAGACCAGGAGAAAATCCCATTTCCTAAAGAGAAAACATAACCGGAAGTACTCTTTCTTTCTCCAATATCACCTCCCCAATCACTGTCTGTATATCCCACAAGCTGAAAATCATTAGAAAAAGTGTAAAATATACCATCATCCACAGCACCTTTAATGTACCGAAGAATCCTTTTTGCCGCCTGCAAGTGTGATTGTCTAGGAACTTCCATAAATCTGCTTATCATCCCAACACTATAAACAAGATCTGGCCGAGTAGAAGTCAAATATCGTAGACTCCCAACTAACCTCTTGAAATAAGTGGGATCGACTTCAGAACCACTTCCGTCTTTTGTCAACTTCAATCTTTCCTCCATGGGAGTGCTAATTGGTTTACAAGTAGCCATCTTGAAACGCTCAAGAATATCCTTGGCATACTTCTGTTGACAAACAAAAATACCATCCTCCGATTGAGTAACTTCTAGGCCAAGAAAATAATACATGAGACCCATATCTGTCATCTCGAACTCACGGGTCATGGCCTCCCTGAAGTCACAAATCATTTCTTGACAATCTCCAGTAAATATGAGATCATCGACATATAAGCAAACAATGAGTATTTCACCATTCAAGCCAACCTTGACATATAAAGTATGCTCATAAGGACATCGGATAAAACCATGAGTCAAGAAATAAGAATCAATTCTGGTATACCAGGTTCGTGGTGCTTGTTTGAGGCCATAAAGAGCTTTCTTCAATCTGTAGACTAAGCCCTCTTGTCCTGTTTTGACATAGCCCTCCGGTTGATCCACATACACCTCCTCCTCAAGTACGCCATTGAGAAATGCGGACTTGACATCCATTTGGTGTATTTTCCAGCGCCTTTGAGCTGCTAAAGCAAAAATCATACGAATAGTATCCATTCTTGCAACCGGAGCAAATACCTCAAAATAGTCAATCCCGGGTTTCTGTTTGTAACCCTTGACTACAAGACGAGCCTTCAACCGATCAACATCACCATTAGGCTTACGCTTGGTTTTGTAGACCCATTTTACACCGATGGACTTCTTGCCTTCTGGAAGAGACGTGAGTTCCCACGTATCATTCTTCTCGATCGCATATATCTCATCATCCATGGCATGAATCCAACCACTATCTTGGGAAGCCTCCTTAAAGTGTGTCGGATCACAATCTGCAAAAAAAGCATAATTGACAATTTCTTCATCAGATGGGTCATCATTATTCGACAAAGAATAATCCCTCAAACGAGCAGGTAAAACTCGTTCTCGCCGTGGACGGGAGGAACTTTCGACACGATCTTCGACAAGATTTTCAACAGGATTTTCGACAGGATCTGCTGTCGAAGTAGGCTGCATCGAACTCGTTGCTGGTTCAGATTGAACTGACTCCTCCTCATCGAAGACAAAATGAAACTGCTTCTTCTCTTCCCTGTTCCACATCCACTCAGCTTCCTCGTCGAAGGTGACATCTCGACTGATAACCACCTTCTTCGATATAGGATTATACAACTGATAACCCTTTGTCTCATTGCTGTAACCAAGAAAGATGCATTTCTCACTCTTCTCATCAAGCTTTTTGCGAAGTTCATTAGGCACATGGGCGTAAGCAATACACCCAAACACACGAAGATGCTGAACTGAAGGGATTTGACCACTCCACATCTCTGTCGGTGTCTTGAACTCAAGACCTTTAGTTGGACTGCGATTCAACAAGTAAATAGTACAAGCAACCGCTTCTGCCCAGAAATGCTTAGGCAAATGTTTGGAATGGAGCATAGTACGTACCATATCAACAATAGTGCGATTTTTTCTCTCCGCTACTCCGTTCTGTTGAGGAGTATATCGTGCTGTCAACTGATGTTTGATGCCGCACTGCTTGAAGAAACCATCTCCAACCAAATATTCCGTGCCACGATCAGTTCGGAGAATCCGAATTCCATGCCCACTTTGCTTCTCTACATAGGCTTTGAACTCCTTAAAAGCGTCGATGGCATCTGACTTTTGCTTCAAGAAATAAACTCATGTTTTCCTGCTAAAATCATCGATGAAGGTAACAAAATACCTGTACCCCCGATTCGACGACTCACCGAGCGGTCCACAGAGGTCGGAGTGCACCAACTCCAACGGTCTTGACGCTCTCCATGATTTTCCCGAAGGGAAGCTTTCTCTGCACTTCTTCCCAACAACACATGGTTCACAAATCTCCTTCGGAGAAGAAATTTCAGGTAGTCCACGTACCATCTTCTTCTGAGACAACAGCTTTAAGCTGTCGAAATTCACATGCCCGAACCGCTTGTGCCAAAGCCATGTCAAATCTTGCACCGAGGCACTAAAACATGACGTAGCATAGTTAATATACAAAGGAAAAAGTCGATTTCGAGCCATTTTTACCTTTGCAATCAATCCTCCTTTGCCATCATGAACCGTGCAAATCTCATCCTTAATGGTCATGAGATAGCCTCGCTCGGACAACTGTCCCATACTTAGAAGATTTTCTCGAAGACCGGGAACATAATGGACGTCGGAAATGCTTTGAACCGACCCATCCTTCGCCTTGATTTTAATAGTTCCCTTTCCCATGATAGGAACTTTGGTATTGTTCCCAAATCTCACCTCCGAACGAAAGGTGTCATCGAAGTTTGAGAATAACTCCTTCTCGCCACACATGTGATTGCTACACCCGGTGTCTAAGTACCAAACATTCTTCTGGTTCTCCACCGCAGAATTACATGTGAATAAAAGAGCATTACCTTGCTCACCATCTCCATCGACATGTCTATCGACGGATCTTGCTACCTTAGCATGGAACTTTTGACCACCAGTCTTCTTGCTCCGACATTCAGATTTATAGTGCCCATACTTTTTACAATTAAAACACTGAATAAAGGACTTATCTTTTCGTTGTCCGGCATACTTCTCTTGCCGCTTTGGATCTTTCCTTTGATTAGAAAGATTCTTCTTTTCATCAGGCAACACCAACTGGCTTTGCAAAGCTTCCTCCACCGTCTTGGATTTCTCCTTGATTCGTTGCTCGTGCATTTGTAGAGAGCCCACCAACTCATCGACGGACAAGACAGAGAGATCTCGTGACTCTTCGATGGAAGTCACAATATATTCGAACTGCAAAGTTAGAGTTCGAAGAATCTTCTCAACAATCTGTTGATCCCGAATAGTCTCACCATTGGCCTTCATTTGATTGACAAGAGCCAACGTCCGTGAGAAATAATCGGAAATGGACTCCGACTTTTCCATCTGAAGGAGCTCGAACTGTCGTCGAAGAGTCTGAAGCCGAACCTTCTGGACCTTCTCAACGCCTTTGTAAATGTTGATGAGAGTGCCCCAAGCTTCTTTCGCCGTCTTCGAATTCGCCACTTTCTCAAAGATTGACGAATCTATCGCTTGAAAGATGTAAAAGAGAGCCTTACGATCTTTCTTACGATTCTCTTTTAGCGTCTTCTGCTCCTCCGTTGTCAAATTTGCTGCCGTTTCTGGCTCCTCGAATCCTTCTTCCACAATCTCGGTCAGCTCCTGAAACCCGAATAGCACCTCCATCTGGATCTTCCAATGCTCAAAATTCTTCCCATCGAACCTCGGGAGTTGAGGTTGGACCATCCCAGTACCACTCACAGAAGCCATCTGACTCGAGAGAAAAAACTTAGCCAAACTGGCTCTCACTGGCTCTGATACCAAATGTTGGATCTTAGAGGCGCAGCACTCTGATACCTAAGTGTTTGAAGAAGGAAATTCTGGAAATGTTATTCACTCTCATGTTCTACTAAACGATTACAAAACACGCCTATTTATAGGCTGTAGGCATGACTCTACGACTTCTCTAGACAAACGAACAGACACGTCCAGATACATGACATTTAAAGCTAATAAATGAACATAATCTCCTAGATAACAACGTCTAGGACTCTTCCTATTCTCTAGATAATAATTGCAACAACTTAATATCTTCCAAGACTCCACTTTACGATGAGCTTGGATTACGAAGAGTCGTGACTCTTGCGATTCTCAACAGATCAGTTCTTGCAAAGTGCCGGGGACAAGATCATAAATAATTGCCCCTCAAAATACCGGGGTGCGGGTGCGGGTGCTGGTGCGGGTGCGGGTCAAAGACCGTAGAAGGAGGAATGAGTATTAATTATCAAAATTCATCGAGTGAATGGAGGATCAGTGCGGCATAAAGACCGTGACCACGGGGATACCGAGTTGTTTGGCAATTACATAACTGCAGTTGCTGTCGCATTGAAATTCATGTAGTGTTGTTGAGGTCGTTTAATGTTATTAATTACTGTCTAATTCTCGTAGTCCCGAGACCAATAAGTCTCTTCGCCATACATCAATCCTGTTTTCTTTGCTCTGTAATGGCTGTCCATGCTTTGTTGGCCGCCGCCACTGCCGCAACGATGGCCCGTTCTCCCCCTCAGCTGCCTCGCCTCCTTCGGCCGCGCTAGATTTTCTGGCAGGTGGCCCCAACAGCGACACGTGTGGCTCACCCAAATGAGCTTTTGTAAAATTACGTGGCACTACGGTTTGCACACAATATTTTGTAAAACAACCCCAGGAGGTGTCGGTGGCCGTCGTGCTCCGGTTTGGAGGTCTCACGTGTGTTTGGTTAGAATGACGCTAATAGATGTCTTAAAAGGGATTCGTGGACATTCTTCTTTTTTTTTGGTAATATTCCAAGGTAATTATCATATGTATATATCACAGGATCCAAAAAAGGAAGGGGACGTTCGAAAAGTAAAATATTAATTTATTTTCAAAAAACAGATTGGACAATTCCACATCGGCGCGTTGATGAGCATGAACGCCGTACTTTCTTTTCCCATGATACACACAGAGGATTTGTCACGTCGTTTCGATCGTTTCATTCGCAGAATGAAATCGATCCCTGAACGAACGGACCCTTCTTGGGATTCAAATCTGGGTTAGAAAATGCCGAGCACGAGCCCAACTCCTATCCCAGAAAAGCCTATGGAAACAATATTAAGACATGAAAAAGCTAAGTGACGTCTCATCTAAACGCCTTGTCGCATATCTCGTTAGAAGTGAAGAAGAACATATACACATTAATAAATGTCGCGTGGCAAAAACTAACCGGGGCAGAACCTAGCTCCGATGTCGCGCTCGAGCGACCAACCAAAATTTTATGAACAGAGATTCATGCTCACTAATATTGACCGGCGAGCGTGACACGGCAGCCGACCACGTCATCTTCATATTTGGCTACTCGGTAATATTACGTCGATGTTGTTTTCTTCATGAGCCTTTCCCATATAAAGTAATGAGAATTGACCCGAAAGTTCGAAAGAATTCTCGACGGATATTCATATATTTTAGCAGGATTTCGTAGTTTAATAATTAGTCGCCAAGTGGCCTGTAACTTAATGTATTATTAGCTGCCTTTTTTCGTAATATCTTCTTTTTTTTTTCTTTTTTGGCTTTCCTTTTCGTCAGAACTTTTCTAAAACTTTAGCCCGTCCTATATAATAAGGGGCTACGTACTTTAGGTCAAAGGGCTCGTGCAATATGTAAAGTTTTGAGCCCCGGCAATACACCTATTTAAAGTGGGATTAGGTCGAAACTACTACTAAGCATAGACAAGGCTGCTTTTGATTTTTGATACCTTTTTTTTAGTAGAAATGTCACCTTTGAATCCCAAGTAGATGGCTGCTTGAATACCCCCCACGAGTACCTAAATTGCGTTATTTCTAATAGAGGGGCATACTCAACCGCTCGATTCGACCGAATCTCCGGCCGAACGCACGCGATACGTCACTTGCATGTGCATTCGACAGGATCACTCCGACGAGTGAAAGATGTGTTGGGAGTGCGCAGCAGAAGTCCGATGCCTTCACCCGGCGAGATCTCCAACAGGGAGCCCAAGTCCGAGCCCGTCAGCATATCCAGCTGGATCCATTTTTAGCTAAAAGACTTAAGCCGATGAGTTATGGGCCGACTAGGCTCCACAGCATCTCACACGTGCATCCTAGCAAGATGCCGTCGCGCACCGAAGAAGCGGTCGAACCGAACCTCATGGCATCGCTTTGAACGCCATCCCCCCCCCCCCCCCTCTTCTTTTTGCCTGTGGGAAATCTACCGGCATTTACGAACGCCAGCAAGTCACTTAATTATGAGTGTTGAGTCATTTTATGCGTGGAGAAAGAACAACTTTCATTTTGTGAGTTCTTGACTAATAAGCACTGCATATGGTTTTTTTCAATAATTATGTTCATATTTTAAAAAAAATGAAAAATAAATTAATTGATTCGGTCGATCCATCTTGCTCACCGGTTACCCCCTAATATATAAAAAAAGAAAAATCGAAGAGTCAGAATGAATGCACAAATATGATATATTCATTCACCTTTTTGGTTTTGTGTACGTGGAGAAATTGAGATATGCACGACTTAAGATGGAAGAATGCTAGGCTGGCCAGCAATAGCGAACGGATGGCTGAGCGGGGTCGGAAGGGCGGAGAGCCACAGCGACGGCCTCGCCTCGCCTCGACACCATCGAAAGGGAATTTCAATTTCACGGGTCAATTTCTAATGGACCACGACAAACCAAAGCCCACCTTATTCCTCCGCCTGCCCCCACTTGCCACTCCCCCAGCATGGCTGTCCACCGTCCGACGATACATACGATAACACGACGAGCCCAAAAAGCCTCCTCCATAAATTTAAAAAAAAAAAAAAATCCCTGAGGATTTAGAAAGTATTCCCAACATATTCTCACCGATTTTTCGAACACCCCATTATTTCATTTGTTTTTTCATTATTCCTATGAAAGTCCCAATCCGTGAAATAAAATATTCCGATGCTGTGCTGCTGCTGCTCCTTAAGAGACTCAGTTGCCGCACCCAAAGCCTTCACTCGCCTTCTTTCTTAGAGTTTTAGCATTACTTCTGTGGGGTGGCGATCGATCTGTTGTTATTTGTTTTGTTGCTTTCCGACTCTTTAGGCCATCGATTTTGGCCGTCTTTTAATGTTCTTTTCTCTCATCCCTCTTTCTGTTCTGCTTTAGCCATTTTCATGGCTTCCTTTTTTGGGATGCTTGTGTGTTGGCATCATGGTGGACACGTTTGATGTGACGTGATCTTACAACCGATCACCATTGAACCCATCTTGGCATTGCGTTGCCAATATTGGTTCATGGTTTTTGTGCCCGGTCCAAACATGTACCTAGTGTTCTGAAAAGTGAATACAAACTTACCTTACCAAAAAAAATAATATTCCGATGTTCGCACGTATGGGTCGGGTACGACGCAAGCTAAAATACAAATGAGGAAAAAAGCCCAATTTGTCCAGTCTAGAAAACGGCGATGTTGAAGTCGTGTGAAAATAGGAATGTTAATTAGCGCAAGAAAGTTGTTGTTGTTGTTTTTTTTTTTTTGTAGTTCGAGTGGGATTCGTCCAATGATCATGTCCATTAAGTTAGTTGTTTCGGAAGGGTTTAAAAAAATGGAAAGCGCATCTATCGGACGGGGCGAGAAAAAATATAACCACTTAAACCTGATAATCACATGTGTTTTGAGTAGATTTTGGGCCGGCCCAACAGTTGCATGCATTCAACAACCATCATTCATTATCTCTGAACAATTAAAAAAAAAAAAGATTCAACAAACAGCAAATTCGCCAGGGGGGCGATCGATCACCGGTCATGTCCGGTCCCACCCGGGAACCGGGGACCAGATCGGCAGGACCGGTTCTCGGGCTGTCTAATGGATCGGTCCGTCTTGCTCGCCCCTTAAAATTCGAGCGGCTCTCGATCTCTCGTTAACGAAGGTAATTATCTTAAAAGTGAATTAAGTCCTTCGTTGATGTCTTAACTCTTAGTAGAACCACCCCCAAAAGAACATGATCCGTTTACCTTTTCTGGACCCTTTTGTTTCTGTGCCACGAGATCAGCCAACCCAGACAGCGAGAGATCTTTGCTGTAATAAGAACACGAAAGGCTGTTGGGGACGTAAGAGAATCTCTCTCCCCCCCCCCCCCCCCCCCCTTTTCCCTCTGCTTTTTGCTCGCACCGTCTACTTTCCCTTGGATTTTCCTCCTTTCCCCCCCCCCCCCCTCCAAAAAAAATCTATTTTTATACTATTTTAAATTATAGATTTTTTTCTTGAAAAAATCCTGCTTACGTCAGCATGATGTAATAGAGAGAGAGAGGGAGAGAGATGAACTTTTAACTTTTAAGACCGTGTC
This sequence comes from Rhodomyrtus psidioides, assembly GCA_021437785.1. Classification (NCBI taxonomy): domain Eukaryota; kingdom Viridiplantae; phylum Streptophyta; class Magnoliopsida; order Myrtales; family Myrtaceae; genus Rhodomyrtus; species Rhodomyrtus psidioides. Next base: position 1,355,243 of record JAILYB010000153.1, read on the forward strand.
CTTAAAGTACGTACGACGTCATTTGTGGTGAGCTAGTGGACGAATTTCCTTCTTCTTCTTTTTTTTACGTAGTAATATAATTAATACGTACACGAATATGGCGATGTCTTTTTCCCTCTCTTTCTGGCAAAGCGAAAATTGGGGTGCATGTCGTATTATTTTCCGTATACTCCAATTTTGAGGTCCTCTTTTTCTCTTTTCTTGAAATGCTTATTGTATAGAACTGTATGGACAAATCGTCAATGCGAGGCCTCATGTTTCGTATGCCCATCAATCGTCTTTTCACGCGTGATATGCACGGAAGCCTCGGAAAAAGTTTGATTGGGATCGATGAAACAGTTGGACTTTTCCGTGCCGAGCGATGCATACAAGCGATGTGTCCTGAAGATACGAACACGAGGAAGTGATCCGTCGCTGACTTCACAGTTTTCGAGAGCGAGCAATTCGATTTTCCAGCGGGCTGTAACGAAAATGGAGAACTGGCGCTCGAGATCCAAAGTTCACCACCAAGACTTAAGGTTCAAGCCGCCCGCCAAGGATAAAGGGTTTCGGATTTGGAATTGGAAAACCTCGCCAGCAGATAATAAATGGCTTCTTAGCCAACCACCAGGGAAAAATTTAGCTTCCAAAAATATAGAAATCGAGGATAGAAATTCGCTTACACAGAGAAAAATCTCATCTATCTATTGTATTTCTCGGCCCGGGACATTATATAACCATTAAAATAGAAAGTGGAATCATATGCCGTTATTTTGCACACCATGCATGGCCTCACCTTTAAGAAGAATTTACTTAGTGGCAACGACTCATGGAATCTCCCTCGTCTAGGAAGTTCCTCGCTACATACTACGTGGCAAATTCTCATTGGATGTCCTTTGCTCTTAGCTGTCCAATGACGACGTGCCACCTGTTGCAACCAATTCTAAATAGGTCTTTGTCATTCGAAATTGTGTCTTTTGATTTTAGTTTTAGTTTTTTTTTTTAAATGTGAACATTGATGCCGAATTACCGCTTTTCCCTGTAGCTTTTTCCCCGTCCGTACGTGCGGGCTTTTTGCGCAAAACGATTCTTCTACTTTGGCTGCAAATTCGAATATGTCCATTTTTATGCGATATACATGGCCCTCAAGCTTTCAACTACATAGAGGCATTGATGCATGAATATATAAGTTTATTATCTTCTTAGGATCTACCATTATTGGTGAATCAAAATATAATTTGGATTACAAATAAGTACACGAGGAAATTACCAAAAAAGTCATAAGCCTATTGCAATTGTGCCGATTCAGTTCTAAACTTCTTCTTCTTTTGCTGCTTCAGTAGTAAACCTTTTGCAATTGTGTCATTTCACTCCATCCGATGAATTTTGACCGGTCGGCGACAGAATATTTTATTATTATTTTGAATTTTTTTATGAATTTTTTAATAATTGTTTTATGTTTTTTTATTTTCTTTTTCTTTCTCTATTTTTTTTCTCGCCCTCCCCACACCAGCTGTGGCGACCGGCCAGAGGTGGTTTTGAACTTCTGGTGGGGGGAGGGGAGGGGAGGGGAGTGGAGGGGAAGAAAAAAAAAAGGAAAAAGAAAAAATTCAAAAAAAATTCAAAATAATAATAAAATATTCAATCGTTGGCCGGTCAAAATTCGCTGGATAGACTGAAATGACACAATTATAAAAGGTTTAGGACTGAATCAGCATAATTGTACTAGATTTAGTACTTTTTCGGTAATTTCCCCCCCATAAGTATATACACCGTACGACATTTTTTGCACAAGCAGGCGTGAAATAGAGACTCACACCAGCTAATGGAATAAATACAATCTTCAGAGATGAGAATTATGTACATGTCGGCACATAAACTCGCTTGTGTAATGATTTTTTTACACCGTCAGAGTACCATTTAAAAGTCCATATAAACTTTCATGAAACAACGTAGAAGTTGGGAAGATCTTGTAAGTTCAAGCTTGAGAAAAATCGAATTCAAATTTTAAAATCGAGCATATCTATTGAGAAAAACTATTAGATTTTGAAGTTGACAAAACTGTTGTAGTATCATGAAAAGACTCTGTGTTGTACTTTGAGGACATCGTCTAAATATATTCGTATTTCAGTTTTATCTACTGAAAGAAGCAAGTCACGTGGACAAAAACAAATTCATTGTATGATATATTCTAATTTTGATGCGATCCTCAAAGATGTTATAATCTTAATCTTTGATGGTTTTATGTTATGTCATCTCTCACCGACATGTCATGATCTAGTCGATATTCATTTCCTAAGTTACAATGATTGTAGTAATATTATTAAAGACAACTTCATGAGTCTCCATACAAAGAACCTTGATTGATTAGCAATCACCCCGAAAATAATTTCTTTTTCTTAGAAACTCGGTTTGTAGTTTCATGGATTTGATTGTATGGCATACAAATTCTCTTAAATATTTCATCTTTCAATCTCAACGATTACATGTTCTTTTTCATCAATTTGCCGACTGATGGTTTGGAGATTCATCCGTGGTGTGTCTATCCAGCAGGAAGGTTAGATGACGAGGAGTATATAAGCAACACAAGACACTGTAAAGTAAAGAGAGAGATCAAGGATTCAACATCATTATTTCAAGTGAGCTAAACATCTTTTATATTATCTTTCTTGAGCTGGATCTTGTACTTCTTTGAGAGATGTTATGCAGTGTTCAAAAGTGTATAGAGTGAGAAAGTCTTTAGTAGAAGAAGCAATACTCACTTCTGTGTTGAAGTGCTTGATTAGAAGCAATCACACTTTACCGTAATGTTTCATTTGATTACTTAGTGGAATCCAACTAGTACGGGTGAGTGAACATAAATTTAGCATAACCCGAATCATTATAAACTATTATGCATTACTCTCTATACCCTTGCCCCCATCTATTTACAGTCTGATAGAAGCATTCCACGAGATATATATATATATATATATATATATATATATATATATATATATATTAATCTTGAGGCTTTTAATTTTGCATTATTCTATCAAGATTGATCTTATTAACCTATACAACACATCTAGGTGATAGTGTTAATAAACAACACAATCGCGTGAGCCTAATTTAAATGGTGAACCACATTAACCCAACTCGGTAATTACAATTACACGTGAATATTCGCTTACTAATTATCCTAAGGACTTGTCTATTATGGTGGCTAAATGACGCAGGGAGAAGCGAACTTGGAAAATAATCCCAAAGGAATACTCGAATTTGATTTAATGATAACGTGTCCATTACAAAGGGAGGACGTCCTTTATATAGATAAGACTCCTAAAGGAAATATGATTGCAGAAGATAACACTAAAACAAACGGAATTGAAATCAAATATCGCGACTATCTATATCGCTAAAATTCTTAAAATAGAAAATACCTAAAACTCTATCTAAAATCGTAATATTGCGTTTGCCCCAAAAATTATATGCTAGTTGTCCTACATCATTTCTTCTCTTCTTCAGAAGAACTCATCCTCGTGTGTCTGAATTTGCTTCCTCCTGTACTTCCAATGCCTCTTCATTTTTGGCTTCCTCTTCTGACCTCTTTTCTGGAATTTGGACCACAACTCTGTATCACCTCCTTTTGTGCAAAAGACATGATTCCCATGTGGTAACGATAATCGAACAAGTTGAGTCCACCTTAAGTTGTCATCACTTGCTTCTCCATTAATTTCGCTTAATATCACATAGTGGCCGGGTTCTGTGTAACACCCTTATATCAGATCGTCGTGCTTCTGAAGTCCTTCAAGCTTAGCAACATAGACGCCTTTTGTTTCTTTCATGACACAATTTTCCAAGGCTATCTCAAATTCTTGTGCAGTATCTATGGTGCTAGAAATATTTTACACTGAGCTTAAATTATGTCCTTGGATGTCAAATTCACAAGCATGAGTGTTATTCAGTTGTTGAATCACCTCAACTGAATCATCAGCAAAGATGGTTTCTCAGGCGTAGCTCCAGCCACTGGAACCATCTTGTCCTCATTGCGAGAGACCATCAGCGAAGAGTCTTTTGAAGCAAATACATTAAGTAAGTGATCCCCAGAAAACTCACCGGCACTACCAACCTCGTTTGCAGATACGATTGGCAAACTAGATAGCTCAAGCCCACATTTAGCAGCAGAAGTATCTGTTTCTAGGCTCTCCTTCAATTCTACATTATCAACAAATTTCGATGTCTCGGAATTCCCATCATTATGCAGTTCATCATGCAACAATGCTGGTACAAATACAATATCACGCGCCTGATGAGTAATGTTAACATCAATTGCCATCGGCTCACCCATCGGCCTCTCCTCGATTGCGGTGAAATCCCAGTGCATCCGTGCCGCCACTTGGGAAACTTCACCAAGGGCGACCTCACCACCCTTCGTTGACACATGTTCATAGTCGGTGGAAGGAACCGAACCTTTAACATTCGTTTCATCCGTCTCCACGTTCGGATGGACGTTTTTCCTTGTCGGCGTCGGGATATTTGCATTTGCTCCCACCATGGTAAAGCGTTGCGCCTCAACTTTTTTGCCACGAATTTTACTTGGTCTTCCTCATCGATCTCCATGACTTCAAAGAACTCCTCAACTTCCCAGAGCCACTCCAGAAAGTCTTCGATATTCGAATTTCCACTGAAGGTAGAGAAATCAACATTCAATTGATATTGTTTAGGATATCGTCGGTATCCTACGTATCGTCGACCTCCACGAACATGCTCATCCTGGAATCCACCATATCTGCGACCTCCTCGAATAGGCACACCTTGGAAATCTTCTTCAAAATCCTCGACATAGGCTTGTCGCCTTTCTCGGTAACGTCGGTGATTTGCCCCACGATCCATAGCTACTTCGGGATCACGAGCGACAAGAATTCGTTCGGCCGGAAGAACGCCAGATGTGTGGCTTGGGTTTGCAGATAACCGTTGGGTAGTGGCAAGCAAGTCTTGCATCGTCCGTCGGCGGTCTTGCAGAGCTCGTCGAGTTTCCTCGGCAAACTGGGTAAACACCTTCCGTGTAATAGGCTCACCAAGATGGCCCTCAGTTACGGAAGTATATCGATTCACGTTATGAGACATCGTCGCCAGGAGAAACCTCGCTCTGGTACCAAATGACGCAGGGAGAAGCGAACTTGGAAAACAATCCCAAAGGAATACTCGAATTTGATTGAATGATAACGTGTCCATTACAAAGGGAAGACGTCCTTTATATAGATAAGACTCCTAAAGGAAATAGGATTGCAGAAGATAACAATAAAACAAATATAATCTAATAAAATCAAACGGAATTGAAATCAAATATCGCGATTATCTATATCGCTAAAATTCTTAAAATAGAAAATACCTAAAACTTTATCTAAAATCGTAATATTACGTTTGCCCCAAAAATTATATGCTAGTTGTCCTACATCACTAAATCTCCAATCTCAAGATCCGTACAATTGTGCATCCTACATATTTTTCCTAAATGCACCGGCTATTTCGATATGGATTTAGTTAAAGGGTGTCTCTATAATAATTAAGCAATTAACAAAAAAATATTTTTCTTTTTAATGTGGTGTTCTTCTCGTTTTATGTATTATCAATGTTCTGGAAAAATCGAAATATTTCTCATTACGTATACTTAACTAATGGTCAGGAAATATCTATTAATGAGACCGTTTGAATATTAGAAGTTACCTAAACTCGGGACGAAGTTTGTTGACATATACTTTTTGGACAATTGATGCATGAGTCCTCAAAACTTGTGAGGATAATGCGCTTCAGTCCCAAAACTTTCATATCGTGCATCCAAGGCCCAAAACTTGCAACTTCGATGCATTTGAGTCCTTCCGTGAACCATATCGTTTCACGTGCTAAGCAAGTGCAAGTCAAAACATTTAAATATATATGATCGATATTTAATATCAAATATGGTTAAATTTAAGTGAACGAAGATGGCGCCAATTAATCCATATAAATTCTCAAATCTTTTTTTAACTATTGCTTTCTATTAGAAAGTCCAATTCAATAACTCGAGTAGAGAGATTTAGGCTATATCTAACCTTTTAAATTGAAGTATCCGACATATGGCATTCTACAACCTTATAGTAGTTGCACATGATGCTATCGTGTCGGGAGCGCCGACCACGTATCGGTGTTCGACACGCGTTCGATGCGACGTAGAGATCTGCGGAGTGTGTCCGTGCTTCGCATTGTTGGAGTTGGCGAATACTTCGGGGACCCTTGTTTTTCACACAGGGTACGCCCACGTAAGGTTAGAGAAACCAAAATGTTATCCGACAACATGTGACTCATACGCGCGGGATGCGGGGTTCAGGGGCAGCGCTCCCGACACGGGTGTTCTGATGCCCAATCAACGAGCGGAGCTTCCGCTACTCGGTCAGCGGAAGGCTGCCCCGCTCGCCGATGAGCGGGCGGGGGTTCAGGGGCAGTGCCCCCAAAACCTCAACGAGTTTGGGTTTTTATTTAAGTTAACCCGTATGTTGTGGGCTTAATAGAAGTTTCGCTAGATTTAGGTTTTGGGCCCGTTTATGGCATATATATTTTGCTCGTTTATACTAATAATAGTAACGAGTTGAGTGGCTGTAAATCGAATATCATAGTGAAATCTCTTTGCAGGACGTAGCCCTATTCTAGAGTGAATCTGGGTAAAAATTATGCGTCGTTTAATTTTTCTTGATTCTATATTTGATTGTTCTGATTCGGTTGCGATAAATCTCATCACGCATGAGGATAAAGACCAGAGCTAAGGAAGGAGGGGGAAAAGGAGCATTAGCTCAATAAAAGTGAAAATACACATTAATTAGTCCCACCAACATGAGGGTCAAAGCCTACAAATGCCTAGAAAAAAACATGATAGCTAGGTCCAAATTAAAATAGTTCAACTTTGGGCCTTTGGAACTTCCTTTCCGACATTCCATGATTTGGGCAGAAATTCTCTCACCAGCTGTCATTTTAAATTGATTTTTTTTTTCCTCCTCTGGATGAATAATCTTTTATTGTTTGATTTAATGCCGTCGGTCCATTTTATCTCGACTTCGAAATTCCATCGGGGAGTGGACCCTTTTGTCGTATTGTCATGTCACCCTCCAAGCCACTCATTTGGGTTGGTCCTCAGTCCCACCTATCATTATCAAATTGAATAATTCTTTGTTTTCCTTCTTCTTTATCGTATTCCTTCTCGGGCAAACCCACGGAATACAAATGGATAAATGGATATTCTCCTTCTTCTGTACAATAGAGAAAAAAAAAAGACTTTTTTCTTGATCAAATGTTCATCAACTTCGGAATATTTCAAATTCACGGCATGTGACGAATAATTAGTCTTCATATTGATAGCGTTGCAGGTTACGTAATCACCTCCGACTTCATCCGTAAGTATTTTGTTTAAATATTGTGAACATCGAATGATTGGGAAGGAATTGAGAGAAAATGGATCCAACATCAATGATTACATGCAAAAAAAAAAATTAATTTGAAAGTTGAACGACGAAAAAGGTGGATCTAACTCCAATGATTGCATAGAAAAGTTCACGTTTTTCACCTTGCATGAAATAAAAAAACAATTTTAACATTTGAGATCATTATTTACCATTTCGGGACATTTGAATTTCGAAGAAGCTTCCGACCAAAAAAAAAAATCGAAGAGGCATAGAAGAAACCACTGAACGGAATGGAAGTGATTTGTTCTCATAGATGAAGAGAGAGGACAGGGGCGACTTGTAGAAGCGAATGGATCCATTGCCTTAAAGGCAGCAGGCAGGGGATCATAGCCACCCCAACCATTGGATCTTCCCCCCCATAAAAGGAGGAGATCTAATGGATCAAATTGTCCGGATCCCTTACCTTTAAGGCAGGGGATCCTGATCCCTTGTAGAAACCCTCATCGGATTTTGCCCAAAAAAAAAAAAAAGCCTTAAAACATGTCAGTGAAATTTTCAGTTTGATTTGAGTCGTAGACATTTCTCATAGTGTTTCAACCCTAAGTAAAGTGGGTCTCTTGATTCCAGATCTCAAGAACGGCAAGTCGCCACCGCGTACTACTTATAGGTTCGAAGCCTAAACAAATTGCTGTCCAAATTCTTCATGGAATGCCCATTTCTTCTTCTTCGAGATGTATTATGATGAAGAATTTAAAAAGGTCGAAATAATTCTCGGCTAATCCCACAAATACTCTTTGCTCTTTTACTCTGCAATTTTCTTCCTCTTCTTCTTCTTCTTCTTGGAATTTTTTTTTTTGGGTGTTTCCCTTTCAGTGTGGTTGGCTTATATACGTAGGCCTATCATACAAACTACAAAAAAAACCAAAGTAGATAAGCTCGCGAGGAGTGAGTGGCATTGCTTTATAGTCAGAGACAAGGGCTACGGATCCTCTGCCCTGGGACCTTCCTGCCCTTCTCATCCCCACCCTCCATTTTTTTCTTTTTCAAACATTTCCCCCCTATAAAAAAGGGGGGCCCAATCCCAAAAAAAACCTCAAACTTTAGCCTTTGTCCAATAAATATCCACAACTTTTTTTTGTCTCATAAAAAACCTTCAACTTTTGATTTTGTCCCAAATCTACCAATCCAATCCCAAAAATACCTCAAACTTTGGCATTTGTCCCAAAAATATCCACAACTTTTTTTTTGTCTCCTAAAAAACCTTCAACTTTTGAATTTGTCCCAAATCTACTAGTCCGATCACAAAAAAAACCCTCAAAACCCATCTCGTAGAATTCCCGACTACCCGACATTGGCCGTTTAGCTTCTGTCGAAACTCCAAGTGATTCTCAACCGTCGCTCGATGGTGTAGCCTTATCCCGAGACAATAACAACCTTCGTCATCGGCTCCTTACCCGTTGATAGTCCTCGATGCCAATCGAGCCTTCCACCGAGGACCATCGTGCCGACCTTGCATCTGTGACAACAAGCTACTGTCGACCCTGCCTCTGTGACGAAAAGCTGCTGCCTCCAATGCTTTCTTGTGATCATCGTTTCGGTAAATATTTGAAGTATAAGAAAAAGATTTGTTAATAACTTGTTCCCACTTAAATTTTTATGTGAATCTCGGGTAATTCAATTATGTCTCAAAATGAATTAATGCGGCTGCAATGTGTCAAACATTTTTCCTTGAAACAATTGGAAGTACATTTTGATCTTTGTCGAACAATCATGGGTTCCGTTCCACTGGGCGCGAAACACTCCTTTTTTTTTAATAACTGTGGTAAATTTGGGACAAAATCAAAAGTTATAGGTTTTTTACGAGACAAAAAAAGTTGTGGATATTTTTGGGACAAAGACCAAAGTTTGAGGTTTTTTTGGGACAAAATCAAAAGTTGAAGGTTTTTTAGGAGACAAAAAAAAGTTATGGATATTTTTGGGACAAACGTCAAAGTTTGAGGTTTTTTTTGGAATTAGGCCAAAAAAGGGGGGAGGGTGAGGATTCCCCTGACCTTCTGTGCGAAGGTCAGGGGATCCGGATCCAGAGACAAGACCTATCGCACAAAGCTTTTTGTGTAGTCTTAGACACACTTTCCTCGGTTCGTGGTCGAAACACATGGGCAAAAAAAAAAAAAAAAAAACACACACACACACACTCACACATATTTTTTAAACTTCTTTTTCCCCCTCTCTCCTTGAGCGCCACGTCACCACATTTTTTTGTTTTGTTTTTTTTTTCCCCACGGTATTGTTACGATAGTTCGAGGGAGTGGTGGGTTTATTTTGGCACTTTATACGTATAAAACCACACGAGTACTTTTCACTCAGCTCAGAAATACACGAAAAAGGTTGAGATGGAGAGAAGTGACAGGCCCATGCGAAGGCAAAAACCACAAAGAGAGCTCGGTCCTATTCCAGTGAGACGTGACGCCTTCAATTCGTTTCCACATACATTATTCCTTTTGGCTATTATTGAATTGCCCCCTCTCTCTCTCCTTTTTTTTTTCTTTTTTGGTTCATTTCTCGAGAATTTCATTCGCGGGTATTCTCCTAGAGAAATTCTTATATAGATCCCGCCCCCGTGTTTGGGGTGGAATTGTAGCCGCTGGACCATGTGGGATTCGTGCGAAATTCTCAAGAGCGACCGTTAAGTTCGATTCGGCCTGTATAAGATACGCATCGCCAAGGCGAGATTTTCCCGTCCTCAGAATACCAGTTAAGCAGCTGATTAATAATCAATTGGTTTTTGAAAGTTCTATCTGTTCATTGTTAAGCATACTTTATTAATGTGTTGAATGCACAAAATGTGTCGTACAATTTTTTTTTTTAAAATTATGGTTCTTTAATATAGCAATGATTCTAGTGATGATGATGTCGGGGCGCCCAATCATGCTGGGGCTCATAAAGTGCTTCATTTTGCTTCCTCCTTAAGCCATTATCCAGCCAATCACCATCATCTCTCCCTCTCCTTCAACTTTTTCCAAATTGGTAAATGTTTACCGTTTTCTAGTAGCCTGCCCTACCTTTTCCTTTAGGGGGGTAATAGACTATGGTATTTGTTAGGAGGCACGGTCATAGGTGTTAATTAACTAATCATAGAAAGAAAGAAAAAAAAAATGTCCCCTTGAGGAAGTAATTGATAAAACATTTTATCTCATGCTTTTGGGCAGGTGATTTTAAAAAATTAATTTTATCATCCGTCACATTTTTCGTAATGATCACTCAAGGTGCACATGTTACATGGTTCGTAATTCACTATCAAATTAACATCTCGTGACTTTATGAAGTTATGTCAATCTGAAAAGTTTCGTTATACTCGCTACGTCATGGACTATATATAGAGATTTTACTACTTAATGTTTGTTTATTGAACCTCCTATTTAGTTTGCTAATCTAGGGCTTAATTTCCTATTAAGAAGTTGCCTATGTTGTGTTCTAACGTAATTTCAAATGAATGGGGCATTAGGTTCATCCTGTGATACGCACAATAAGGGCGCGTGAGCTCTCCCTTTAGGAATGAACAGTTGGTTTGATTCAGCTCCTTAATCGGTTTAGTGGTCAATCCAATTCTAAGTCGATTGTAAGACGAATTGGTTCATTTCTCGAGTCTTTGAATACTCATTTTAACCTAGTAGGACTGGCGGTATCCTCAAGCCCGACCTTGGAACCACAGCTTCCTCTTAAAATTGGCCTAATCAATCCATTTTTACGGTCGAAAAATATGAATTCCGAGAAAAATTTCACATTTATCACTCATTTGCGAGATTACATGATCGATAAATTTAATTTTTTTCTATTGTTTTAGGAAGAGTTTTGCTTGCTAGTATTTTACAGTTGATAATTTGGAAAAACAAATCATAAGTAGAGTGAGAATGGAGAGAATCGGTCTTAAACCATCTATTTGGGCTATAATTTTAACTTTTGAGAAATTGATTTGGGTAGACTAGATTTGAAATTCCATCTCCACGACCAAGCGACTAAGGCCTCAGCTATGCTCAGTACTAGTCTGCATATAATATAGGAAGCTGCTAGACAGACAGTGCCGTCAGTTATTTCTAACCACACAATCTCCTAATAAATGAGTGTTTTATGCAAAACACGTAGTAATGGTGTGTGAATCTACGGTTGCGGTTGTATTATCCCCGACAGTACTATCAAGGAAGCATTTCTATACTAAAAAAATCGTATCACGCTTCATACAAATATTAAATCTACGATATTTTCTCGCACATAGGTAATGGACTGATATAACAAGAAACTCGATGTACATAAGTAGACATGTTTAGGATAAGTAGGTAAATTCAACATTCAACACTCAAATAGAGTCCATCCTATTGCTCATCATTCGATTTTGTGAATCTGTCTGAGAAATTCACATAAAGAATTATAAAATTATCCATTTCATACTTTGATTGACATATGCACTAATTTTAGGACAACTTTCTCATTGCACTATGATTGATTAATGCACCATATTGTTAAGATTTGACGAGCAATCACAACAAAATAAAGAGTAAAAGCGAGAGAGAGAAATCGAAATACAAGATTTATCATGATTTATCATTAAACTAGGGTTACATCTAGCAGATAATTCAACTATAATTAGCACCTCACTCAATTACAAGAGGATTCCATTTTCTCATTGCCCTAATAAGCGGGGGTCCGTACTTTTCTATCGATGAGGAGTATGAACTATGTCTCAGACAGTATCTTAGGTACACATATTTGCAATAATTTTCGAAGCACGTACGTAGATGTCTTTTCAAAGGAGGGGTCCCATTGCACACGATTCCAAAGGCCTTTTGGCCTCCTTTTTATACCCCCCAAGCCCCTCCCTTCCCTTGCCATCGGCCACACATAACTCTTCCCTCCCTCAATAACGACGTCTTCCTCTTCTCTGTCCTCTTCATCTCCTATTCTCCCCCCTCGAAAAAATTATTCAAAAGCAGGAAAAAACCAACTCCTCAGAAGAATTTTTTGTTGGAAGCTCTTTGCTTTATATCAGCTTGAGGTAAATGAAGAAGCTCTTTCACAGGGTGTCCGTGTCATGATTTGATCCCACGTACTCAAATGCTTGTCTATATGTCACGAGGTTCTGTAACTCGATCCTTTGTTCGATAGCTCAGTGTAGATTCTGTTTCTCGGGATTCACCAGTTCATCATGCATGTTCCTAATTCGTTTCTTCTCTTGCCCTAGCTCACTCGTTGTTTCTGTCATTCCCCTCTCTGCAGCTGATCTGAAGCCAACGCTTCTTCTCGGAGATCAGAGAGAGAGAGAGAGAGAGAGAGAGAGAGAGAGAGGAGAGAGATACTATGACAGCTTTTCTAAGCCAAAATCTTGGTCTATCTCCTAGTATCAAAGCAATGGTCCATCATCATGAAGAAGCCAAGGTGCTCATCGGCGAAAAGCAAGGCATCACGACCATTCTTGGATCGGAGCCTGTGAAACCCGCCTCTTCATTGCGCCGGACTCTATCAGCCGATATGTCCTCCAAGAAGTGGCTCTCCCGAAATGGGTTGGTCTCCAAGAACGCTCTTGCCCATATTGCAGACTCGTCTTCTTCCTCTGAAGAAGATGATGAAGAAGACAGTTATGTGGATAAGAGGAAGGAGAGTCGGGATCTAGATAAGTCGAGCCACTTCGATATCTGGAGCTCGATCATGTCCCAGAAGCACGAAGAGCCGTCCGTGCAGGCCCCGCCGCCGTATGTTCACCCGCTGGTAAGGCGGTCTAAGAGCTCCTTGAGCGAGAAGAGCCTTGAGATCTGCACGGAGAGCCTTGGCTCCGAGACGGGATCCGAAAGGTTCTCCTCGTACCCGGCATCAGAGATGGGCGATCTCCCGGACGACGAAGACGACAAGGAGAGTGACACCGTGCTTCAAGATCTGGCAAAGCTGCAGTCGCCGCAGGAACATCAAGATCAACAGCTCCACTTCGCAAAGTACAGCAATCACGAGGGGTTGGGCAAGAAAAGGCGACAGCCGAAGTCTTTCCCTCCGCCTCTCCCTTCGCTCTCTCGCCCTGATGGGGCCTCGCTCCGCATGCAATCCCGAAGGGACAATGGGCGCTTGGTCCTGGAGGCCATCTCAGTCCCTACGGAGAAGAAATTCTGTGTTCATCGACAGGATGGCCGCCTCGTCCTCACCTTCAACATAAACGACACTTTGGAGCATGTCGGCGACAACAATGAAGCAGTAGGAGAAGGCGGGGAGGAACAAGAGGATGAATTAGAACTAAACGAGGAGTTCTTGGGTTTCAGCGAGAGCGACGAGAAGGATGAAGAAATGGTAGAGGTGGAGGAGGAGGAGGAAGAGGAGGAGGAGCCCAAGAAATTGATATTTGCCACTGAAGATGCTCCATCAAATATATTAGCCGGAGTGGATGAGAATAATGTCCACAAGATTGCAATTATGATGAACAAGAAGCCCAAGGATTTAGCTAATAGGAACCCCACATGGCCTAACAAGTTCAATGAAGAGTTTATCCTCAGTGGCAAGGAGGACAAAGAGGGAGATGAGCCAATCCTCCTTCCACAGTCGCTCCCACCGCTGGCTCGAGCGGCCCGAGTGATCACCGAGCCACCGCCACCATCCACCGCAGCCTCCTTCAATGCTTACGAGTACTTTTGGCGGACCAAATCCACGGTTGCCAGCGCCACTGCGACCGCGATAATCGACCCAATCAGTAGTGCCCAACAACAATCCCTTGCCCTTAAAAGCTACTCTAACAAGTACATCATCAACAAGAGATTCGTTTCAAATGATCAGCATCATCAAGAACAAGCAGGATATTGTTGGGCCTCTGGGGCTAAAAGTTGCAAGGAAAGCAGGAGGTCTCTTCTGTTCTGGGAGCCCCATTGCATTGCCACATCCTGAAAAAAGAAGAAGAAAAGATTTGGATCCTTCCTTTTGTTCCCCTTGGGACACTGATTTTCCCACTTTATTTCTCTTCTCACATCACAACTTTGTGCAGTCAAATAAGAGGAGAAAGGAGAGAGAGAGAGAGAGAGAGAAAGAGCGGGGGCACTTTGGCTTTGATTTCACGTAGATCAGAGAGAGAGAGAGAATCAATCATGTGTCCTCAGTTGTAATATATAGCTTTTATTTTTCTTCCTCCTTTCATCATGTTGTGTCCTTGTATTAGCTAGCAAGCTACAAAAGTATGAAAAAACAAGATCTTGCGATCAATCTTTGACTTAGAAAAGAGACTTCCATACATGTAACGTTCCCCCTGATTATTACCATACCCCTTTTGCTTTTCTGATTATAACTTGCCTTTCTGTGACTCCTGGCCACTAGGGTTTAGACAGGAGTTGGCTTGTCCCAAACTAATGGTGATTCTTGAGGTAACATCATCCCCCTTCAACCTTTTCTCGATGTTTTCTTGTCGGTTAAGGGCGATGATGGATATTTTCTTTTGTCATCCACTGATAATTAATCGCTTCAGGAACAACCTGGTTGAAGCAAGTTGTCCCTCAAAAAGAGGATCCCGCCATCCGCACTGTTCGGTGGGATCGTGTTGCTAGAACAGAAAAGAAAAGGTTATTCTTTTTGTGGCGTGAAAGGAATAAGGCAAAAGCCATCTACATGGTTAACGTCTAAGAATTTGTTCCAAGTAATATTTCACCGGATAGAACAAACCGTGGAGTAATTCTGGGTATATTGGCCTATCTTATAAAGATGGTAAAATGACATCACACATTGGAAATTGGCTTTCTTTCTTTTTTATTTATGAATAAGGAGGTTATATTCAACATCTAACAAGACATCTAGGTATCTTCGACATGTCTTTGACCCTAGGAGGACATGTAGGAAAGCATGCATCCGTCCTTGTTGTGATGCCTCTAGTTCACAAGTCAATTGGCCGATTGATGGCCTCCTCTTTAATATAGTATTGTGTGCTAACCATAGTTGTTAAGGCGACAAGGCGAGCTAGAGCCCCTAAAACGCCTAGGCGATTAGGCGCCCGCCTAGTCGTCCGCAAGGCGATAAGGCGACACTGTAGCTAAATTTTTAAATATATATATATATATATGTATAATTGTATATTTTATATTTGTACTTTAAAATTTACATTCATGATTCAAATAAATAACTATCAAATATATTTAAGACATATAATAATCATAAAATTGAGTAGGTAATCGAGATTAAGTAACTATAAGTTCAATAATTTCAAAATAGTCTAACATGCTCTACTAAACAAGTTTCAAATAGTAGCTTAAGACAAAAATAGTGAAGTTTAAATTATTTGTAACTCAAATAGTGCCATCAAGCATCACTTCATTTTCATTGTTCCCCCCCTCTCGAACTACTAGGTTGATTGCCAATTTACCAAAATATCCTAGATTTTATTAGGTTAAGACAAGAGTAGTGAAGTTTAAATCTATGTAGCACCGATACGACACAGATATGGGGACACGACACGCCGATACGGCAGTTCTCAAAAAATAGAGAATTCCGACACGCCGGGACACAATATATATTAAGTGTGTATATATATAAATGATCATTTTTATAAACTTCAAGTATCACTATATTGAAATTCCTTCCACCAAGTCTTCTATCAATAATGGATAGCGTATCTTTGGAAAATCCGTGGCTTCATTTTGATTTCAACCGAGATCCTCTAATTCCCTCGCTTATTCCTTGCCAGCCGAATTCTAAGAGTGAAGGAAGAGTTCGTGGGCCCCATTCTTTTTTATTCCTTTTCTTTGTATCTCAACCATTCTTTTTCCTTAGCCGGACGTCCTTCAGGTCTCCTCTTTCCTTTTGGCTAACCTCATCTAAACTTCTCGACCAAAAAAAAAAACCTCATCTAAACTTTCCTTACAAGCCTTCACTACCCACGTGACATTTTCTCTCTCTCCCTCTAGCGATGCGACAGGACAGGAGCAGCTCCCGCGGACGACGTCTCCTTCTTCGCTCTTCTTCTTTTTTATCTTCTGCAAATTCTTCTTCTTCCTTGCGCACAACAGACCCATTTCTCCACCACTATCACCTGACCACCACTCCGCCTGCCTTCGCTCCGCTTGCAACCGAGCCGCCGTGGACCACTCGAGAGCCACCACCGAGATTTGAGCTCGCGACCCAAGTCAATGATAATGTTTTGAATCACATCAGTAAAGAATCACATGCTATAACTTTATGGAATAAGCTCGAATCATTATATGCACGGAAAACTGGCAACAACAAAATATGTTTGATTAAACAATTTATGGAGTTGTATTATAGAGATGGCCAGTCGATATCAGATCACTTGAATGAATTTTAGGGAGTGATAGATCAACTTTCTACCATGAATAGTAAATTTGACAATGAAGTGCAGGAACTTTGGTTGCTATATACCTTACCGGAATCTTGGGATACTTTTCGTATGTCTTTGATTAATGCTGCACCTGACGGTATTATTACCATGGATTTTGCAAAAAGCGGCGTTCTGAATGAAGATATGAGAAGAAAAACGCATGGTTCTTCCTCTTATTCTGAAGCTTTAGTTGTTGAAAACAGGGGCAGAAGTCAGAATAGAGGTCCGAAAGGTAAATACAAGAGCCGAAGCAAGTCAAGATCATGGAAGAAAACTATTGAGTGTCATCACTGCGATAAGATGTGTCATATGAAGAAAAATTATTTCAAGCTGAAAAATGAGAAGAGGAATGAGAAGAAAAATAGCAATGAAAATAACGAGAGAAGAGATAATGGTAGTGATGATCGAGTGACAACTGCTACTGATGAACTTATTATTGTTTGCTATGATGATAATGCTAATTTTGCCTGTGATGATTCAAACTAGGTTATTGATAGTGGAGCATCTCTTCATATTACATCTAGGAAAGAGTTTTCTACATCCTACGGGTCAGGAAATTTTGGCACCTTAAGGATGAGTAATGACGGTTTGACTACTGTTGTCGGCATAGGAGGTGTGTGCTTGGAGATTAGTACCGGAGAAAAACTAATTCTAAAAGATGTTAGATATGTTCCTGATATTCGTCTGAATCTGATTTCAATTGGAAAGCTTGATGATGCAGGATTTTATAGTACTTTTGACAATGGACAGTGGAAACTCACCAGATGCTCATTAGTTGTGGCTAGAGGTATGAAACAATCTTCATTATATTTATTTCAGAATAATATTTTCAAGAACATATGTAATGTTGTGGAAGATGAAAATGCAACTGCATTATGGCACAAGAGGCTTAGTCACATAAGTGAGAAATGAATTGGCTTGTTAGCTAAAAAGGGTTTACTCTATGGAATAAAGAGTGCAAGACTTGAGAAGTGTGCACATTGTTTAGTAGAAAAACAACGAAAAGTTTCTTTCAAGAGTCATCCGCCTTTGAGAAAATCAGAGTTGCTAGAACTAGTGCATTCAGATGTTTGTGACCCAATAAAATCACTAACACTTGGTGGTGCAGCATACTTTGGGTGCGTTTGGGAACAGCATTCCCAAAGCCCCTTATACCCCTAAAGCCCATTGGGGGAATGCAAATGGAATATGTGATGTTTGGCAAATTTTTTTTAAAACCCCCTTGGCTCAAAGTGAGCCTTGTGAAGGCTGAAAGCCCAAGGCAGGTTGAAGGCTGCCTTGGGCTTTCAGCATTCTCGGGATGCAAGTGGTACTGTTCACGTACCCAAATTTTCTTCCGAAACCACCCTCGTCTATTTTTTTATTTTCCGATTTTGGCCCCGCACTTCCACTGTTCATCGTCTTCTTCAATACATCGCTGGCGAGGAACACAACGCGCGAAGTAGGGCGAGCACGACGACGCGCAACCTCGACAGATCTGGAGAGGAACGACGCCGCCTGGCCATGGCGAGGCCTCGCCTCGTCGTCCCTCGCCCGCCTTGCCGTCGTTCGTCCCGCCTCGCTGAGCCTCGTTGTCCCTCGCCTAGCCTCAACGAGGTCGCGCCTCACGTAAATCTGGCGAGGCACGACCTCGCCCGGCCATGGCGAGGTCTCGCCGTCCTCGCCCCACCTTGCCGCGCCTCGGCGTTCCTCGCCCAGCCTCGGCGAGGTCGCGCCTCACCCAGATCTGGCGAGGCACGACCTCGCCCGGCCATGGCGAGGTCTCGCCGTTGCTTGCCCCACCTCGCCGTCCCTCGCCGTGCCTAATTAAGTGCGTGGTTCCGAAGTTTCTCAGATTTGAATCAGAGATGGACAACAACAAAGACCACAAGAATCAAACTCTTGACATTTATAGTTTCGAATCGCGATTGAGTGCGTGGTGATGAAGGTTCTGCTTGGGAGGGTTTCAGATCGCGATTTGAAGCCATTTCCCTTCCGATTCGTGCGAGCTCCATCTCACTACTCAGGAGGGAGGGAGTGAAAGCAAGCGTCGATGGCGGTCGGTGTCGCGACCCTCTCGAGGTTCCCCGTGGGCTCTCGAGGGCTAATGGGCCGTTCAGTCTGGTCGGACGCGGGCCTCTCCCAAGGTCCATTACCCAAATCGCAACGAAGGTATGCGTAGTCGACCTTCAGTGTGGTCTAGTGACATGTGCTAAGTGTGCATGCCATGGAGTCGCCACCAATCATTTTTTGGAGGGTATGATTGGACCACCCTATTGAATAGTCGGGAGTTTCTATTCAATTCTACGATAACCAGAGAAATGGGTTCGGGGACTTAGTTACGTCAACTGTCAGAGTTGACGCCCTTTCGGTACCTAAGTTGATTGAATTTTCTGCAATTTTTCTCAAATTTTTTTTGAATTTTTCCATAATAATTCACTTTTTTGAATTTTTTTATTTGATTTTTTTTTATAAATTTTCTGAAAATAAATCCCAACTGACGGTCCCTAACTCGGCACGTGGCGTCTCGGTGACAATCGAATCATTTTAATTTTTGTAAAATTCGAAATTCATTTCTTTTAATGTTAAAAATATTTTTTTATTCTGAAAATCATTTATTAATTCTAAAAAAATATTTTAATTTTCCAAAAATCCTAGATCGCGACACGTGGCGAAGCCACAGCAGTCCGATCTGGGCGGTTTTAATCTCGGCCCGGACCCACCTCTGTTGTCGTGGCTGCTGACGTGGCATGCCACGTCAGCTGCTAACCGGTTGACCGGCCGGAGGGTCGCCGGGGAAGACGATGAACAGTGTCAAAACCCGGCGACCCTCGCCGGAACCTCGCCGGAGTGCCCGAACCGACGTGAAAACGTCACCAAAACCTCCACATTTTGACACCAAAAGAAAACTCACACATCCCACATCAATAACACACCAAATCATGGCGGGAGCTCAGGAAGAGAATGTGGCCGAGAATGTTAATCGAGTGTTAGCAGCTGATGCACTACCGAAGGCCGCGTCTGTAGTCATCGACCTAGAAAAAGACAAAAAGGAGAAACCCCCGGGCAAAATCGAAGAAGGCGCAAAGAGGCTAGCGAAGATAGAGGAATGCCTAAGCAGCCAAGGGTATGAGTTGGCTCGATTTGACAAGATATCACCATTTGCAAAAATTGAAGCGCCGTCAGACTATAAAGAACCCGATTTCGTCAGAAAATACAACGGGACGAGCTGCCCCCGAGCCCACTTAAAATATTACCTACGCAAAATGGCACTTTTTTCTGACTACGTTCCCTTGCTGATGAACACATTTCAAGAGAGTTTGGCGGGTGCTGCTCTGGCTTGGTTCATCGAATTAGATTTGGAGGACTATGATGGATGGGAAGACCTGGCGGAGGACTTTTTACATCAATATAAGTTCAATACTGCTACAGCCCCTTCCAGAGAAGATTTGCTGAGGACCACAAAAGGGAAGAATGAGGCAATCCGCGCCTACGCTCAAAGATGGCGGGCCTTAGCAACACAAGTCAAACCGTTCATTCCAGAGGACGAGCTGGTCGACCTTTTCTTAAGAGCGTTGCCTTACGAATATTTCGATAGGCTGAACACATCTGGTTGTCAAACATTTGTACATCTCATAAAAATCGCAGAAAGGCTGGAATGGGCGATGAGGGAAAGGAAAGCACCAGAAATCGCAACAAGACGCCAATATCCGGCCCGAAGGGAGAAGGAGGCTGAAGTTGATGTGGCCTTCGTACCAAACCCACCCAACCCTAAGCAGTTCTCCAATTCAAGTACGGTGCAAGGAAACTCGTCGATGTCGGTACAGAAACCAAATGAACTAAGGAGGAAGTTGCCTCCCAAGCAGTTCACCCCCTGCCAAGGCCGTTATCCAAATTACTTCCTATGTTACTAGAGGAGCACTTAGTGGCTAAGGAGCCTCCAAGGCCGAATCCGGTGAAATTTAACGGGTACGATGAAAGCCAGTCATGTGCCTATCACATGGGAGAGAAGGGCCATAACGTAGACAATTGCATTGTTTTGAAGCACAAGGTACAAGCCCTTATCGATAATTGCATCCTTGAATTCGACAAAACAGAGCCGAACGTGCAAAATAATCCACTTCCTGATCACCAAACCGTGGGGGTGATCTTCGACAACAAGTTCGACCGGTTCTTCTCCGAGGATTCCAAATGGTCGAAGGACGATGGGATAGAAACGACGTCGGAGGAACTTGATTTGACCAGCTTGTCTTTGGGAGATTTTGTCAAATCACTCGACGGCGACGCTCCTACCATGGAGTAAAGAGATATCTGTCTCTCTTCGATGCATCTAAATCCACATTAGATGCCTCGGGCTTTTTCTTACGTGTTGTATTGTAATATAAGTATACTAAAAAAAAAACCAAAAAAAAAATCATCAAAAATCAAAAATCAAAAACGGGGACGTGTGGGAGCCACAAATCGGTCAATGACGAAAAAAAAAACTGAGACCTGATTTCCCACATGTCTCCTGGTTTGCAAAGTTTTGGGATGCGAGGATGCCCAATGATATGAGGGCTAGCTCCCATCCTACCCTTTCAATTTTTCTTAAGACGTCTCCCAAAGAAGTTTATCATTACATGAACTTTCCCTATTTTATAACCGTCTTTGTGACACTTCAAGCATACATAGCAGTTGTTAAATAACTCAGGTTCCCGAGGAGGAGCTTCCCTCCTAAATGGGCAATAAAACGATGCGGAGCCATCCATTCCGGCGACGATCAAAAGCAGGGGAATCAGATGGCAGTGCTTCCAAATGACGAAACAAGGAGTACCCATTTTCATAACGTAATTCTGACTGAATGTTTTCAAGAGCGTTCTAATGGCTCAATTTGTGAACAAAATCTTTGAGAAAACCTGAAAAAGTTTCTCATCACCTGGAAATCTCTGTGAAAAGAATGCTTGAAAAAAAAAATCTCAAGTTTTATCAATTGGCACCTCTGATAAAAATACCTTCTTTGAATAGAATGAAAAGCACGAATTCATAGATAACCAAGATTGGCAAAACTCGTGGGAGCAAGTCTCTCCCTTTTCTCCGAGAAGCCCAACCAGGGGCAAACTCTCATGATCCCCCCCTAAAAGTGCAACAGACCAGGGTCATCAAATCCAAAGAGGACAAACAGCAAAACCGGCCTCACCGGGGCAAATTGCTCGAAAAGCACGAAGGGACGAAACTTCGGAGGGAGTACCTCTTTTCAGAAATTCCAAATGAAGTCAGATAAAAACCCACGTCTATTTCTTCACATGCAGGTGCGTGGACTCCTTCAGATTGGATTAGAAATCTCCAACAAAAGCGGAAAGCGTTAAGGCATGACTGGGGCATGCGAATCAATTTTGCCCTGGGCAAAGAAGGACGTTTCTTCTCTGGCAAAATCCGTAGATGCAATGACAGAGTTATCCGCATCAGAAATAAACCCCAGGATACAAACCTAGAGGCGGTAACTTTGTATCGTTCCAATTTGATCTCCATAAATCCCATGCTTAACATGAGTTTTCCTCATTTAATAGGAAGTCGTTGGCGCCAAAAGCCACAATAGAAAAGAACTCGCCAACGAGGAGGCGAATAAAATTATTAACCTTGGGAGTCAGCACTCCAAGGAAGGGTCTTTGATTATAAGATCAAGTGGAGGAACTATGAAGAGAGACGCTGGAATGCGCCCAAAAACACAAATGGATCTCCTCTGGGGCAAATCCTCGAGAATGATTCATCGCCAACCAAACGGAGGAATCGTGGCCACAATATAGATGGCCAATTTCTGCAAGCCGCGCGCTTGTGTTCAAATGAAAACACTAAGCAAGAACAAGGCGGTATCGTTCCAATTTGTCTTGAATTTTGGAACGCCTGACACTTATTGTTTGTTTTTGACAAGGGCTCGCCATCAAGGCAAAGCGGGTTTTCACATCCCATGTATTACCCGTTAGAATACATGACCAAGGGTAAATTGTATCGTTCTAATTTTTGAAAAATTCGTGAACGTACAATAACATGTTTCTTCCGCATTTTCAGGGATCTCCAGCCGCGGAGGACAGGTAAATATCCCTTTCCTCAACCCATTGAAGATGTTGAATAAAAAATAGAGAAGAAAAGAAAAGCTTTCAGAATCTGATGTCTAGAAAAGACATAGAATTCTAACTTCATTGGCATTCATGTTTTAAAACAAGAGGTTGTCTGAACATGAATAAGAACATGCATTGTGCATCATAAAACCCCATTGACGGGTAAAATTTTTGGAGGAAATGAAAGAGATTTTTTTTTTCCAATCAAAAGTTGTTCAAAACTTTCAAAAGGACGTTTTCTCAAAAGACGAGAGGCAAAGCCTAGTCCAAACACGTCCTATACACACTTAAGAGAGAAGTCAAGCGGATAAGACAGCAAAATCTGGACCTACGAAAGTAGGGACCATTCGCAGCGATTACATGGGTTGAGACGACGGAGGCATTCGTTTCATATCCCCCAAACACTACCGGTGACCGTTGATAAACTCTTTGAACGGCGGTTTTCATTCTTAACCCTGTCAAGAACCACCCCACATCGGGGCAAAATGGAGATGAGTCCAGCAGCATCAGTCGGACTACACCCCTTATTTCTCCAATCTGCAAAAACGTTTAACACCTCAAGGGTTAAAGTACATACTTCAATTTGAAGAGCGTCTACATAAAACATGTCAGAAAAACCAATCAACTTTTTAATCGGCTCAAGTCCACTAAATGGTTAAGAACCAGTCCCCAGCGGAGTCGCCAGTCTGTCGCGACCCTCTCGAGGTTCGCCGTGGGCTCTCGAGGGCTAATGGGCCGTCCAGTCTGGTCGGACGCGGGCCTCTCCCAAGGTCCGTTACCCAAATCGCAACGGAGGTATGCGTAGTCGACCTTCAGTGTAGTCTAGTGACATGTGCTAAGTGTGCATGCTATGGAGTCGCCACCAATCATTTTTTGGAAGGTATGATTGGACCACCCTATTGAATAGTCGGGAGTTTCTATTCAATTCTACGATAACCAGAGAAATGGGTTCGGGGACTTAGTTACGTCAACTGTCATAGTTGACGCCCTTTCGGTACCTAAGTTGATTGAATTTTCTGCAATTTTTCTCAAATTTTTTTTGAATTTTTCCTTAATAATTCATTTTTTTGAATTTTTTTATTTGATTTTTTTTTATAAATTTTTTGAAAATAAATCCCAACTGACGGTTGTTGACACCTAAATTTTGATCAACCTTTTTGTTTCCTTTATTTTTCAAAAATTCCTAGAAAATCCATAAAAAGCTGAAAAATTACAAAATCAACTTTGGTAACATTGGCCAAGCTAAAGGAACCATTTTGGATAAAAAAATATTTTTTCATATTTTTCGTATTTTTTATTATTATTATTTTCGAAAAATATAAAAATAAAATGAAAATCAAGAAAAGTAGTATTTGAGGTCACAAAAATATAGAAAAATAGTCAGTATTTTTATTTTTAATTTTCTTTACTTTTGAACCTCATAAAATAGTAAAATTCAGGTTCGATTTTGGGTGTTTTCTGATCACCATAAAATTGAAATTGGCAAAAATATTAGTAATGATTAAAAGGAAAAGGAGTGAAAACATAATCATTCAAAAGGAAAAGGGAACTAATCATTTTGTCTTTGCTTTTGATTATTTTATTATTATTCTTACTTTTTAGTATTTTATTTTATTATTATTTTATTATTATTTTATTTTTTATTATTATTTACTCACCTTTCACCTCATCCGTCGCTGGCTTCTTCTCCTCCCGCGACTTCATCTTCTTCCTCTCCTTCCTCTTCTTCAGGAGCTCTTCTTCTTCTTCTTGTCTTCTTCTTCTTCTTAAAAAAAAAAAAAAAAAGGAATCCTCACCTTCGTGCATTATTTGCCTTCGCCTTCGATCCTTCCGCCGTCGTCGCTAGCCGTCGTACCTCAAAGCCGCCGTGAACAACTCAAGACCCGCGACCTCCACCCGTTTCGGAGTTTGGTTCGGGTTTGTTTCGGATCGGGCCAAATCTGTCACCGCCATCGCCTCCAGTGACTGCCCCGGAGTCCTACCTCCTCCCTCGGAGATTGTGGAGCCTACGCGCCGCTGGTGGAGCTCAGAAACGGCCTCGGGTCACCACCCCGTCGTCGGAGCGTGTCGGCGTGTCGGAACGTGTCGGCGTGTCGGAACGTGTCGGAGCGTGTCGAGCCGTGTCGGAGAGTGTCGAGCCGTGTCGGAGAGTGTCGAACGTGTCGGAGCGTGTCGAACGTGTCGGAGCGTGTCGGAGAGTGTCGAACGTGTCGGAGCGTGTCGGAGAGTGTCGAACGTGTCGGAGAGTGTCCGGGCGTGTCGGAGCGTGTCGGAGAGTGTCGAACGTGTCGGAGAGTGTCGAGCCGTGTCGGAGAGTGTCGAACGTGTCGGAGCGTGTCGAGCCGTGTCGGAGAGTGTCGAGCCGTGTCGGAGCGTGTCGAACGTGTCGGAGCGTGTCGGAGAGTGTCGAACGTGTCGGAGCGTGTCGGAGAGTGTCGAACGTGTCGGAGAGTGTCCGGGCGTGTCGGAGCGTGTCGGAGGGTGTCGAACGTGTCGGAGCGTGTCGGAGAGTGTCGAACGTGTCGGAGAGTGTCGAACGTGTCGGAGCGTGTCGGAGAGTGTCGAACGTGTCGGAGCGTGTCGGAGAGTGTCGAACGTGTCGGAGAGTGTCCGGGCGTGTCGGAGAGTGTCCGGGCGTGTCGGAGAGTGTCGAGCCGTGTCATAGCGTGTCCGGACGTGTCGGAGAGTGTCGAACGTGTCGGAGCGTGTCGAACGTGTCGGAGCGTGTCGGACGTGTGCATGAACAGTGTCCAATCCGAACAGTGCATGAACAGTGTCCAATTTTTTAATTTTTTAAATTTTTTAATTTTTTTTAATTTTTTTTTTTTTTTTTAGTCTTAATTTGTGAAATTGACTATCGACATTCTAATGGCGATCGACAGGTAACGGGCATGGGGATGGTCGCAGGCTGGGGCTGGGCGATTGAAGGCCGGTGTCCAATCCGGTATGTTTTACGTACCCGATCCGTATATCAGGATTATTTTTCTAAAATATTGCATTTATAGACTTGATTTGTATGTATTTGTTTCAGTCTAGTGGTTAGATTATTTATCTGGTTGAGTGTTATCTATTGTCAAAGACATGCTTTTTGTTAAAATATTTTCTGAAAATATAAAAAAATATTAATAAATCAAAAATGCCAAAAAAATGGAAAAATTAAAGAAAAACAAAAAAATTGAGAAAAATTGCAGAAAAATTCTAAAAATTGTCCAAGGCTGAAAATGACAAAAAATTGATTTGTTTTCATTTTTGGGATT
The DNA here is from genome assembly GCA_021437785.1 of Rhodomyrtus psidioides. NCBI lineage: Eukaryota > Viridiplantae > Streptophyta > Magnoliopsida > Myrtales > Myrtaceae > Rhodomyrtus > Rhodomyrtus psidioides. Next base: position 1,381,314 of record JAILYB010000153.1, read on the forward strand.
TTCTCCCATTTAATCCAAAATGGCGATTTCACCCCTCAAAGGGTGAATCGTCTTTGATATTCTGATGAATTGTGGAAATTGCTTAGAATTTGGTGATGGGCCAGATGGGTGGTTAAACCTTATGTCTAAGATTTCCACATTTCATTTCCATTTTTAGAAAATGACGATTTTATCCTTCGAATGGTAAATCGGTTTCTAAAATTCCCGAAAATCACGAAAATTGCCAAAAAATAGGAAATGGGTCAATTGAGTGACCAAACCTGTTCTGACTCCGGATTCATTCCGAAATGATGATTTTGTCCTTTTTGGGCAAATTGTCCCCTTTGTCTCAAAATTACGATTTTGCCCCCCTGATGGGCAAAATCATGTCTAAATCATTCCTAAGCCTGATTGATGCTTCTCTAGGCCAATATGGCCTTATTAGGAATGCCATGTGATTTATTTGTACACTTGAATTCATCGATTTGTGCACTTTATTATTGATTGTGATTGCTATGATAGTCATTCCTATCTGCATGAACTCCTAGATTTAGAACTCGTACCCCACTCATCTGCATGAAATCTTTGGTCAGAAAATTCAGTCAACTTAGGTACCGAAAGGGCGTCAACTCTGACAGTTGACGTAACTAAGTCCCCGAACCCAGTTCTCTGGTTATCGCAGAATTGAATAGAAACTCCTGACTATTCAATAGGGTGGTCCAATCATACCCTCCAAAAAATGATTGGTGGCGACTCCTCGGCATGCACACTTAGCACATGTCACTAGACCACACTGAAGGTCGACTACGCATACCTCCGTTGCGATTTGGGTAATGGGCCTTGGGAGAGGCCCGCGTCCGACCAGACTGGACGGCCCATTAGCCCTCGAGAGCCCGACAACCTCGAGAGGGTCGCGACAGACTGGCGACTCCGCTGGGGACTTAGAGAACTTGAGCCGATTAAAAAGTTGATTGATTTTTCTAACATGTTTTATGCAGATACTCTTCAAGGTGAGGTACGTACTTTAACCCTTGAGGTGTTAAATGTTTTTGCAGATTGGAGAAATAAGGGGTGAAGTGTTTGTTAACTCTGTCTTATGCAGGTAGGAGTTTAGGATGTATGATTGTGTGGATGTTTATATTGAAGCGGTGTTTGCTAAATGAGATGCATGTTTATCGCTTTAGCACGACACCGAAAATACACACAACCGCGCCTAAAACCCCGGGCGCCGCCTATAGGAAAACAATAGAAGGGATTGAAAATGGAATCTCCGTGAGGAAAAACACGGGGTAATCCACTTTTCAATTCCGCTCATTTCGAAATATGGATCGAGCCCCAATGCAACGATAGTTGTGCAATGGAATCTGCTCTTTCCAGAACTCGAGGTGGGAACCTTAACCTTAGGTGCCAAATCCTCTGATTTTTAGAAGTTTACCATCACTTGTTTCATGCGCATGTCTTTGGGCGGTTGGTACACCTAAAACCGCACATAAGTCGACGAGTTTGGTTGGTAAGACTCTCTATCCCTCAAATCTATTACAGTTCATATAAATATAGGCATTTCATTCATTGCATTCTGGTGATTAGATTAAATGCCATTTCAAGGATAGATGTGTGTGTTTTTCCCAAACGTCCTTGATAGAAGACGAGGAGGATGATATCCCATGGCGAACACCGAGTGAGCAACAAAAGAGCCTACTATGGACCTTATTGAGATATCGTCCAATGAAGATGACGAGTTGGGGCAAGTGATCCGGAAGCCACAGATCGAACTTGGGGCATCCTTAAACGTTAGGATCACATTCCTTTGTTTCATTTTCCATTACTAGTCCTCTTGTATAGGGTTTATTTTTATCGAGGCTTTTTCTATCCCACCCCTTAGAGTGATTGTATTAGGGATCTATTGGTGTATACATTCAGATGGAACTTGGTTGTATTTCTTTTGACGGGTCATGGGAATGTGATAATGGCATTTTCTCTAATCATCCGAATACTCCCAAGTCAAGTTTATAATTCCTTTAGAGGAAATTAAAATTGGAAGTCTTACACGACCTTTTGGTCGTATAGAGTAGTCCAATCTCAATTTCTCTAGAAGGAATTATACACTTGAATTGTTTCGTGCATGTTTTACGTTGCTGGTAATCCACGATAATTGATCGAGAATATCGACGTTGTTTTGAATTTAATGACGAGATAGATGTCCAAATTACTCTCGTTCTTAACAAAACGGCCTTGATTTGGATGCCGTATCTTCAATTAAATTTAAAACACGTTATTATGCCTCGCACTTTTGAGTAATTCGTTCCTCTCGAAATTGATCAAAAGCGATTATTGTGAATTACATTCCTTTCAATAGTATGCTTTCTTTCGAGGAATATTGATAAAAACTTTTCGCGCAAGATTAAAACCCTTGTAAAAGTTCTTGTCCTTATTAATCACGAGCAAGCATAAGATTGAAAGGGGTCTATGCTTTCTTTTTCAGATTATTCCTTCTGACTCGGTCTTTTCATTTGCAGGTGAAAAACAAGTAGTATAGAGAAATCTTCTCTTGGACAAATCTGCAACTATTCTTCCATCTGATCATGAGCGAGTTATAAAATCAGGACGTATTTGCTCGGCTTATTGATATTATGGTTCGGCTCACCCAAGTTGAAGATGTTTGGATGCTCGAAGAAATGAACCATACAGAAGTTAAAACACACACACGAGAACTTTCATTTATTTTGCTCGGCGGAGGGTTTTCAAAAGCAGGTCATACAAGTCGGGGTGGAAAAGTAAAGCCAAAGTGAGCCCTAATTAACGACACAAAGGATCCCAACTGACCCTCCATGTTATTAATGCTCTGCTCATACTCCCAGCTCCGCATGTTGTGGTCGGCAAGCCTGAGGAGAAGACTTCTGCATTCTCCCTTAACTTCGGCGACCTTGGCCTCGTGTTCTTCGGTGACTACTTCCAGGTCCCGAACCAGTCCATTCCCGCGAGCTATGTCCTCGGTTATCTTGTCGAGCCGTTCTTCCTGCCAGTCGCTCTGAAGCCTCAACAGGACGTTGCGGCGGTCATGCTCGCCGGTGGTCAGGGATATGGCCAATTGATCCACCAGATTTCTCCTCTCGCGAAGCAACGTCGCGACCCGCTCATTAGCAAACTCGACGGCCTTTTTGTAACTATCAACCAGATAGTTGGTCAGCACCAAATGATCAGATCGATCCTCATAACGAGCCCGCAAGACGCGAGCCACCAGAATCTCCCGATTAGCAACACGATAGGCCTCTAAGGAGTGTGCAAAGAGAGTCGGGAAAGTTCTATATTCCCTCCCCAGTGTAGTACCTTCGAGAGAAGTGGTATCAAGGTCCTCGAGCAGGACACAGATTGCATCCTCGGTTGCAGAATGATCGGTTATGTGCGCGTAACCGCGACCCAGTAGGTTATAAAGCTTTTCCCACTGGGCCAAGACATCAGTTGAAAAAGTGCGTACGGGAGAGGAGGCCATTTGCGTTGGGTTGGCTTGAGAATAAGACGAGTTTAACAGAGAGATTAGAAGGAAGAGGCTGATTATGCGAAAACGTTAACCTTCCATACATTAATTCCTCATTTTATAGCAACTCGAGAATGATGAAGGGTCTCAGTAATAATGCTGGTGGAGCCCAGTTAGGGGGTAAAGCAGGAGGTCCCCTCACGAGAACCAATGGATTCGTTTCGATCCGCAATTTCCGGCTCATCAATTAAAAGATGTAAAAGATTTGTCGGGATCACCATTATTAGAGTTAGGTGGGAGGTAAGCGCAACTATCGAAGAGAGCCCTAACAGGATTTGGCAGTCCCATCACGTTGAAAAGCTAAGCGAGAAATTCAAGGTCTTGAGGGGGAACGTTTGCCTAATGATGCTTGAAGAGCGTCTCCTGAACATGCAAAGTCACTCGAAGAAAACTTTATAGGGAGTGAGCATACAGGAGAGAGTGGAGAACTCTGAGTGGGCAAGAACCAATCAAACATTTCTCAATCCAACATATTTAAGAGGTTACTGTCAGATGCTAGAGGCGACTGACTCAAAAATCTCAGAAATTGAACCACAGAGGGATCTCGAAGATTCCAAGATCAAGTCTAACGCCAAAATCATGGAGCCCAACACTTCTGGCAACGGAAATCAAGATCACGGCGACGACGACAACGACATCCACAATGCTCAACTCGGGAAAAGAAGACGTCCTCACCAATACTCTCAGGAGGAAACCCAAATGCTGGAAACCCTTTTCAGTAAAAGCCATTACATGAAAAAGAAGTGGAGAATTGAATTGAGCCGGGAGTTGGGGATTAATCAGTCGAGGATCCAGTTTTGGTTTCAAAATAGGAGATCCAAATCGAGGGCTCAACGCAAACGTCAGGTGGTCGAGATTTTAAAGGAAGAAAACCAAAAGCTGCGAACAGAAAACATGAGGTATGAAAAAGCTCTCAATATCACCGTTTGCCCTCATTGCGATAACCTCGTCGCCCTCGGTAAGATATTCCCCGATAAGCCTCACGCGATGATTGAAGACGTTCATTTACCACCCTACTCCCTCGGGGCATCTCCTGCTCAACCAGATTTTGCCGGAGTCACGCATGAGCAGGATGATCCTACGAAGATGATACAAATGCCTCCTGGGGGATGGGATTTGCATCGCTTTGATTGGAGTTACAGTTTCAAGGAGCTGGATGTTACCGCCGACCAGCTCAAAGCATATCAGCCTCATGCACAACAATTTTCGATAAGGTCGGGTCCTGCTGGAGATGAGTTAATCAGTCGTCAAGCCATCGATGCAATTTTGGGCCACGATAAGAGGAGGTTCGCTTGGCCCCCTGAACTGCATTCCAAATTCCTAGATGTGGTTCACCAAATGGGGATCGACTCAGCAACTCCGACGCGCATATTTAAGGCCATGAATGTACCGGGGCTTAGTAAGGAGCTGGTCAGGAATCACCTTGCTGCCTACAGAAAGCTATTAAGACAACGTCGAGCGGAGCTAAATCGGGAGGAATCCGTCTCGAGCTCAAAAGCTAGGGGCGACCGCCATTGTAATGCTCAGGCATCAAGAGATACCCGGCCAAATCTAAGCATCAATCAAGCTAGCAACCCGACCACCGGCAAACTGAAAGCTGATCAGAATGTCCTCCCAGGCCATTTCAACACTTCTCAAGAGCGCGTGTCACAAGTACAGCGAGTGCGCACTCCTCCATTCGAGCAGCAGTCGGCTGGTGCTCTGCCTGCCGCTGGTCAACCCACGACAGACGATTTCTTCGATGAGGGGCTCGATGCCTTGTTCAATCAGTGGGAAGCTGGCATGCTTGGACAGCCATGATCTAGCACCTGACTCGGGGCACGATGGGTCGGTCACTACGAACACCCATAGAAAGAAGAACATGTTCACGAGTAGATCACTCATTTTATCCGTTGTAAAGTTCCTACGGGAACATTTTTCTTTAATGACTATAGTTAATTCTATATTAAAACCAACGCTATCGACGAACATCGTCATGCTCAGTTGTGATGATCCCTTGTTAGATTAAGTCTGAAACCAGAGACGGTCTTTAAAATTTTGAGTGGCCACGAACTCATTCCTCACCAAGCGCCCGGGATGCTGAAATGAAGAGTAACAGCATGCACAGGGAAAATGCCACTTTCGTTTGAACGATGAAAAGGGGTTGAGAAAAGATCATAGCGTAATTCCCATGGAGCTAAATGAATTAAACGGAGTCATTAATTGCGGGTCCACCGCTGCTCCCCACGTTCTCGGGCCTAGCAAATCATAAAAGGCGCCGAAAGATTGTAGACCCACCACTTTGAAGACTGAACTAGGGGACGAGCGCAATACTCGATGAAACCGAATCAATGCAAGAGAGTTTGTGATCCTATCACGAGGAAAAAGAAAGGGGAATACAGACGATGAGTAATTGCAGGATCTCGGGAGGAGCGCTTGCTTGCTGGTCTTCATATGCAGCCTGAAGGATGGTTCCAGGACACGCACAATCACTTGAGAAAATTTCTAGAGTGAGCAAACACGTAAGAGCGAATTGAGAAAGCTGAGTGAACTAGATCAGCCCGAGATACCCCGATCCATCATGTTTAAAAGTTATTCCCATCTGCTAGAAACGCCCGACCTGGACATTTCTGAGCACGAACTGCTGGGAGACTTTGAAGATCCTGGAGCTGAATCCTGCTCGAAGGCCATAGAGACTGACTCCTCCAGCGATGAAATTCTAGGTTTCAGCTACGAAGAAGGAGTATACAATGATGACCGGAGTCGGAAAAGGAAGCAACTACAACGCCACACTCCAGGCCAAATCCGAAAGCTCGAAGCTTTCTTCAATGAATGCCCCACTCCAAGCAAACGACAGAAAATGGAGTTGAGCCGAAAAATAGGATTGGAGCTTTCGAAGGTCAAGTTTTGGTTCGCCAACAAACGAACCCGGGTGAAACAGCAATACGCAGACCATGAGTTACTGGTCCTGAAGGAGGAGAATGAGAAGCTTCAAGCTGAAAGCGCGAGATATAAGGAAGCTCTGACCAAGGCCACCTGCCTTAATTGTGGTAATCCTGTTGTCCTCGGCGAGGTGTTCCTCGATGAACCATCCCTGTTGACGAATAACGCTCAGCTGTTACCGTATTCTCCACAGCATTTTCCGACACAGCCAGATACCGCCGGAGATCTGCATGAGCAAGTCAACACCATAGAATCAACACCAACATCCTCTGAGAAATGGGATATGAATCATCACAGGGGGAATTCTCTCAATGACGAACTCGCTGTCGCAGCCAGCCAATCCAAAGTCGGTGAGTCCCTCCCTGGACAACTTTTGAAACGACTAGATCCCGTAGAGAATAGCTACCGAAGTATTGACGATATTTTGGGTGATAAGAGAACAAGGTTTTACTGGACCTATGAGCTTCACACCAAATTTGTTGATGCAATTCGAGAACTGGGAGTTGATTCGGCTAGCCCACTGCGCATACTCGAGATTATGAATGTGCCGGGGCTCTCTAGAATTAACGTTGAGTCTCACCTCAAGTACTATAGGAGATTGCTAAGGGATGGAAGGATAGCGTTAAACCATCATAAAGCCAGTTGGAGCTCAAGTGCTGGGCAGAGTTACAACCATGATGATTGGAGAGCCCAGAGCACCCAACCGTGTTTCAGCAATGACAGGACTAGCAGTCGTGTCAGCGACTCCTCTAACCCAAATCAGAATGCTCCGCCGAGCTATCTCAATACTCCTCAGGAGTATATGCCACAGTTCCAGCACATAGAAATTCCTCAGTTTGAGCGCGAATCAGTCATTAATGCTGTCCCTAAAGCGGATCTGGCATTGGTAGAGAGTGCACATATGAACCTGCCGGTCATCGGAGGAAGTTCCAATTCGAGGGGTCAAATTGCTCACGGCGAGAGCAAAGAGAGGAATCCCTCGCCTGCAGTCGACGACACCCAATCTGGGCACCAAGGGCTAGAAAGAACAGGTGATTTCCTTGATGAGGAGCTGGACACTTGGATCAATACTCTTCGGGAATGTATGTCTCAACCCCAACAGGGCAATGATGAAGGTTCCAGCTCAAAGACTCCAATCCCTCACAACGAAGGCAATGAAAGAAATCTGCCCCCAACAATCGTTGATACCCAACTTGAACATCAATGGCTCGAAGACCCGAGCAATTTCCTTGGCGATGAGTTCAATCTTTGGCTCGATCAATTTGGAGCCGGAGGACCATCGCAGTGGTGACGCGAGGCCGGTGATCAAACGTCTGATGCAAGGCATGGCTACTCGATGAAAAATGCTTCGAGAAAAGGGGTTGAATACTCCTATTGCATATGTTGTTGATCGCACTGTAAGGTTCCCACGGGAACATCTTTCATTAATATCTAGAACTAATTGCGCGTGAGTGTCAACATCACCCTTTGAGCATCTTCAAGCCGAAGGCCGTGGATTAATCACTTAATCCGTAGAGCAAGTTCCATGAACCATAATTATCACCCGCAGAGCATAATGGAATCCATTCCTTCAATACAAGATACATTCGGCCGCGGAGCCACCCGTTTGGTAAAAGGACGTATCGTTCCTAGTTGATCTTCAATCAGATCAGGGGATAATGTTTCCTCTCTTCTTCCTCTCAGGTGATAAAAAGAGACAAGGCCCTAAAAGGCCATGCATTCAAATAGCTAAACAAACGTTGCCCAGCTGGGGGGCAGATGAACCATTGATGTTACAAACACTCCAAGCATGGATAGGCGGATTTGATAGAGGTTGTTCATATCAATACGCAACATCAGAATGGGATGAAAATCAAGAGTAAGTTTTTACATCCCACATACTACCTGTTTGGGAATATGAATTAACACTTATTTTTTATCCTTGACAGGGGAATCGCCTTGGAGACGAATAAGTTTTTACATCCCACATACTACCTGTTTGGGTACATGAGGGTAGGATGTATCGTTTCGATTTTCGAAAAATTCGTGAACATACAATGATATGCTTCTTTTACATTTTCAGGGATCTCCAGCCACGGTGGACAGGTAGGTATCCCTTTCCCCCAATCCATTGAAGATGTTAAACAAAAAAAAACACAGAGAGAAAAAGAAAAAGCTTTCAAAATCTGATGTCTAGAAAAGACATGGAATTCTAACTTCATTGGCATTCATGTTTTGAAACATGAGGTTGTCTGAACACGCATTGTGCACCATAAAATCCCCTTGACGGGTAAAATTTTTGGGAAAACGAAAGAGATTTTTCCAATCAAAAGTTGTTCAAAACTCTCAAAAGGATGTTTCCTCAAAAGAGAGGCAAGCTCAAATCCAAACACATCCTACATACACTTGAGAGATGAGTGGAGCGAATCAAATAGTAAAATCTGGACCTACGGAGGTAGGGACCATTCGCAGCGATTACATGGATTGGGACGACGGAGGCGTTCGTTTCATATCATAAACACTACAGGTGACCGTTGACAACCCACTTGAACGGCGGTTTTCATTCTTAACCCTGTCAAGAACCACCTGTTGACACCTGATTTTTGATCAGTCTTTCATAGTTTATTTTTTAAAAATTCATAAAAAATCTATAAAAAGTTAAAAAAATTAAAAAATCATTTTTGGTAGCCTTGACCAAGCTAAAGGAACCATTTTTGATAAAAAAAAATAATTTGTCATATTTTTTAATATTTTCCAAAAATAGAAAAATACATGAAAAATGAAGAAAAATAGCGTTCGATGTCGTAAAAATATAGAAAAATAGTCAATATTTTTATTTTAATTTCCTTTTCATTTTGAACTCATAAATAGTCAAAATTCAAGTTCAATTGCATGTATTTCTTCACGACGCATAGAGTTGAATTTGGCAAAAAAATGTCATTCGAGTATTTTAATTTGTAAATTTCTACATATTTTTTAGTCTTGACGTCCAATTAGATCGACCACCATCTACAATAAATTCCCCTTGCTGAATATTTTCGTTTTTGTTTCACATGATTTCATGATGTAAAACGCCGAGTGGATCCCTAAATATAATCGGGTCGGCATGAGCTCGATAGCTCGTCCAAGACCAAATCAGGGCACGACGAACCCAATGTGAGTATTCTCGAACTCCTTCGATGCTTCCTAATGCTTTTCTTAGGTTAGATCGTGTGTAGAATGGCTAGGACAGCTAAATCATTCTTGAGCTGTGATTGATAAATAGGGCATTACTAGGAATGTCATGTGATTTATTTGCATATCTAGATTTCTTGAGTTGCGCATTTTATTACTGATTGTGATTGCTAGGATAATCACTCCTATCTGCATGAATTTTTAGATTTAGGGTTCATACCTTACTCATCCGCATGAATCTCAGGCTAGAAAATTCAGTCAACTTAGGTACCGAAAGGGCGTCAACTCTGACAGTTGGTGTAACTAAGTCCCCGAAACCATTTCTCTGGTTCTCGCAGAATTGAATAGAAACTCCCAACTATTCGATTGGGTGGTCCAATCACACTCTAAAAAAATGATTGGTGGCGACTCCATGGCATGCACACTTAGCACATGTCACTAGACCACACTGAAAGTCGATCACGCATACCTCCGTTGCGATTTGGGTAATGGGCCTTGGGAGAGGCCCGCGTCCGACCAGACAGGACGGCCCATTAGCCCTCGAGAGCCTGACAACCTCAAGAGGGTCGCGACACCACCCCACACCGGGGCAAAAAGGAAGTAAGTCCAGCAGCATCAGGAGAAAATGGTTAGAAATTTTCTTGCTCGGACTAACATTAATCTTTGTGTGTTGTTTATATGGTAATCCAAGTGCCATAGGATGACGAGAAGCATTCATTCTCTATCCCACACACCATATCCTTTGCACAGCCAAGTTGAGCCTGCGAATTCATTTCATAAACCCCTGTTGGCGATCATGGGATGTTTCAAGATAGAAACTGTATCACTCCAAGAACGGAAGAAATCAAGAGATGGGATTTATAGAAAAATCTCATATCGGCGTTTAAGTGTGATATGATTCAAGTTGTATATCTAGCACAATTTTCTGAACATCGTAGTTCCAAAGGAAAAGAAAAGGCGGGATTTCAACAAAAAATCCCCAGCATCAAGAAAAAGCAAAGTGCCTGGTAAAAGCAAGGCCGATGCTCGTGAAAACTGTTTGATTGATCCCCAATAAAGCCTAGTTGGGAAGAGAGAAAAACCCATAAAGGAGTCAGATCAAGAAGACTGCTCCCCAAACGATGTCAGCCGTGGTGCAAAAACACGGACAGAATTGTCAATCTCTTAATACCACAAGAGACGTTCTCTAAAGGATTTGTGCATACCTCAAAAGCGGTTGCACACCTCAAAAATGGAAGATGCAGAATGGAAAAGACATGTGACAAATTTGCAATGATCACCAATGTCGAATCCTTCGTGATTTCTGGGCCAAAAACAAGCCTTTTTCGGTCTCCAATCCTACCAATGTTACAACCCTGAAACAGTCTTCTCTGACTAAGACACTTAGGTTAACATATAGCTTAGCTCGAAGAAGTACGAGCAAGACTCTTTCTTTCTCATTTTGCAGGGTTCTTGACTTGTAAACCCGGAGCAGATGGTGAAGATTTTCATTCGATGGCCCCGACTCCAAAGCGGGTCCCCCTTGAAAACCAATATCCAAGCCCAACATTACGGTCCCGTGGAAGACCTCCCGACCGATCAAAATGTATGCGCTGCGAATGAGCCTAAAACCTAGGCACAGGTCAGTAGGGAATTGAGTGCATCCCCTAAAAATCATCACCTCAAAACAGGTGAGATGGCCTCCTTGTCGAGAAATATTCCAATTGACGTTTTGAGCAAACTCTTTTTGGGAATTTTCAAACTGTGGATCCAGATTTTCCATGCAAGGGATTCGTGATCACATTTGCACGTTGCAAAAATGTTTTGGATAACCTCCAGCATCAAAATGCACATCTCATGACTAAAGCTTAAGTCATAAAATTTTGTCAATTGGACAATTGCTGTCTTCTCAAAGATTACCAATATTTTCTTGGGGAAGAGAAACCCTTAAAAAAAATCCTTTTCAAAATATCAAACAGTCTCATCGGACGTGGAGAACCCTTGTCATGAGACCCCCTTTTCAAAAATATCAAACAGTCTCATCGGACGTGGAGAACCCTCGTCATGAGACCCCTTTTCAAAATTTAGGCAGTCTCATCGGACATGAAGAACCCTCGTCATGAGACCCCTTTTCAAAGCAAACAAAGGTAGATACCGCCTGAAGGATCAACACAAGGTAGATACCGCCTGAAGGGTCAAACCAAGGTAGAAACCGCCTGAAGGGTCAACACAAAGGTAGATGCCGCCTGAAGGGTCAACTCAAGGTAGATACCGCCTGAAGGGTCAAATCAAGGTAGAAACCGCCTGAAGGGTCAACTCAAAGGTAGAAACCGCCTAAAGGGTCAATCAAAGGTAGATACCGCCTGAAGGGTCAAACAAAGGTAGAAACCGCCTGAAGGGTCAAAACAAAGGTAGATACCGCCTAAAGGGTCAAACAAAGGTAGAAACCGCCTGAAGGGTCAAAACAAAGGTAGATACCGCCTGAAGGGTCAAACAATGGTAGAAACCGCCATAAGGGTCAACTCATTGGTAAGTACCGCCATAAGCATCGACACAAATGTCCGATCCACCATACGGATCAAAATCCTTGGCAAATCTCAGGGCGTGGGATGCGCCTTCCTTAGATTCCTAGCCGTTAGGAATCCCATAATGGTATGACCTACCATACAGGTCAAAGCTTAACCTCCCTAGGATATTCTGAATGACGAGTCCTAGGCATCCTCTTGAAAGTCGTCGCAACCGGCAGCATCGAACAGGTAAGTGGCAGGTATGTCTCTCTACTATCTCACTCTCTCATGTCAAATGAACGTTTCCCCCTTCAAGAAAGAGCATACATGGACAAGCATGAAGATTGGATGTCATGACTCCTTTTCCTTTAGTTTCCCAAGTCGAGTCGATCAGGACTCAGGTGTCACCTTATCTTTGAGAGATTCCTCTAACGAGATTCCTCTCAAAGAGGGGCAGCTGTTGACACCTAAATTTTGATCAACCTTTTTGTTTCCTTTATTTTTCAAAAATTCATAGAAAATCCATAAAAAGCTGAAAAATTACAAAATCAACTTTGGTAACATTGGCCAAGCTAAAGGAACCATTTTGGATAAAAAAAAATAGTTTTTCATATTTTTCGTATTTATTATTATTATTATTTTCGAAAAATATAAAAATAAAATGAAAATCAAGAAAAGTAGTATTTGAGGTCACAAAATATAGAAAAATAGTCAGTATTTTTATTTTTAATTTTCTTTACTTTTGAACCTCATAAAATAGTAAAATTCAGGTTCGATTTTGGGTGTTTTCTGATCACCATAAAATTGAAATTGGCAAAAATATTAGTAATGATTAAAAGGAAAAGGAGTGAAAACATAATCATTCAAAAGGAAAAGGGAACTAATCATTTTGTCTTTGCTTTTGATTATTTTATTATTATTCTTACTTTTTAGTATTTTATTTTATTATTATTTTATTATTATTTTATTTTTTATTATTATTTACTCACCTTTCCCCTCATCCGTCGCTGGCTTCTTCTCCTCCCGCGACTTCATCTTCTTCCTCTCCTTCCTCTTCTTCAGGAGCTCTTCTTCTTCTTCTTAAAAAAAAAAAAAAAAAAAAAGGAATCCTCACCTTCGTGCATTATTTGCCTTCGCCTTCGATCCTTCCGCCGTCGTCGCTAGCCGTCGTACCTCAAAGCCGCCGTGAACAACTCAAGACCCGCGACCTCCACCCGTTTCGGAGTTTGGTTCGGGTTTGTTTCGGATCGGGCCAAATCCGTCACCGCCATCGCCTCCAGTGACTGCCCCGGAGTCCTACCTCCTCCCTCGGAGCTTGTGGAGCCTACGCGCCGCTGGTGGAGCTCAGAAACGGCCTCGGGTCACCACCCCGTCGTCGGAGCGTGTCGGCGTGTCGGAGCGTGTCGGCGTGTCGGCGTGTCGGAACGTGTCGGCGTTTCGGAACGTGTCGGAGCGTGTCGAGCCGTGTCGGAGAGTGTCGAGCCGTGTCGGTGAGTGTCGAACGTGTCGGAGCGTGTCGAACGTGTCGGAGCGTGTCGGAGAGTGTCGAACGTGTCGGAGCGTGTCGGAGAGTGTCGAACGTGTCGGAGAGTGTCCGGGCGTGTCGGAGCGTGTCGGAGAGTGTCGAACGTGTCGGAGCGTGTCGGAGAGTGTCGAACGTGTCGGAGAGTGTCGAGCCGTGTCGGAGAGTGTCGAACGTGTCGGAGCGTGTCGAGCCGTGTCGGAGAGTGTCGAGCCGTGTCGGAGAGTGTCGAACGTGTCGGAGCGTGTCGAACGTGTCGGAGCGTGTCGGAGAGTGTCGAACGTGTCGGAGCGTGTCGGAGAGTGTCGAACGTGTCGGAGAGTGTCCGGGCATGTCGGAGCGTGTCGGAGCGTGTCGGAGAGTGTCGAACGTGTCGGAGCGTGTCGGAGAGTGTCGAACGTGTCGGAGAGTGTCGAGCCGTGTCGGAGCGTGTCGGAGAGTGTCGAACGTGTCGGAGCGTGTCGGAGAGTGTCGAACGTGTCGGAGAGTGTCCGGGCGTGTCGGAGAGTGTCGAGCCGTGTCATAGCGTGTCCGGACGTGTCGGAGAGTGTCGAACGTGTCGGAGCGTGTCGAACGTGTCGGAGCGTGTCGGACGTGTGCATGAACAGTGTCCAATCCGAACAGTGCATGAACAGTGTCGGAACAGTGCATGAACAGTGTCCAATTTTTTAATTTTTTTAATTTTTTTATTTTTTTTTTTAGTCTTAATTTGTGAAATTGACTATCGACATTCTAATGGCGATCGACAGGTAACGGGCATGGGGATGGTCGCAGGCTGGGGCTGGGCGATTGAAGGCCGGTGTCCAATCCGGTATGTTTTACGTACCCGATCCGTATATCAGGATTATTTTTCTAAAATATTGCATTTATAGACTTGATTTGTATGTATTTGTTTCAGTCTAGTGGTTAGATTATTTATCTGGTTGAGTGTTATCTATTGTCAAAGACATGCTTTTTGTTAAAATATTTTCTGAAAATATAAAAAAATATTAATAAATCAAAAATGCCAAAAAAATGGAAAAATTAAAGAAAAACAAAAAAATTGAGAAAAATTGCAGAAAAATTCTAAAAATTGTCCAAGGCTGAAAATGACAAAAAATTGATTTGTTTTCATTTTTGGGATTTTCTCCCATTTAATCCAAAATGGCGATTTCACCCCTCAAAGGGTGAATCGTCTTTGATATTCTGATGAATTGTGGAAATTGCTTAGAATTTGGTGATGGGCCAGATGGGTGGTTAAACCTTATGTCTAAGATTTCCACATTTCATTTCCATTTTTAGAAAATGACGATTTTACCCTTCGAATGGTAAATCGGTTTCTAAAATTCCCGAAAATCACGAAAATTGCCAAAAAATAGGAAATGGGTCAATTGAGTGACCAAACCTGTTCTGACTCCGGATTCATTCCGAAATGATGATTTTGTCCTTTTTGGGCAAATTGTCCCCTTTGGCTCAAAATTACGATTTTGCCCCCCTGATGGGCAAAATCATGTCTAAATCATTCCTAAGCCTGATTGATGCTTCTCTAGGCCAATATGGCCTTATTAGGAATGCCATGTGATTTATTTGTACACTTGAATTCATCGATTTGTGCACTTTATTATTGATTGTGATTGCTATGATAGTCATTCCTATCTGCATGAACTCCTAGATTTAGAACTCGTACCCCACTCATCTGCATGAAATCTTTGGTCAGAAAATTCAGTCAACTTAGGTACCGAAAGGGCGTCAACTCTGACAGTTGACGTAACTAAGTCCCCGAACCCAGTTCTCTGGTTATCGCAGAATTGAATAGAAACTCCCGACTATTCAATAGGGTGGTCCAATCATACCCTCCAAAAAATGATTGGTGGCGACTCCTCGGCATGCACACTTAGCACATGTCACTAGACCACACTGAAGGTCGACTACGCATACCTCCGTTGCGATTTGGGTAATGGGCCTTGGGAGAGGCCCGCGTCCGACCAGACTGGACGGCCCATTAGCCCTCGAGAGCCCGACAACCTCGAGAGGGTCGCGACAACGGTCCCTAACTCGCCACGTGGCGTCTCGGTGACAGTCGAATCATTTTAATTTTTGTAAAATTCGAAATTCATTTCTTTTAATGTTAAAAATATTTTTTTATTCTGAAAATCATTTATTAATTCTAAAAAAATATTTTAATTTTCCAAAAATCCCAGATCGCGACACGTGGCGAAGCCACAGCCGTCCGATCTGGGCAGTTTTAATCTCGGCCCGGACCCACCCATGCTGACGTGGCTGCTGACGTGGCATGCCACGTCAGCCGCTGACCGGTTGACCGGCCGGAGGGTCGCCGGGGAAGACGATGAATAGTGTCAAAACCCGGCGACCCTCGCCGGAACCTCGCCGGAGAGCCCGAACCGACGTGAAAACGTCACCAAAACCTCCACATTTTGACACCAAAAGAAAACTCACACATCCCACATCAATTACACACCAAATCATGGCGGGAGACACGTCGGAAAAGCTCCGAGCCGGCGGCCACCGAACCAACTCCGGCGAGGCAATTGCAAATTTTTGTTTTAGCATTAAAATCGATTCTGATCGTTCAGAGAACCTCCCTAGATGGTCAGGAAGCTTACCTTAGTTCGTTTGAGGCTCGGCGATCGCCATTTGCGCCGGACCGAGCTCCACGGTCGGGTGAACTTCGGGGAGCCTCGGCCATGGATTTTCGGCATGTTTTCATGTAAAATTAAGATCAACACCAGATTAGGGTCGGTTCTAGTGAAGATTTGAGGTGAAACTAGCCACAATAGACCCCCGAGATTACACGGCCGAGAGCTAAAAATCACGAAGCCCATTCGGACGTTTCGTCGAACACATGATGTGCGCTATGAAAATTGAGGTCGGAGAGGAAAACCGACCTAGTTTGAGCTCGTCGACGATGGCTAGAGCTCCGGCGATGCTTTCCTGAAGGCTGGGGATCTATGTCATGCCTCGCCCTCGCTTCCTACTCACTCGAACTCCCTCGGTCTCCCCCCTCTCTCTCTCTCGGCCTTCCCTCTTTTCATGGCCGACCATACCTTTTTCGGGTCCCTCAATCCGCAAAAACGATCGCCGACCACCCGCTCGTGTCTCCCGCATTCGTCCGTCGCTTTTTATTACTCGAAAATCCGGCCCCCATGCTCATTTTTTTTAATCCCCTGTTGTCCCCTGCTTTCGGCCGGTGGGTCTGCAACTTAGTTGCAGACCCGGTCGGACCGGTTCGACCAATTTCGCCCAATTGGGTCCCAAATCGACCCATTTTCTGAAATTGATGGCAAAATCGGACTCATTGACATATTTTCTATCAAATATGGGTATTTTCGTGAATCAATTGGTTGAAATTTAATGAAAACCCCAAATTACCCTTAGGATCCGAAATTGATTTTTGCTTAAACGAGGGCCCAAACGATCGAATTAGTCAAAATTGAGGCCACCAATGGATTCAGCATGATGCAAACTATATGGTAGAGGTGTTTAATTTCAATGGGTATGCCCTTATGAAATTTAATTTCAAAAATTGTGAAACCGGGGACTAAATTGAAAGATTTTTATGCAATTAAGCCCTTTTGGCTAAAATTGGTCAAATTGGAGGTCAAATTGACCCAATTGCATTTCAATACTTTAGAGCCCAATGTCATAGCTTATAAAAACCAAGAATTGAAAATTAAAAGACTCGAAAAAGATTTTTTTTTGCTCGGTTCGGGTTTATGTTTGTGAAGAAACATAGTGACCCGAGCCGAATTTTCAATATTTAAGGTGACACACTTGAAGATGAAATTAAAAAAAATTATTGAATATTTTTGTGTATTTTTCTGACCAAGATAAATTCGAAAAATATTATAAAATACCAAAAAATATTTTTTTTTCAAAATTGGTCCCTGAGGCTAGGCCAAGGCTTCCAAAGTTGATTTTGTGATTTTATGACCTTTTTGATATTTTTAATTAATTTTAAAGAATAAAAAAAATCACAATAATAAATGGTCAAAAATCAGGTGTCAACAGTCGGCCGTCAAGATTGCTGGCAACTGCTGGGCCAATCTTTTCGATGTCCCGCTCGGCTGGCCTCGGACGCAGCTAGTTCCATTCGCTGGTGGGACTTGTCGGCGGTGACCGGCGACCTCGATGGTGTGAGGTGGTGTCGTGTGGTGGTTTCGAGCGTTTGGGTCTTGCGTGGGGCCAAGACAAGGCTTGGATGTTGGAGCTTCAATGTTTCGTGTCAACATTTGTAGTCTCTCGCCCCGCCTCGCCGCGACCTCAGACGACGGTCGTCGACGCCAAATTTGGGTTGCCGGAGGCCGTGTGCCCTTCGCCGGGTTTCAACTTATTTGTTGGACAAAAAATGAAAAAAAATGCCTTACAAGTATAATTTTTCCAAACGCTATTTTACCCAAAGTTGCTTTGTAATTGATTTTTAAATTACAACTTACCAAACAGCTTTTGCATTTCACCAAACCCCTTCAGACTAAAGGCATTTGCATTTTCCCAATGACTTTCCCCAAAAGTCTTTCCAAACGCACCCTTTGTGACCTTCATTGATGACTATTCAAGAAAATTATGGGTTTATTTCTTGAAGACGAAGGATCAAGTGTTAGATGCATTCAAGCAATTTCAGGTATCAGTTGAAAGACAGACTGGAAAGAAATTGAAATGCATTTGTTCAGATAACGGTGGTGAGTACATCGGACCATTTGATGAATCTTGCAGGCAACAAGGGATTCGACATCAGAAGACACCTCCTAAAACATCTCAGTTAAATGGTGTAGCAGAAAGAATGAACAGAACACTGATTAAGAGAGTCAGATGTTTGATTTCAGATGCAAAATTGCCAAAATCTTTTTGGGGCGAGACTTTAAGTACAGTGGTACATGTTCTCAATATTTCTCTAATTACTGCTTTAGATGGTGATGTTCCAGACAGAGTTTGGTTTGGAAAGGAAATTTCATATGATCATCTAAAGGTGTTTGGCTGTAAAGTTTTTGTTCATATTCCTAAGGATAAGAGGTCCAAGTTAGATGTCAAGACAAAAGAGTGCATCTTCCTTGGTTATGGTTCTGATGAATTTGGCTATAGACTTTATGATCCAGTTGCAAAGGAAATTGTCAAAAGTTGAGATGTAATATTCGTTGAGAATGAGACAATTTGGGATATTGAGAAGATGAAGAAGGCAAATTCCCGTGATTTTGATATGTTAGTTGATGCTAGCTCAATCCCACCTTTTGAGTTGCAGGAACAATTGCATGATCAAATTGAAGATGGTATTCAAGGTCAGACTCCAAATCAGCAGGTCCAGGATCAGACTCAAAATGATCAGCAGGTTCAAGATTAGGCTCAGGGTGATCAACAGCATTTAGATAACATTGATGCTCAAAAGACTGCACCATTAGCTCCACCAACCACTGCTTTGAGGAGGTCTACCAGAGACTGCACCCCATTTACTAGGTGTTTTTCTAGTGAATATGTTCTATTGACAGATGCAGGTGAACCTGAAACTTTTGAAGAAGCAGTAGAAGACAAGAATAAGAAGGAATGACTTGATACAATGCATGATGAGATAGTCATTGCATGACAATCGTACTTTTGAATTGGTGGCATTACCTAAAGGTAAAAAAGCTTTGAAGAACCGATGGGTGTATAGATTGAAGCAAGATGAGACGACTTCGCGTTCTCGATATAAAGCCAGATTGGTTGTTAAATGCTTCAATCAGAAAAATGGAATTGACTATGATGAGCTATTCTCACCAATTGTGAAAATGTCTTCAATTCGAGTTGTTTTGAGTTTTGCAGCTAGTCTTGATCTCGAGGTTGAGCAGATGGACGTGAAGACTGCTTTCCTTCACGGTGATTTGGAGGAAGACATATACATGAAGTAGCCTAAAGGTTGTCAGGTAAAAGGTAAAGAGAATTATGTTTGTAAATTGAAGAAAAGCTTATATGGCTTAAAGCAGACACCAAGGCAATGGTATAGAAAATTTGAGTCTTTTATGGGGGGCAATCCTATAAGAAGACTACTTCTGATCATTGTGTAGACCTTTCAGGCGGTTTCTACCTTTGTGTAGACCCTTCAGGCGGTTTCTACCATTGATTGACCCTTCAGGCGGTTTCTACCATTGGTTGACCCTTCAGGCGGTATCTATCTTGAGTTGATCCTTCAGGCGGTTTCTACCTTGAGTTGACCCTTCAGGCGGTTTCTACCATTGGTTTGACCCTTCAGGCGGTTTCTACCTTTGTGTTGACCCTTCAGGCGGTTTCTACCATGGTTTTTCTTTGAAAATGGGTCTCATGACGAGGGTTCTCCACGTCCGATGAAACTGCCTAAATTTTGAAAAGAGGTCTCATGACGAGGGTTCTCCACGTCCGATGAGACTGTCTGGCTTTTGAAAAGGGGTCTCATGACGAGGGTTCTCCACGTCCGATGAGACTGTCTGGCTTTTGAAAAGGGGTCTCATGACGAGGGTTCTCCACGTCCGATGAGACTGCTTGATTTTTGAAAAAGGGGTCTCATGACGAGGGTTCTCCACGTCCGATGAAACTGCTTGATTTTTGAAAAAGGGGTCCCGGGACGAGGGTTCTCCACGTCTGCTGGGACTTTTTTCTTTTAAAAGGGTTTTTCTTCCCCTCTTTTTTAGAGATCCCGAAGTTTGTCGGGAATTCAGTTTTTGAAGCTGTGAAAGATTTCATTTTGACAAAGCTTCACTTGAGTCTGTTGAGGCGACATTCTGGGAGCTGGGTTCTCCAGGTATCCTGCAGAAATTTGAGCCTGAAAGATTTTTCTTCACCAAGAAAACGTTAGTAATCTTTGGGAAGACCACGACTGTCCATTTTGACAAAACCGTATGATTTAAGTTTTAATCATGAAATGTGCATTTTGATGCTGGAGGTTATCCAAAGCATTCTTACAACATGCAAATGTGATCACAAATCCCTTGCACGGAAAATCTGGATCAACAGTTTGAAAATTCCAAAAAGAGTTTGTTCAAAACATCAATTGGAATATTTCTCGACAAGGAGGTCTTCTCACCTGTTTTGCGATAGTGGTTTTATAGGGGATGCACTCAATTCCCTATAACCTGTGCCTAGGTTTTAGGCTCATTCGCAGCGCATACATTTTGATCGGTCGGGAGGTCTTCCACGAGACCGTAATGTTGGGCTTGGATATTGGTTTTCAAGGGGGACCCGCTTTGGAGTCGAGGCCATTGAGCGAAAGTTTTCACCATCTGCTCCGGGTTTACAAGTCAAGAACCCTGCAAAATGAGAAAGAAATAGTCTTGCTCGTACTTCTTCGAGCTAAGCTATATGTTAACCCAAGTGTCTTAGTCAGAGAAGACTGTTTCAGGGTCTTAACATCGGTAGGATTGGGGACCGAAAAAGGCTCGTTTTTGGCCCAGAATTCGTGACGGGTTTGACATTGGTGATCATTGCTGATTTGCCACCTGTCCTTTCTTTTCTGCATCTTTAGCCTTTGAGGCGCGCAACCTATCTTACGATGTGCACCAGCTCTTTAAAGAGCGTCTCTTGTTGCATTCAGAGACTGACTCTTTCTATGTTTTTGTTCTGCGCTTGATAGCATTTGGGGAGCAGTCCTTTTGGATTTGGCTCCTTCAGGGATTTCCCCTTTTCCCATCCAGCTTCATTGCGGATCAATTAAACAACTTGCACGAGCATCGGCCTTGCTTTTACTAGGCACTTTGCTTTTTCTTGATGCCGGGGATTTTTTCTCATTTTCATTTTTGAAATCCCACTTTTTCTCATCTTCATGGGATCATGTTAGACATATAGTCTAAACATGCTTTAAATATCAGTCCGGGAATTCTCTTCGTAATCCCTGAGTCTTGAACTCTTCCATTTTTGAAGTGGTGCGGCATCCGTCTTGGAATGATCACCAATGGGTTCATGAAATGAATTTGCAGGCTCAACTTGGCTATGCAAATGATACAGTGTGTGGGATAAAGAATGAATGCTTCTCGTCATCCTATGGCACTTGGATTACCATATAAACAACACACAAAGATTAATGTTAGTCCGAGCAAGAAAATTTCTAACCATTTTCTCCTGACGCTGCTGGACTTACTTCCTTTTTGCCCCGGTGTGGGGTGGTTCTTGACAGGGTTAAGAATGAGAACCGCCGTTCAAATGGGTTATCAACGGTCACCTGTAGTGTTTAGGGGATATGAAACGAATGCCTCCGTTGTTCCAACCCATGTAATCGCTGCAAATGGTCCTTACCCCCGTAGACCCAGATTTTGTTATCTGCTCACTCCACTCATCTCTCATGTGTGTTGGACATGTTTGGATTAGGATTCGCCTCTCGTCTGAGAAAACACCCTTTTAAACGGTTTGAACAACTTTTATTGGAAAAATTCTTTTTGTTTTCTCCGAAAAAGTTCCTCCCAATGGGGCTTTATGATGCACATGCATGTTTCATTCATGTTCAGACAACCTCCCAACTTCAACTGTGGATGTCTATGGGTTTAAAAATTCGATGCCTCTTTTCAGACATAATGATTGAAAGAGTCCTAACACTTTTTTTTATCTTCAACGACTTGGGGAAAAGGGATACTTACCTACCCGCCGCGGCTGAAGATCCCTGAAAATGCGGAAGAAACATGTTATTGTACGTTCATGAATTTTTCAAAAAATTAGAACGATACATCTTACCCTTGGTCATGTGTTCCAATGGGTCATGCATGGGATGTAAAAACCTGTTTCGCCTTGATGGCGAGCCCCTGTCAAAGACGGGAATTAGGTGTCAGTTTGCGTTCAAAAATTCAAGACAAATTGGAACGATACCGCCTTGTTCTTGTTTTGTGATTCCATTTGAACACAAACGCGCGGCTTGCATAATTTGGCCCTCTATCTTGTGTCCTTGATCTCCCATCTGGTTGGGCGATGAATCATTCTCAAGGATTTGCCCCAGAGGAGATCCATTTGTGTTTTTGGACGCATTCCAGCGCCACTCTTCAAAGTTCCTTTTATTCAAGGAAAAAAGAAAATTTTATCAAAATGCATGTCAAAGCATGTGACGTAGGAGCGATACTTTTTACCATCCACTAGGTCTTATAATCAAAGACCATCTCCTGGAATCCTGACTTGCGAGGCCAATGATTCTATTAGCCTCCTTGTTAGCGCGCTCTCTTCTTTTGAGGCTTTCGGCGCCAATAACTTCCTGTTAAATGAGTAAAAACTCATGTTAGGCATGTGGTCTTCGAAGACCAAATTGGAACGATACAGGGTTACCGTTCACCCAAATTCGTATCTCGGGGTTTGATTCTGATGCGGACGACTCTGTTATTGCGTCCATTGACTTTGCCAGAGGAGAAACGTCCGGCATACAAATGATTCACTTGCCCCAGTTAGGCATGGTTTTGCTGTTTGTCATCTCTAGATTCGATTACCCTGGTCTGATGCGCTTTCATGGGGGATCATGAGAGTTTGCCCCCGGTTTGGCTCCTCAAAGCAAATGGGGGGAACCTGCTCCCATTGATTTTTGCAGATTCTGGTCCTCCATCTCGATTGTCAGAGTCCTTGATCAATTTTATCTGTCTCAAGACAGCTTGATATTCTTGGGATTCGTCATGTGGCGGTTTGGTGATTCTCTCGATCACAGTCGCCATTTGAGGTATTTGATGTTCTCTGTTTGTTATTTGAAAGCATTACATCCTGCGTCTTCTGCTCTTGATCATCATCTGAGAGGAAAAAGAAAGGAAACATTATTCCCATATCATTTTGGAACGATACGTCCTTTTACACTTGATTTGCATTCCGTTTTGATGTTGCATATTGATATAAACAACAACTATCAAATTCCTCCATCCGTGCTTGAAGGTTTTTGCAACGCCTACGGTTCATTTGCCCCAGCTGGGCGACGTCTGTTTTGTCATTTGAATGTATGAGCTTTTGGGTGCATTGTCTCTTTTATCACTTGAGATAAAAAATGGAGAAAAAATTATCCCCAGATCTGATTAAAAATCAATTAGGAACGATACGTCCTTTCACCAAACGAGTGGCTCTGCGGCCAAATGTATTTTGCACTAAAGGGACGAATTCCCCTATGCTCCACGGGTTTGGGGAATTTGCCCCCATTTTCGATAGAAATGAGCCTTATCAATATGTATACAATACAAATAGATCCATAATACAATCAATCTAAGGGACGAGATAGAGAGGATCTCAGCAAAATTAATCTTATACAAGAGAACTAAGAATGTCAAATCAATCAAAGGAATGTGGTCCGAACACTTGGAGATGCCCCAGTTCCAGTCTTCGAGATGTGACTCCAGGATCACCGATTTTTTTTTTAGGTGGTTTTAGATATACCAACCATCTAAAGACATGCACATGAGACAAGTGAGGATAAAACTTCTAAAAATCAAAGGATTTGGCACCTAAGGTCAAGGTTCCCACCTCGAGTTCTAGAAAGAGCAGATTCCATTGCACAACTATCGTTGCATTGGGGCTCGATCCATAGTTCGAAATGAGCGGAATTGAAAAGTGGATTACCCCGTGTTTTTCCTCACGGAGATTCCATTTTCAATCCCTTCTATTGTTTTCCTATAGGCGGCACCCGGGGTTTTAGGCGCGGTTGTGTGTATTTTCGGTGTCGTGCTAAAGCGATAAACATGCATCTTATTTAACAATCACCGCTTCAATATAAAACATACACACAATCATTCATTCCTACGCCAACCTGCATAAGACAATGTTAATCACAGACTACCCCCCTTATCGCTCAAATCTGCAAAAACATATAACACCTATCATAAGCGGACTTACCTCACCTTCAAGAGCGCCTGCAGGGTTAGAAAAATCACTCAGTGTTTTAATTACGGCCTAAGTCCACTTGAGGTCTAGAACCATAGGTTCTAGAACAAATTCCCCAGCGGAGTCGCCAACTGTCACGACCCGTCCGAAAGCGGACGCGGCTAATGGATTACCGATCGCGGGCCTTCCCCCGCACAAGGGTGCGGATCGCGGGCTTTGGATCGGCACGGGCCCTCCCAGGCCCATACCAAATCGCGGCGGGAGTATTATTCAAAGGATTCGACGATAAGAGTCGATCGCTTTCGACCTTAGTGTGGTCGTGGTGGCATGTGCAACTTGTGCATGCATTTGGAGTCGCCACCGGTCTTTCTTGGAGGGTAGACCGGAAACCTTATTGACCGATTGGGAGAGATCGATCAATTATGCGGAACCAGAGATTTTGAGTTCGGGGACTTGGTTACGTTGATGTCATTACCAACGCCCTTTCGGTACCTAACGCGAGTGATTTTCCCTAACTAGGATTTCATGCAGGCGCAATTTTGGGTGAGGTAAGTCTGACTTTGCACATTAACCAGTTTAACATGCTCACGTAATCATAATAAATAAATAGATGTCAATCACATAAACATCTATCCTACGTGGTGATCATGGAATTATGATTTAATGGGTCTCGAGCCAATGAGACCACATTTAATCATTTTAATATTTTAATAACGGAGAGCCGCTCTTCGCTTCTTCTTGATTTCTTGAACTCTTCAAGAATTGGGCCCCAAAGAGCTCGCCGACTTAAAAGGCTCCCCCACGTAATCTTCGTAGCATTTACATCAACAATTGATTATGCTAAAAAAATAAAGATTACATGAAAAATAAAAGGAGTACGCAGCCTCCATTTAATAATTACGACCTCAAAAATATAAATAATCATCATACATTCATACATACATCAATCACATTGATTAGGGATTTTTCCATGATCACCACCCTTCCACGTAAGTAATAAATTCACAATTTAAAACTTAGGAAGGCACAATAAAAATTCTACGTTGAATCATATTCAGAATTTTTACGTAAAATAAGATAGCCATAAATTTTCGATTCAAAATTGATTTAGTCTCAATTTTTGCTACGTTGATTAATTTATCATATAAAATAATCAACCTCCATTAGCCATGTAAGACGAACAATTCGTTAATACATATTGGCCATAGTATTGCAAAAATTGCAAAAAATCAATTAAATGCACGAAAACACCTAAGGATCGGCTCTGATACCACTGTTGGGATCCACGTTACACGTAGCGGAAATAAATAACAACCCATACATGTATCTCCAGAGGCGTACTTCGTGCATTTCAATCGAAAAAAATCACAAAGCGTCAAAGGGAGTAAATAGATTACCTCTCGTAGCGTGCTTGAACGGAGGTGTCGGTTCGATGTTCTTCGATCTCAGCCTCCACAAGTGTTAGGCATCTAGTTCGGACGCACCACCAATTGACGAACGGGGAGACGACTAATAACTCCACAACAATTGTGCTAGCAATATGCGGAATCAATATTCCGAACTTAGTATATTTTGCTCACTCAAGATTATGAGAATATAGAGAGTGTTTGTGTTCTTCTCTCTAAGCTCTCAAAAATTTGCACACTCTACAAAATGTCTCCCCCTCAACCTCAAAACTCTTGCCATCCTTTTATAGCCAAAAATACCTTCCAATAAATTGTATTTAAAAATAGCACTAACAATTATAAATTCTATCTAAAAATAGCACTCACAAATAAATGACATTTAAAAATAGCACTAACAATAGCACTCACAATTTATAATACAAAAATGCTATTTAAAAATAGCACTAACAATAGCACTCACAATTTATAATACAAAAATGATATTTAAAAATAGCACTAACAATTATAAATTCTATCTAATAATAGCACTCACAATTTATGATAAATAAATGCCATTAAAAATAGCACTAACAATAGCACTCACAATTTATGATAAATAAATGTCATTTAAAAATAGCACTAACAATAGCACTCACAATTTATAATACAAAAATGCTATTTAAAAAATAGCACTAGCAATAGCACTCACAATACAAAAATGCTAAAAAAAAAAGGCACTAACAAAGGTGTTAAAAATAATAACCATTATTATTATTACAAGAGTTAAAGAGGTTACCAAACAGTACGAATACGTATAATGTATAAATACGTATGACGTATAAATACGTAGAGCATACGTATACATCCGTGAAACCGGAGACTAATTGAAAGAAAAATGTGCAATTAAGCCTTTTTGGTAAAAATTGATTAAATTGGAGGGAAAATTGACCTAATTGCACTTTTAAGACTTTAGAATCCAATGTCATAGTTTATAAAAAGTGAGAATTGAAAACTAAAAGACTCGAAAAGGATTTTTTTTTTTTTTAGGCTCGGTTCGGGTTTATGTTTGTGAAGGAACATAGTGACCCGAGCCGAATTTTTGAGATTTAAAGTGACACACTTGAAGAGGAAATTAAAACAAAATTATCGAATATTTTTGGGTATATTTCTGACCACGAATGGTATTTTTCTGATTTTTTGGGTATTTTTATAATTAAATAAACTCGAAAAATATTAAAAATACCGAAAAATATTTTTTGTTCAAAATTGGTTTCTAAGGCTAAACCAAGGCTTCCAAAGTTGATTTTGTGATTTTATGACCTTTTTTTGATATTTTTAATTAATTTTAAAGAATAAAAATCACAATAATAAATGGTAAAAAATCAGGTGTCAACAGTTATCTAATTACTTTTTCAGGGGGAGCTGTGGCTTGGCAGTCAAGGTTGCAGAAATGTGTTACCTTGTCGACGACAGAGGCAGAATTCATCGCAGCAACCGAAGCATGTAAGGAATTGCTTTGGATGAAAAAGTTCACACAAGAAATTGATTTCACTCAAGAGATGTATGTTTTACTTTATGATAATCAAAGTGCTATACATCTTACAAAGAATTCCACTTTTCATTCCAGGTCAAAGCATATTGATGTGAGGTATCACTGGATACGAGAAACTTTGGAATCCAAAGGGATGGAACTTGAAAAAGTACACACATAAGATAATGCTTCAGATATGATGTCAAAAGCTCTCACTAGAGAGAAGTATGAGTTTTGTCACCGTCAGGCCGGCATGGATTTCTGATGAATTCTTTTATGTCGGGATCTCCCTTAATAGGCTGGAGGGGGAGATTTGTTGGGCTTATTTTGGCCCAATCTAGTCCATTTATCTCTTATTTTAGTTGCTCTACTAGGGCAGCACTTCAGCAACATAAACACACACGCGCGAGAAAGAAAAGAGCAGCAACCACCAAGAAGAAAAAGAAACGCAGCAGTTTTTTCTAGGCATCCAGCTGAGATCCAATCGACGATCGGAGGTCTTCCCATGGTCCGATTAGGCTAAAATTTTGACAGCAGCTTCAAGACTCGTTGTTTTTTATTCTGTACGGTTAGATCGTGATTTGAAGGTATTTATTGTAGTTGTTCATAGGTATTTTGGGACTTCAATTTTGGGGATGATTTTCATCCAGTTCTCTCGTTTAAGGTGATGTTGTTGCTTGATCTCCACTTATAGTTTGGGATTTTATTATCGTTGTATTCAGCAAGGTTGTGTACCTAAACGATTAATATATAGTGGAGATTCGGGTGGACTCCGTGATCGGTCTCGTGATTTTTATCCTTCGCATTGAAGGAGTTTTCCACGTAAAAATTCGGGTGTTATATTTTCTCTGAGTTTCTATATTTTCATTGATTGTGCTCGATTCGATTTCTCACAAATTTAGTCAAAAAGGGAAAGTTATCCGCTGTTTTTCCCAACAAGTCATCACAACCAATCTAGAACTCTTTTGGAACGCTCAAACATCACTCACATAAGACGAGACGTTACTTAATACTAGTGCTGCAACTTGTCGTGGAATTTCCTGCATATAAAACAAGTCAACTTCATGCAAGCTCTAATGGTTCAAACCCACCTCATGAGACTTTACTTAATCCTCATTTCAAAGAAGTACTTGATGTTCGCTTTACCACTTAAATTCGTGAATTCTACCAACTTCACAGTCCAAAGGTTTTATGACACTCCTTCTTGACATAACTCGAACAAGTCCAAAATTCTCTCGAGTAAGGCACTGTGAAGCTAACCCCGACAAGGCTACATCCTATTTCTCTCTTCCCGACTCTCGCACACCCACGAAGTAGGACCTTGATAACCCCCCGTTACGACATTGTTGCGGCGACTCAACTCCCATCACACTCGTAGTATAGACCTCACTCCAGCAGCCGTCTTCCGTGAATCCGCACTGAGCGAATCCCCATCCAGTAAGCTCTTTAGGGCCGCAACCCATTTTCGAACCCGACCTTCACCATCGGGCCAATTCCATGCCAACATCAAGCAACCCAACAACACATTCAGACATAAGACTCCTCGTAGGACACTTTTTAGCCAATTTTCGCTACATGTAGCCATACCCGGACCTCGTCTGGGCACTCGCCCCGCGCTCAACTCACATTGCTCAGTTTAGTGGACGGGTTAGAAAGTTCACTTGCCTGAGTTCCGGGAGTTGCTGAGATGGACGGTCGATGGGGCTAACGTCGAACTTCCGACGGACGAGAGAGCTTCGAACAGGAGAAGGAGCGTCGTCACTTGGTGAGTGGTCAAAAGGCACTATGGAAACCAGCTTGAAGATTTGCAGAACCGAAGCAAAATAAAAATGGGTCTGCACTCTCCCTTATTCGCATAAGTTAACTGAAATGGCCAGAAGGCTATTTGGACCTTAGGCTAACGTGCTGAGGGCAGATGATTTGCGGCTGGGCTTTGATGGCCTAAAATCTTGCTGACTTCAATACAGAGAGGGCCAGCCAACATAGAAAATCTAAAGAGCTGGCTGAGGAGAGGCCCAATTAAGTTGCGGGGTTGTTCTTGAGCAGCACACGCGGGCTGACGATTGTACGCGAGCCAAAGACTCCTAGGCCCGAAAGGTTTTTATTATTATTATCAATATTTCAGCCCGACCAAAATCAACTTCACCAAACCGAATTATTCACTACTTCTTTTGGCACTAGTCAGCTTTCAAATCTACCAAAATGGGGTGTCACAGTGGGATCTCATGGGAATAAATCAATCGAAGCGATGAAGATATGAGAACATCTTATATTACCAAAAGATAAGATGACAAGACACATAAGGACTGTTTAAAATAGGAGCCAAACATGTATACCATTTGTGCTCAAAGACATACTTAATGAAGCAAGATTAACTACATAAGGTTCAAATTTTGTCCGCTCATATGGAAGAAGATATACAAAACAAGAACACAAAAAACTTGAAGAAAACTATAATGGGAAATACTACCATACAAGTACTCATAAGAAGAAATGTTACCTATGATAAGTGACGAACTATGGTTGATAGTGTATGCAGTAGTAAGACAAGCCTCTTACCAAAATCATTTTGGACAAGACGTGGAGACTAAAAGGGTGTGTTTAATATCTAAAATATACATATGTTAATGTTATGCTCAACCCCCTTATTAGAAAGTTCCTAAATAACAACTGTGAACAATATTATCACTGTGGGAGAGGATTCTAAAAAAATTGTTGTCTCTAAATTCCGTGGTATTATCAATACGAAAATTCTTGATATCTTGAGAAAATTTCGTTTTTATCATTGTATATACAAGTAACTTCAAATCAATTCTTCACAAGATAAAGCCAGGTATGATGAGAGTGATCATACCCAAAGATTACAAAATAACTAGTCGCCTATAATGGGGATTGAAGATGATTCCCAAATACCATAGTGAATTAGCTGAAATTGAGCATGAGAGACATTTTGTTAAGATCAAGCGGCAAAGCATAATGTTTTTGCAACTGACAAGGCATACAATCAAAATATTTATTTTCAACAGAACCTAAACAACCACTTGAAATCAAAGAACTCATTCTAGATGACAATGTGGCAGCACCAATCAGCAAAAGAATAACAATATATCAACATCATTCAGCAAAATAAGTAGGAATATTCAAGGAAACGAGCTCAAAGAAGCGTCCTACTCTACGACCAATCGCAATATTCTGTGATTTTCATGCTCCTGCACATGACAACCATGAAAAGAGAAATTCACATCAAAATCAAGTTCATAGAATTGTCCTACTGACATCAAACTTTGGGAGAGTTTAGGAACCATACAGGTGTTAAGCAAGGATAATGTAGTCATAATGAACATAAATGAAGTGAATGATTTTGACTGAAACAAATTAGAATTTGAAGTCATGTGATTGTAATAGGCGGAGTAAAAAGACCACAAATCAGAGGTACTTGAAGCGATAGATATAGTAGAAGGGACAACGAAGCTAAAAGTACTAGATTCTTGCAGAATGGAAAGAAGATCTTCTAAAAAGAGAGTGGCGAGCCAGTTTGATCGAACCATTCAACAATGAGCAATCAGTTAATGTTGGTCAATAGCCTGTCCACGTCAATTAACAGTCAATGGTCAGATGCTGGCATGGAGCGATGATGTAACAGCATGTTGACGTGGCAATGGCTGACATGGCGAGCTGACGTCTGCTTAATCGTGGCCGCCTAGCACATGACAAGCATGTGCGGATGTCGTTAGCGACAGAGGGGTAGTTGGTGCATCTAGACCATAGTTATCAAGGCGTCGCCTTGGCGACAAGGCGCCCTTGGATGGCCAAGGCGTCCTGTCGCCTTGCCGGTCCTCCTCAAGGTGGGCGCCTTGGCTGTCTAGGTGTCGCCTTGTGGACGCCTTGGTCGCCTTGGACGCCTAGGCGACACCTTGGGCGCCTTGGACATTTCTCGACGGCGAGACTACGCCCACCAAAATCCTCGCGACACTGTTGGAAATGTGCTTCATGCGTTTCACCAGGAGACGATTGCGCGTACCTGAGGAAGATTTGCCGTGATGATCGAACGGCCGGTTCCGCGGGCTCATCTGCTTCTTCTTCGACTTCGAAACGCTAGAGCACGGAATCCAACCGATCGCTTCCTCCTGTGTACCTCGACCACTTGAGCAGATGCATCGAACTAGCCAGTTGCCTCGCTCTTCAGCTCCGATCAGAACCACCACGCGTCCCGCACTATCTCGAATCGCGGACGAGAGAGAGAGAGAGAGAGAGAGAGAGAGAGAGAGAGTGAGAGTGAGTGAGTGCGTGTTCCTGCTTTTTCTCTATTTCCTGCGAACTCTTTCTTCCTCCTTTCTAATTCTTTCTTCTTCTTTCTGATGGAAAGTGCTGGAAGGGGAGAAAAAATGGGGTGTCGTTTTCGACCCCTCGGGCGGGCAAACGAGATCTTTTCCCGCTCCATCTGTTATTTTAATATTACTAAAGCTTTGACCGAGTAATGATAATTTTATTACGCGAGGGCTGGGGGGAGTTGATCGTGTGCACGTCGGTGGACGAGAAGGTCGAATCACGGAGCATCGTCGGAGAGGACTCGTTCAAGGGAAACGGACGGCCGTGATTTCTCATCTCCGCGGGACACAGATGCAGGTGCAGCTTATGGACGTACGATCTGGGCCACCACTGTGGGGCCCACATTTTGAGATTCTGAGAGATTGTCTTGTGCTCTTGAGACCGAATCTCTCCCTTTTTTTTTTGCTTTTTTTTCATCTCTTTTATATTATTAAATAATTTATTTGTTGCCACGCTTGGTGCTGGAATAGACGGCAATCCTTGGGCGTGCCATTTGGCCCCACCGTCTTGTCTCGCTTTTGAAACCAACCACAGCCGTTGATGATGTGTGATAAGTAATGACAATACCAATATATTTGATTGTTGTTTATTTTTAATAATTTTTCATGCATATATTTGCTCTGTTGAATCATGAATGTAAGTTTTAAAGTACAAATATAAAATATATAATTATATATATATATATATATATATATATATATATTTTAAAAAAAAATTAGCTACATTGTCGCCTTATCGCTTTGGGGACGACTAGGCGGGCACCTAATCGCCTAGGCGTTTTAGGACCTCTAGCTCGCCTTGTCGCCTTAACAACTATGATCTAGGCATAGGGCGCACGTGAGGGCATGTGGATTTGACATGCTGGGGCACTTGCTAGCGCGAGAGAAAAAGGGGCAAGTGCAGCTGTCGTTGTTACGAAATAGACTCGATGGGTGTTTTTCTCATACAACAATAAGACTATGGTACTAATTTAAGAATTGTGGTGAAAAGAGAGAGAAAGAGAGAAAACATACCATGTGCATACCGGAGATCCCATGCACTTATCCTACACTCTTTTTTTTTTCTTTTTTTTTTGCAATTGTACTCGTTATGGATCTCTCAGTTTCTTTGAAACGGTGCTAAATCACGAGATCAATCGACGTCGGAGTACAAATAATTTCTCCATTAACGATGAACATGAAAAGGAGCAGAGACATTGAAAGGAACGAGCCACGATTGTTCTTCTTCTCGAGCTGAGCTCCTTCACCTTTGGTTTGTTAACCCGGGAGCGTCATTTGTGGTGACTTCGATTGTTAGGACGGGAGAGGGGTCCAGTTCGAATATTTCACGTGGGCCGAATTTTTCTATTTCATAAATTGGGCCTCCATGGAGGCGGCCCGTTGAGCCGCACCGAGTGTTGGGCCAAGGAAGCCCACGCCTCGAAGTAAGCCTTGAACACGAAACGACGTGCAGCTTCTTTGAACGGAGCTCCGTGTTCTATTCTTTGGGAGTCTCTCTCTCTCTCTCTCTCTCTCCGGGTGCGTGGCGACGTTGATCGAAGTGAATCCAACGCTGAGGGTGAGCAAGAGAAGGAAGTGCGATGGGGGAATCAGCGACGCCGGACGATGATTTGCTGCTCAAGAGCTTCTTCGCCGAGGTTGGCGAAGTCGAAAGGGACAACGAGGTCATCAGGTCTCTCTTTCTTTCCGCAAAGTTGCTTGTTCTCTCTGTTTCTTGTTTTTTTTTTTTCTTTCTCATTTTCTGAAGCTGCACCCGCTTCATTGTTGCGATTATTAGCTTGATTACTGACCGTGCGGTCGATAATTGACTTGGGTGTTCAATTATTGAGTCAGAGGGAATACTTTTATCTGATTCGAGCGAATCTCAAGCTGACTTAGTTCATAGAATTTGCGAGTTTGAGGATTGATTTGAGGATAGAGACGAATAGGAGGATGTTGGGTCTGGCTGTTGGAGCCTATGTTTCGGGAAATCGTTCATATGATCTCGTTGAAGCATGAGAAGAGCTCAGCTGCTGCCGCTGCTTCAGCTAATCAGTCGCATAAGGGTTGCGTGGTGTGGTACATAAGCAATAATGACTACTTAGTTCCTTGATTTGATACGTTTGTCAGACACCATATCAAAAATAAATTTGATTCTAACTGACATTACCAAAAAGAATTCACTGGGGCATGGTCCTGTGTTGCTAGAGATTAAGTAATATAGACGAGTATAAACATGAAAAAGAGAGCTTCTCTTGGCAAGTGCGAGAGTAGCAATAATCTGTTTCAGAATTTTAATGCAGAGCTTTTCATGTGCTTCGCGCATGAAGAGATGGGCATAGCTCAGTTTTAGTTTTGTGCCTGAAAAGGGTTAGCAATAATCTGTTTCAGAATTTTAATGCAGAGCTTATTATGTGCTTCACGCATGAAGAGATGGGCATAGCTCAGTTTTAGTTTTTTGCCTGAAAAGGGTTTGCTTCCTGAATTTTACTCTGGGATCTCTGATTGATTGAGAAAGTCTTATAGAAGCAGCTTTTTGAGAAATTATCTAAAGTGGAGGAGATTATGAATCAACTAGCAAGAGGGGCTTTGAGCCGAAAACTCGAGTTCTTTGTTGTCAAATGCTGTTAGCAACCTCTCGATTGCAACTGGGGACATCATATTCAAGAGAAAAATTGACTCAAAATCCCCACCTGCCAAGGAAGTAAAAAGTGGAAAGAATATCTCTTTTCAGAGAGCAGCCATACGATAACGGAATCTTAAGATTACGGAATTTCCCACAACTAAGACAAAACAACCTATTATATCCTTTAACCCCCTGTAATATGGTGATTTCATTGAGGGATGTTGCTTCACAAAAGAAAGGCCGTTGCTTAGATGAAAGGCCCATGTCCTTTTCTTTTTGTTGAATCTTCTAATTGTTCAGGCTTCGCATGAATAGTTTATTGAATAATCACTACTTGTGTTGCTGAGTCTTTGTTGTTCTCTGGACGGATTCTCTAATGCTCATGGGAAAAATGAAATTCAGGATCCTTTCATGCTTCAAGTTGAATCCATTTGAGTACCTTAATCTACCCTTTAACTCGTCACCCGAGGACGTGAAAAAGCAGTACCGTAAGGTATCCACTTCTTCTGGTCTAACTATGGTTATTTGTCTACTTTTGATTGCCTAAGCACTAACACAAGTCTTTCATTTGATACCTGTCATTCCCAGTTATCTTTGCTGGTTCACCCTGATAAGTGCAAACATCCACAAGCAAAGGAGGCTTTTGGAGGTAATAATTCCATAGCTTCATTTTTGGACCTGTGCATGGATTTAATCGAGAATTATATCTGATGATGATAGAAAATGCTTAGAACTTTCTATGTATGAAATCAAGGCTAGTGCCCTAGATTGCGATGCTCCTTGTGTTAGATATTTTTAGATACTTTAGACCTTAAGTCATGTCGTTGTTCATGTCGCTCAAAGGAAAACAGAAACAATCAACAGACAAAAGCTTCTTTTTTATTATTTTCTTTTTTTTTTTTGGGTTGAAAAGGTGAATGCGGGGATTTATTGCCTAGAGGAGAGTAGGTATTGTCATTTGTCGATTGATGTAATTTACTCGGACTTGTTTGGAAGGAAGTCCCCTCTTAAATGGCTGTAGAAGCATGGGGTCGCGTCATCACTTTGAGATTGGATTTCTGTAAAGTGGCAAATCCTATAAGAGAGGTGATATTGAGCATCGGAAGCATGCACGACTAAGTTCTATTGTGGATAGAACAAGTTTCATGATTTACATGTCTATCTTCTGTCTCATTAACCGTTTCCAGTAGATATTTGAGTTCCTGCATTGAGCAGTGCACTTAAGAATTATGCAGTACCAAATGGTTTGTTCCTTGGAAGTAGATTATCTTTTGCACGAGGAACTTCTTATTTGTTAGAAAGCTCACACTTTTTACGTGACTGACTTAAGTTTCAACTGTCCGCACCTATGTCTGCATTGGCAATTTGTAGAGGTGATTCTTAAAGACTATTTAGCCATAGTCCTGCTTGTTAAGACTAGATACTGGCAGACTGTTAGTGTTCAACTAGAACTTCTCTTTAGGGGTCCAAGTTTCAACTAGAGTTAAAGTAGCGCTTTCTCTTTGTGGACAGTATTCTTCTCCAATTCAAATTGATGACCTACTTGTTCTCCCAACCATAGTCATCGGGCCATGACCACTTGTTATAAATAGAATGAGATATGAGTTGGAGCTATCACCCCTTATTTTTCCTTATTTCTGGGAATAGGAATTAGTTAGTGGCGGAGATGAGATGAAGTCCAATGCAAGCATCAATACAGTGCTAGTGGTACAATTCTTGAAAGTTTAATGTGTCAGATGGTATTATCCATATTCTGCTCACAGACATGACCAAAACGTGAGAAAGTAAAAATTATCTGTCTGTCTGGTTTTGTTTTTTTTTTTTTAGTCAAGACTTGAGAGTGTATCCATAATCATGTGGAGACTTTAGATACCTCAGCCATGATGTTATTTATTAAATTGCAGTTTTTGCAGGTTTGGTAGGATGTAGAATTCTTTATTTCATTCTCGGGTTGCTTGGATGATACCTCTATTATTTTCTTCAAATGCATGAGTCTAGTTGCTGATTGCCTTTTATTGCTTATTTTTTGAGCAGCTTTAGCCAAAGCCCAGCAACTATTACTCGATCAACAAGAAAGAGATTATATTCTTTCTCAAGTTACGGCTGCTAAAGGTCAGTATGAAGAGTTATTCTAGTTTATCCTTCTATCTTATCATGGTCATTCGTCCACATGGAATCCATTTCAAATAAGTAAATTTTTCTGTGCTGATGAACTAAAATTTATCTGTTCTGGATCATGTGATCACCTGGAATCTGTTTTTCTTATTTATGAGCAAATGGATCATTTTCTGCATGTCTCATGCATTTAATGGAACTTATGGGTAAGTGACACCCGGCTATTGTATGTTCTCTCGTGTTATGTGTGAAAGGTTCCTTTGGTAACACGCTGCCTCATAGGTTTTACTACTAACTATATAATGGGTTTTTGAACATACTGAATTTGTAACTGCAGAAGAGCTTAGAGCAAAAAGGAAGAAACAGTTGAAGAAAGATACAGCTTCTAAGATTAAATCTTTGGTTGATGAGGTATGTTATTCCCCACTTGCATAAGATTTGCAATATTAGTATACCATTTCAGAGAAATGATGCACTCAGTATGAAACTACTTGAGTTTTTAAAACTTGACAATATGGTTTCTTTCTTTTTTTCATATTCTTTGGGGATGATATCTTTTAGTTTCTTCCTTTTAGTGTTTTATTAAAAGAACAACTTGGTCAAGCACAAAATCCAAATCTTTTATTACTCATTATTTCCCCCCAAATCTACTGCTTCTTGTTCTAGTTGGATAAGTTTACAGAGTGGCGTGCATGTTTCATACGCTGCAGGGAAAATATGAACAGATCTATGAACAATCAGAGGAGTTTCAGCAAGAACTGAAATTGAAGGTTCGAGAGATACTAACAGAACAAGAATGGAGGCGGAGGAAAATGCAGATGAGGGTAATTACGCTCCTTTTCCCCCCTCTGTGCTCGTGCAGAATCTTTCTCCCCCTACCTATGTCTTACTTTTTGGTTGCTTTCTATAGATATCAGAAGAGGAAGGTAGATTGAAGAAGGATGAAGAGGAACAGAAAGAGATGTGGAAAAGAAAGCGTGAGCATGAGGAACAATGGGAAGGAACAAGAGAACAAAGGGTTCGCTTTCTTTACTTTCAAACCTACTATTATAGTTTCAATTTATGGGGCTTGCACCAAATTTTATTCTGGCTTGGAACCTCAAGTGGAGGTCTATTTGGGTCTGTAGATAATTCAATATTCACTTTTTAATTCTATGGGAGTAATTTGAATTGGTGTAGAAATATCTTGTGACAAATCAATTCTGTATGATATCCTGAATTAGTCTTTGTTACTCTCCCATCCTAAAGAAGCTGGATTTTCTAAGAGCTAATATGGCAATTGCTGGTGCGTGAATGCTTGCAATGCATGCTTCTGTGCAGCCTGGAATGCAGTACTTGGTGACTTGGTGGTTGATCTATGGAACATCATCTGTTTTAGTTTCACATTTTATATGATGTAGTTGGTTTGACAAAAAAAAAAAGGCGTCAACTTTTACGTCATTTCTACTGTCTTAAGTTTGCATTGCTGACTTTGAATGAAATTGGAAGAGTTTACTAGCTTCTCCCAATATAAGGAATAAATTTGTGGTTCTTCTGAATTCTATTGCCAGGTTTCGAGCTGGAGGGATTTCATGAAGTCTGGAAAGAAGGTGAGATGATCTGCCAAGACTTGTTATATTCAGTGTTCCATGATTTCACTTGTAGCTAAGAGGAAGCTCACAACGTAGAATTTATTTTCTAGCTCCTGCTGTGGTTGCATCCTTACTAGGAATTATCAGTTCATGCCTGTGCGACACAATGAAAAGCATGACCCTATCAGGACCATGCACCACCATGTCTCAATCCCCCCACTCTCTGGGACCTTTTTTCATTCTGAGGGGGTCTCTCGATAAACCTTCTAAATGTATTATGCAGGTTAAGAAAGGAGAAACTCGACCTCCGAAGCTCAAGACCGAGGACCCTAATAAATCTTATGTCCAGAGGCCTGTGAAGCGGGGCTGACCGAAATCATCAGCTTCAGTAACTTGGAAGTTTCGAACCCAAAACGAATTTCCCCCAGAAGATCGTTCGGACTAAGAGATACGGGGGTTCCTCTTGCTCCCCTCAGGAGAGGGGCTTGTATGTGGGGTTGATGCGTGTACTTATTCTTCATTGAAGAGGTTCCCTGTGGCTTTATCTTAAGGGAATGAATCTTTTGGCATGTTTATAACGTTTTAATTGAAGTCCTCGAGGTGTAGCAGTAATCATCTTCGATTATATGAAGAATGGGGCTTCATTCTGACGATTAGCTTAAGTTGACATGAGGTTAGTAACTGTTCTCTGTCTATTTGTAGTTTCAGGCATTGTGATGTGGTTAGCAACTTTCTTGTCACAGAAAAGTAGGTACGTACTACTACAAAACTAAACTTTTCGTTTACCATGGTTAGTTACAATATTGAAAAAGTAAATATGTACTT
Organism: Rhodomyrtus psidioides; assembly: GCA_021437785.1. Taxonomy (NCBI): domain Eukaryota; kingdom Viridiplantae; phylum Streptophyta; class Magnoliopsida; order Myrtales; family Myrtaceae; genus Rhodomyrtus; species Rhodomyrtus psidioides. Next base: position 1,420,035 of record JAILYB010000153.1, read on the forward strand.
TTTAGCAAGAAGCATTTCTTGTAAATAATTTATTATTATCTTTGCATTAAGAAAGGAGATCCTTTCCATAAAGTTGAATAAAATAAAGGAGAAATTGTCCAAAATATCCTAAATCTACTGCATTTTTATCAATTTAGTCTTAAACTTTTTAATTATATTAATTGAATTCTAAATGTTTACGCCTTTGAGTGCATCTAATTAATTTTGTTAAGAAATTGTAGACGTGGATGTCGATCGTAATCGTCTATATGGTACGATCGGCGTTGACGTGGGTATTTCTAATGGTAATATTTTTGAACTTTTATTTTCTTTACTATTATTTTTTTTTAATAGCCGTGGCTGGCGATGTCATTGGTCGACCATCACCAACCATAGGGGAGGGGCTTGTTTGCGCAAGGGCGTTGCGGCCCTCATCAGCCACGGGAGAGGTCCAACGCGCCATCGCCCAGACCACGCCATCTCCTATGGCCAGCCACAATTGGAAAAAGAAAACAGAGAAAATAAATTAGAATAAAATGAGTCGCTATTTTCACTCTCTATATAACTAATCCACCTCATTCTTTAATAAAAAGACAAAAATAACTCGGCCTAATACCCAAAAAAATCTCCAATTTTACCATTTATGTCGATTATATCCAAAAAAAAATTATTTCATAAAAAATCCCCAACTTTTACTTTTGTCCTAATTTTACTCAAAATTTTTACTTTTGTCCCAATTTTACTGGCTTAGTACTAAAAAAAATCCTAAATTTTTACTTTTATTTCAATTCTATCCAAAACTTTTATTTTTGTCCCAATTTTATCGGCCTAATACCAAAATATCCTTAACTTTTATTTTTGTCCCAATTTTATCAACCCTCAACTTTTACTTTTGTCCTAATTTTATCCAAAACTTTACTTTTATCCCAATTTAACGGGCCTAGTACCAAAAAAAACCCTCAACTTTTACTTTTGTCTTAATTTTATCATTGTTAGCCTTCCGCCTATAATTATCGTCGTGACATTGTCACGTTATTAATGAATTACGCATCGGCAAAACTAACATGAAAAAATTTCCTTCCTTTTTAGTTTTTCAATTTCTATGAAGAATCTAATTGCCATAATTAAGAGTTTTACATACTTTTGTCATGTTGTTTGTAGGCACTATGTTTTCATTTTATTGTTAGAGTTTGCTTTTGCAGGAATTAGTGTTGTCAAAGGAAGAATTTTCGAAAAAAGACAATTTTTTCCTACGTTGTTAAGCAAATTAAAGGAACAATTATCATGTGCTATCTAGAAAAATTTGGACATATGCTTTTTTATAGAACAATCACTTGCTTATAAACTTTTGCTTTTGTTGTGCATATCACCGTAAAACCTTTTCTTATTAGTTTTCTTTTATTGCATAAAAAAAATTCTTTTTCAAAAATGCCAGTGAGATCTCATCATTTTGGATGGACAAAAATTAACGGGTTGCGCTATTTCTACCCCCTGTATGACTAATCTATCGAATTCTTTAATAAAAAGATAAAAAAAAAATAACCCTAATCATTTAATGCAATTTGTAGCAGTGGCCCCATTCCTTCTTTTATTTATTTATTTTTATTTCTAATTAGGATCTAGTTGCCATAAATGGAATGCAATATTTCAGATGTTTTAATATGAGAAATATTAAGATGTTATTTGAAATATCCATGTCAGCTAGGCCGTGCCATGTACGGTTGGCATCCACCTTGGCAATTTTTGGCCAAAATTAATAGGATATACTCAATTCGTAAAATGTGAAAAAGTTTGAGACTCAATTGGCATAATTAAAATGTTAAGGACTGACTTTGGAAAAAGTGTATTATGTTTAGAATTTTTTAAACAATTTTCCCTAGATATATGGAAAATACGAGATAATGATCACGTTAGCTACTATTAATTTCTCCGCTTAGTAACTCGTTACGTTGATTTAATAATTTCAACATAATAAGTAATATCAGTCCAAATTGTTCTTTAGTTGCTAACATTCGTAAATAGTAAAATAGCTTTCTTACAATATGAAAATAATTTAAATTTTAAGTGATAAGTGATTTTTAAACATGTACAGTAACTTTTTCAGAATATGGCCAATGAAATAGACGATGGAGTTCACCGTTTTTAAGTACACCGCAGCATTAGAAAATATTAAGTGGTTTCATAGCTTCAGGTCACTGGTTTTTTTTTTTGTGGACACGTCACTTTTTTGGTCGGACACGTCACTGGCCAATGAAGAGTCGCCGGCACCACATCATGTGTGTTCAAGCCGAGCCACCCCTTTCAACGTTGCTTGCAGTCGGCCTGTGTATCTCCAAATCTAGCCGTCCAAGGCCAAATGTGTTCAGGCATCGAATTGCTGATCCAAGACCATTGTCGACGTTGCTCATCCATGGCCGAACACGTTCAAGCGTCTTTGGGCATGTTCATCCATGGCCATCGGGATCTTGAGCTCGACGTCAAGGCCTGCGGTCATGGATGATCCGTGGTCGCCAGGGAGGTGGAAAAGGAGCTGCTACCAATTGTGTGAAGCCCGAGTGAACAAAGGTCAGGGAAATTTCCGTGCGCTCAAAGTCGTGGAGATGGTTGACAATCATCACTGAGCGCTCGAAGTACAGGGAGATCTCGAGTGCTCCTTGCCACGGAGAAGAAAGGCGAGAGAAAAATTTGGGCAAATTTTTAATTTTTTTTTCATCTGATTCAAGATTAATGACATGTGGCAATGTGTGATTGGGTTTGAGCGCAAAATGCTTGCCACATCGCCAGCTGACGTGTCTATATAAAAACACAGAATATTTCTCCGCATTAACATAATCAACCTCTGCTCTTTCATCAGGCAATGATTCATACACACATCATCATTCCCAGATTACCTCTTCTTAATGCCTTTTTCTTCCCAAGCCAATGAAGTACATCAATGAGCCTTCCGAAAAAAACAAGCGCATCAATGCATACCTGATATGGTTACTTGCTTATTCCAGAAAAGAGCGAGGACGCATGCTTGAACGCTTGGTCCAAATTATGAAAGTTTGAGCGGAAAAACTCGTGAACTCAAGGGCAGTCCACCGCAAAACTTGACCTCTCATTGTTAGCAGCAAAAAGAGCAACATTTCATTCCGCCCCCACCCGATACATCACAGAATTTACACCGTCCGAATAGGAGGAAAATTGAGGGGACTACTATCAACTTAAAGACACTAACCATACTTCTCGCCAGCATTCTCGACGAACAAAGGGTTAAACAGAGGCAAACAAAAAGGCAAATGAATCTGAGGAAGGAAACTCTTCTTTTACCTCACGTATTAAAGAGAGGAAAAATTGCGACTTCTACAGGCTGAGGTCGCGGATTTTTGTCAGATCTTCCCCCAGTCGAAGGTTTCCACATATCATCTCCCTGTGGCCGCTTGATCATGTCCTAAAAGTGCTATTCAGAAACACCCCTGTATTCAAGGGGCTGAAGACATATATACAAATGATGTATGTGCACCCCATGCCTCATAGTCTATGTGGCACACCTGGCTGGAGCAGGAGCTTGGACCTGGTTCTCTTCACGTCTTGGTAGTTTGGAGGAAACCCGACTACCTAGACCTGGTGTAAGTGCACGAAAATAATATCTATCATACCCAAGCCACAGAGCCCCGATCTTTGGTTACTTGCGGTTGTGGACGTCCTCTAGTTGGTGTAGGAGGTCTGTTAGCATTAAGCTCCTGATTGTTTTGACAACAGGAAGACATGTAAAAAACAAAACGGTATTTGCTAAAAAGGAGTTTTCCTATATAAGTTACAAAAACAAGCAATAGAACCTGCATCCATGTATCTTCAGTCTGGCATTCGGCTGATGCTTCTGGGAATGAGCTCGCTGGTGGCAGAGGATGGATAAGCTTAGGGACCACGACTAGATCTCTGCCCAGTACAAGGATGGCCCCAGCGTTATTTGCGGTACCTGTAGACACAGGTCAAGAAAATTCAGAAACACAACTATTTGCTTAACCTCAATGACCAGTTTTGACTATGAAGATCTAGCAGACAGACATACCGCAGTAATTAGTTGCTGAGAATAATGTAATTAGATGACCTTGGGCGAAACGCTCAAAGCCATCCATCACGCATTCGTGAGCACGTACAATCAACTCAAGATCATTGTTGTTGCAGAACTCCATCACGCGATCAGGCTGCGAAAAAATTCTTCAGTTGTACCCCAATCTTATTCAATTTGTAATCGGACTGACGACACAATCATGCATCTAAACAAGGGTAGACACAATTTCGTGTTTCCAAAATGGCAAGAGATGATTGACCATATATGATCCAACTAATTAAACATCGTCCACCAAGCAGTCCTCATTGCTTACCACCTTAGTTTTAGAAATATCTTCAGAGTGGGGGGTAAAGAGAGATGTCAACTCTAAATTTATATACATGCTATTGTAACTTGATTAAAGAAAAATCCAGTTCCTCCCCAAGCACAAAGAGCAGTAATTTTAAACTCAAAATTGAGATTTAGCCCCAAGATTTAAAATAGAAGAATGAATAAAACCTCAAAATTGAGCTCTGCACATCATCAAGAAACAGAAACATTACGCTTGCGATATCAAATCCAGAAACTCTAGCTCTAAAGCTACACGCAGACACATAAGCAGATCTGAGGTTCATCAAAAGTTTAAATACAAAGTATTAGTGAAACAAAACAACCTAGAGGCTCCATAGCCTAGATCACTTCGCAGTTCAAAATAAAGCAAACTAGAACCACACTCTTCCCAAACCTTTGCATATATCTGGGCTTAATAACATCAAGAAACATCATGATCCAGCACAGATTTCATTGCAAGAAGTAGCTTGCTAAAGCCGATTCAGATTGTCTGACATAATTTTCTTAAAACAATTGGAAAAACTTATATAGCTGGAGAACTTTTTCAGTTAACAGCGTGTAAGAATTTTCTAAGAAAAGGCAATACTGTCGAATAGTCATCAGTAACAGCAATAACAACAGCACAGTCGAAGTGTGTGCCAAACCACCATCCCTCCTTGGTATGTCTTGATTTGAATCATGATAACTCACTTCATTTAGACATCTTCCTTTGCTAGATTTGCAATCCATATAACATTTATTCTCAGCCAAATTTTAAAGCCATCCCATGCAGTTCACAAAAGAAGGAATGGTTCCTTAGGAAATTGCTGAAGAACAAAGCAATAGTTACTCTTCTATTGATCAACTAAAATGCACTTTATTTTGGGAGGGAGGTTTCAATGAGGGATGGTTGATTGGATTCCAAGAGATGTTTGTGCAATTTGTTAATTTGAATAGATCATGCACGCCCCATCACTTGTCCCATAAACTAGCAAATACAAATTACAGCTGAATAACAGCCATGTTACTTACAGAGCAGACAATAAGGCCTTCCACAAGTAATAATAGCCACGGATATTTAGTAAAGTTAACCAATTATGCATTTGCTTGTCAAGACTGGAAATTGTCAAAAATAAAATTTCTACAAAAGTGCAAATTTCCACATAATGACTGATTATTAAATTACAAGAAAGTGATTGTAGAAAACTCAGTTAAGCATTCAAGTCCTCAAAGGACCATATGAGATGGACATTGAATGATGCAAAACAACTCATTTATACAACTCCAGATTTTTAAAGTGTTTTTAACGTCCTCTTCTAAATAGTCTCCTGAAGTCATTGTGCCCCAGTTATAATAAAATTGCAGAAATGAAAAAAAAATGACTCACCCCAAAAGTGACCAACCCTGGACCTCTGGCATTTGGCCTAAGTCCTTCAACACCGTCATTTTCCGTGGGATCAGACCTAGGGTGTGATTCAAATATGTTCAACTCAGTGTCGACAAAAATCTCTGTTTAACCAACACTAAAGAGATGGATCAACACTTACCATAACAGATCCATGAGAAGGATTGAGCCCGCTTCCATGGTTATTGGCCGGGGAATATTCTCAATTTGCTCAACATAATTTATGGAACGACCAATACCACCATGCATACAAAGGATTTTGTTTTCAATAAGGGCTGCCAGAGGAAGCCAGTTAAATAATCGATTTATCCGATGCCACGCCCAGATTCCGTCTCTTTCACCCTATTAGACCAAACACATTATGTAACTAGAAGTGTATTGACGTTTATATAAATTATTATACGTAAAATCTAGTTACCAGGCGCTCAATGCACTCAATCCTGAAGCCAAAAAGGGCATTGATATCTGCAGCTTCATGGTTGCCACGAATTAGATGTATATGCTCCGGATACTCAACCTGTAGGACTAATGTAACTTAGCTAATTCTGAACATCAGTCTCCAGCAGATAACCTTGAGTGTCTAAACAACATCTTAAAATAGCTCATTCGATAGAAGTACCTTCAACGCAAGCAGAAGAGTAATGGTCTCCAGACTGTGTTGCCCACGATCAACATAGTCTCCCAAGAAGAGATAATCAATGTATCTGGCATAAATTCTAGTAAATTAGCTAGCGGAAAGCACAAAGACGAACTATAAAGTTCTAATAGATTCATAGCAGAGAATAAAGAAGCTAGCACGCAAATTCTAGCAAAAACATCAGAAAAGGGTAAATGAGTGAATCACGAATTCTTGTGCTAGGAAAAGAGAGGAAATTTCAGCACATGTGACCCAACGAGAAGAATTTTTCTTTTGAGTCACTCGAGAAGATAGTTTTCTTGCAAGCAAAAAAGGACTGGTTACAGAAGGCCGGTGTCTTCTCATCTTTAAGACCTCCACAGTACATTAGCTGCAACATGGATACATATAGCAAGTTCAAGAGAAAACAGCTTATCAACTTCTTTTGTGTTGTACTGCAACCTTCAGCAGCCAATTTAATTTCTCCTATTGTACTATAGAGACTGCCAAGACAGCTAACGGACACAAACTCTGACCATAAACATTAAAATGGACCAGAACTCTTGACCTGGTTTCCTATTCAATTAGCTGAACCAACTGGTTTGGTCTGATCCAAACATTAATTACATACCCAGAGCCCAATAGACCCCAAAATGGAAATGTGATGGGAGTCTCTAAACTTTGTGTAAGGAGGACAATCAGTTCCAAACCTTTTTTCTTGTGCAATACAACTTTTGAAAAATGGAAATATAGTCTCTCCACTCATCCCTTTCTTGACTTTTTCCTATGTGGAAACCTTATAATGCTTAGGTGGCAACAGTTGCCAGGTAGGACAAATAAGGGATGGAATGAACCAGGACTCCATGGCATCTTTTCAAAACAGTATAGCTGTATTACAATAATTTAAAAAGGTTTTAGCCTTCAATATATTTAGTGAAAAGGTTTAGAGGTTCCAGCACTATTATATGGACAGAGACTGAATGACACGGAGGGAAAGATGGACCTTTTTTAATTTACAGAAGAAAACATAGATAATTCTAAAAGGATTAGCAATTAATTTTTCCTCTCATTCTGTGACAAGACTGAACTTGGATGCATAAATTGCAGAGGAGGTCGGCCGAAACTTACTTGGAGGAAAGTAGTAAAACAAGATTTAATGATGTGGGAAATAAATTGGTGTATGGTTTGTCTTAGGACGGAGTGGAGGAAAGCTATTAGCATTGTGGAGGGGCAGCATTCCTACGTTCCTGACTGTCCTTTTTAGTCCTTTTTTCCATATATATTTTTACATATTTTTATTTTTATATAATTATTTCTTTTTCGTCAATCGGTCTTGCTTCTATTTTATTTATTTTTGGATTCATCAACCGCTGACTCCAACTAGTTTGGGATAAAGGTGATGTTGATGTTGATGTTGATCTAAAACAACGTTCTGCATGTGACAGACTGCCTTTTCACAAATGTAGATTGCATATAGAACAACATGGTCAAAATGCAGATCATAATAGTATATTCACTAATTGTGTGACGCTTACGCAATGTCCCCAGCTGCAGAAGGGGAACCGTATTCATCAAATAGGCGCATGAGATCCCCAAATTGTCCATGAAGATCACCGAATATCTTCACCGGAGCCTTTAGCTGTAAGACACTGGGTTCAGCAGAAAATATTCTCTCAGCGCATTCACAGAGATCTTCTATTTCATTGCAATCTAAGAAAAATTGCCGGCAAACAGGAGGCTTCCATCCACGAGGCTTCAAAAGATGTGCAATGACCTGGAATCAGAAAGAAACAGAGAATGATACTACCAACAAAAAATACAGGAAAACAATAGCATTCTGATAATCATACCGACTTTAGATGTTTAAATACAATTGAGTCAACTGGGAACATCCCAATAGCCTTCCCAGATAACGAAAAAGAGACAATAAATTGACCTTAAAAGAGAATATATGCATGGAGTGAAACTAAATCTGATTGAATATTTTCATTAACCAAGAAATAAGGGGGTAGTGAGATTCCATGGCCAATTCTTTTAGTGTAGTAAATCCCCAGACATCTAATTGGTAACTTACATAATTGACCGTAACAAGCACTACCAATTCACTAGACACAAAAAAGATCCATTTACCGATAAATCTCCTTAATATTACTAATAAAACAAGTATAAATTCTTAGAAATGTGTGAAATTTTCTTAATCTTTGCCCATGGACATTAATTTCCTAGACTAGTCTTTGCAGAGGCATGAAGTACGTTGGTACTGTAGCAGTTGACCAAAATCTGCAATAAACCATCCTTGTACCATGCAATTGTGTCTATTTGTGTGGCAAAAGAAAAAAGATGCTAGCACCGAGTAACAAGCACTTCTTCCACACCTTTTTAGGCACATTTTTGAAGGACATCTGAACATCAAATAATTTCCTTGCTGCATTTGTGTTCACTGGAATCTGTCTGCCTTCGTTTTCAAACTGATCTACTGGAAATTCTTTGACAGTACTACCAAGAGCTCCTTTAGCCTCTGCAGGTAAAACAACCTGTAAAGCATGGAGACATTATATGTGGTCAGGTACCAAGATTTTACTCCTTTTTTTTAAGGTAAACAATGCATGATTCAGTATCATGTGGTGGCAATACTAACTCATTAATGCAGCTGACCTCCAGCCGCAGCTATACTATTTAACCTAGCAGAATCAGGCAGCATGATTAACGTAAATACCTGCTTTTCGATTGAGGTAGCCTCTGCCCCACGATCCCTACCTGGCAATTCAACATTTCCATTAGCTTGCCGTGCTTTAGCAGCAGCTAAGGCAGCACTGATAGCCTCAGCTTCTGCTGCTGATGCTTCAACCAAATACTCAACTCCCTTATTCAGCCTCCTATAGGGTGCATCACGAATGTTTCAAAATGTGTGGTAGCCAAAAAAATAAAATTGACTGATTCATAATCAAGATTATTTTTAAAAAAGAATAGTTAATATTTACCAGGAGCCTGATAACATGGCATGGTTAGTCTTCCTGTCAGTGTACATATCATCATCTTCAGTTGCAGCTGGAGTATGTGAAACTGCTGTTGCTGTATCTGCAGTAGCTAGGTCTTCAGCAACAAGCAGGTCATCAAGTAAAACCCCTGTCACACCGACAATACACATCACTAAAACACCTTCTACTACTATGATAAGTACTATGATAAGTTCACTTGATGTTCTACGAACCAAAACTCACAATTCTGACAATGCATGTTAACCTGTAAATGCAAAAGGATATGAATTTTAGCATGCTACTCAACTTTTGTGTTTGTTTCCAGAACTAACATTTGTCAATAATTACCAGACCAAGGTCAAAACTTAGCTCATAATATATGACGAGTGCTGTTGCACATGGTTTATAGAAAAAGATGATAATACAGGATCATAACCTACCACCGCGTAAACCACCATATACATATATCAAGTCACCAACAGCAGCAGCCGCATGCCTGCAACGCCTCATCATATGAACTGCAGCATCCCCGCCAGCTGCATCAACTGCATATCTGCCTGTTCTAGGGCTGGTAACAACAGACATTGTATCACACCAAACACCTGCTGCAGTATCCAACACTGAAAACAGGAGATACATTACATAATTTTAGTTGAATACAGCCTCATATGGATGCTTGCTGTTTCCCTCTCGCTAAAAGTGAAGTCTACAGAGCTAATTGCAAAAATTGAAAGGATGTGAAGCAAAGTCGCAACTCACATGGTCTCCTTTTTGTCCTTCTTTTTTGTTTTTTGTTTTTCCCTCTTTTTTTTTTTGCTTTTTTTTTTTTGCAGTTTCGTCAACTTCCCCTTCTTAATGATAAGAATTTTAAAATTGGGAAAGTAGTTTCACATGACTCAACTTAGAATATAGTTCAGCATTTGTCTATAGTCAATAAGCATTCAGGCACGCTCTTGCAATTGAAGAGAGAGTGTTTTTCAGGAGCTGAGGTTTCACTAGTTTTCAGTCAACAGTTTTAAAATTGGAAAGTCAAAGTAACTGGACAACGAGAGGAAACTACGATGATCGAAATAAAGAGTAAAGAGCATATCTTTCACTGTACTTCTAATGGCATAACAAAAAGGGAACACATTAATTCTGTATGTTGGATGATGCATATACCTAATTGATCAGTCAAGGGGTGTAGGCGTAATTTCCCAAAAATTGAGATTCAAAATGTCACTGACTCATAGCAACACGACATGAACTGGCGAAGCAAGTAAATTGGTAGCCTCCAGCAGTGAAATAGAAACGAGCATAATCATTCTACATCACACTGGTTGAAAGCAATATAATGAGTGTACTTTGAATGTGATATCACATCACGTCATGATGTAGCGACTTAAATGAAGTACCTGCAATGCTTGATGAGTCTTCAACCATGCGTCCGCCACCAAGTGACCCACCAGACACATGGAGTCGTGCATTAACAAAGGCCTGAGAAAGACGGATAGATGAGTGTGTTGAAAAGTTGTAAAGTTGTTTGAAACTTTGTGAGTCAATACCTAACTTAGGTAAGTCTATACCTAACTTAGGTGAGTCAATACCTAACTTAGGTGAGTCTATACCTAACTTAGGTGAGTCAATACCTAAATTAGGTTTCTTGCCTAACTAGGGTCTCCTTTCTCTTGTATATATATTGACCTTGTAATTACTCAAGAAAATGTAAGGAAATACAGATTTTTCCTTCATGGTATCAGAGCTGAGTTTTTGAATCCAGCTCCCACTATAGTGAAAACGGCGATGACCGGTGCTCGTAAGGACACCAATTTAGGTGTCGAGCCAGAGAAAATTTCAACTGATTTCTCTGGCCAATCGGGCAATGGTGGAGAGCAATTCTCCCACAATTCCAGCATGCTATTAACAGTTCACCGATTGAACGGTCGAAATTATTTGGAGTGGGCTCAATCGGTGAAGCTAGCAATCGATGGAAGAGGCAAGCTCGGCCACTTGACAGGCGAGGAAAAAGAACCAGAAAAAAGCGATCCGAGATGGAAGGCTTGGAGATCGGAGAACTCCTTAGTGATTGCCTGGCTGATCAACTCTATGGAGCCAGCAATTGGAAAGCCGCATCTATTCCTTCCGACCGCTAAAGATGTGTGGGACGTTGTGAGAGAAACATATTCTGATTTGGAGAACTCTTCCCAGATCTTTGAATTGAAGACAAAGCTATGGCAATCAAGGCAAGGAGACCGTGAGGTAACTATTTACTTCAATGAAATGGTTACTTTATGGCAGGAATTAGACCAATGCTATGATGATACATGGGAGAGTCCGGCTGATTGCAAGAGACAAATGAAGAGAGAAGAGAATGATAGAGTGTATATGTTTCTAGCGGGCCTTAATCGAAACTTGGATGAGGTGAGAGGTAGAATTCTCGGTCAGAAACCTCTACCATCCATCCGTGAGGCGTTCTCTGAAGTTAGAAGGGAGGAATCTCGGAGGCGAATCATGCTACGTGATTCAGAAACAAATGAGAACCCTCTATCCGAGAAATCTGCACTTGTAGCTCAGGGGTTTGATTCTGAAGAAGAGAGGAGGAAGAAACCATGGTGTGAACTTTGCAAGAAACCATGGCATACCAAAGAAACTTGCTGGAAAATTCATGGGAAACCGCAGAATTGGAAAAAAGAAGGCTGGAAAAAAAGGAGCAGTAATGGTCGCGCGTTCCAGGCGACAAATGAGGAAGAGCAAATGAAATCAGATTTGGTTCCATTCACAAAGGAACAATTAAAGCATCTGTACAAACTCCTTCAACCTCCACAACCTTCTTTAAATCCCTCTTGTTCTGTAGCCCATCAAGGTAATCATTTTTCTACTGCTTTCCTCATAGAAAATCCACATAAAAAAACTCCATGGATTCTTGATTCTGGAGCAACCGATCACATGACAGGTTGTTCAAAGCTTTTTTCCACCTATAATCCGTGTGCAGGGAATAAAAAAATAACTATTGCAGATGGTTCCCTTTCGGCTATAGCTGGATTAGGATCCATCAAGCTGTCCTCTGCCCTCACGCTTCATAATGTCCTTCATGTTCCAAAGCTATCTTGTAACTTGCTGTCCATCAGTAAAATAACTTCTGATCAAAAGTGTCGAGCTAATTTTTTCTCATCTCATTGTGAGTTTCAGGACGTGACCTCGGGGAGGACGATTGGCAGTGCTAGAGAGAGTGGAGGACTCTATTTCTTTGAAGATGGAACAAGCTCGGCTAGACAAGTTCAGGGTAGTTGTTTCGAATCTATTACTGTTTATAAGGATGATGATATCATGTTATGGCATTATAGGCTTGGTCATCCGAATTTTCAATATTTGAAATTCTTGTTCCCAAGGTTGTTTTTGAATAAAAGTCCATCTTCATTTCAGTGTGAATTCTGTGAATTAGCCAAACATCATCGAACAAATTTTCCCTCTCAAATCTACAAGTCGTCTAAACCATTCTCTTTAATTCATAGTGATGTTTGGGGACCATCTCGGATTCATACACCCTCAGGAAAGAAATGGTTCGTCACATTTATTGATGATCATACGAGAGCAAGTTGGGTGTACTTGTTAAAAGAGAAATCTGATGTAGAATCTGTTTTTAAAAACTTTTACACCATGATACAAACACAATTTCAAGTGCAAATCCAGATTTTCAGGAGTGACAATGGGAGAGAATACTTCAATAAAATTCTGGGACATTTTTTCTTGGAAAAAGGAATTATGCATCAAAGTTCTTGTCCTGACACGCCTCAGCAAAATGGGGGTGGCAGAGAGGAAGAATAAACACCTTTTAGAAGTAACTAGAGCTCTACTCTTCACCACTAAAGTTCCCACATACCTATGGGGTGAAGCTCTTCTTACATCTACATACCTTATCAATAGAATGCCCTCTAGAGTGCTAAAGTTCCAAACACCCCTGAAAGTCCTTCAAAGGACCTATCCAACCTCTAGACTTACTGCAGCCTTGCCTTTAAAACTATTTGGTTGTACCTCTTTTGTACACATCCATGATAGAAATCGGGGCAAACTTGATCCTAGAGCAAAAAAATGTGTGTTTGTTGGTTATGCACCAAACCAAAAAGGGTATAAATGCTTTGATCCAATTTCCAAAAAAATGTTTGTCACCATGGATGTCACCTTTTTCGAATTAACACCTTTTTTTGGAGCTCATCTTCAGGGGGGGAAAGAAAGTGTAGATTCGCACAATTCGCACAACTCCATTATTGAGTCTTTTCGTCTTGCAGAATCTGAAAATCCTCTTCCAGCAACTCTTATACCTAATTTTGAACCAAATAATGGAAGTTCGGGTCTACCTATTTTGGCATCTCATCCTACTTGTGAGAGTAATAGGTGCGAAACTAGTACCAAGAATGCTGAACTTCCATCTTATGCTCAAGTCTACACGAGAAGAAACAAAACTCAAAGAAATGAGTCTTCTGCTCCTTTAGGGTGCCATGAGTCCGAACCAGGACATGACCAAAACTCCATACAATCATCAGGTAATGCTCCAACTCAATCTGTTCAACCTGATAGTCAACAAAATGATGAGCCTACTGATGAACTTGACATACCTATTGCTATTCGGAAAGAAGTTAGGTCTTGTACCAAACATCCTATGTCTCATTATGTGTCTTACGAAAATCTCTCACCCAATTTTCGTGCTTTTACCTCAACCTTGTCTTGTGTGGAGATTCCCAAAACTGTGCAGGATGCTTTACAAGTTTCTGAGTGGAAGGAAGCAATTCTTGAAGAGATGAAAGCTCTTGAAAAAAATGGAACATGGGATATGGTGGATCTACCCAAAGGAAAGTCCACGGTTAGATGCAAATGGGTATTCACAACCAAGCATAGGGCTGATGGGTCTCTTGAAAGGTATAAAGCTCGTCTGGTTGCCAAAGGATTCACGCAGACTTATGGCATCGATTACTTTGAGACTTTCGCTCCAGTTGCTAAGCTAAACACTATCAGAGTGCTCCTATCACTTGCAGCCAATCTTGATTGGCCTCTGCAACAACTAGATGTGAAGAATGCATTTTTGAACGGAGATTTGGAGGAAGAAGTATACATGGACTTCCCCCCAGGCTTTGACAAAAAGTTTGGGTCAAAGGTTTGTAAATTGAAGAAGTCACTATATGGACTGAAACAGTCACCAAGGGCCTGGTTTGAGAAGTTCACTCAGTCTGTAAAGAAACAAGGGTATGATCAAGGACATGCTGATCATACCATATTTGTGAAGCATTCTCGTGATGGGAAGGTTGCAATTCTGATAGTATATGTTGATGACATTATTCTCACTGGGAATGATATTGCCGAGATGAACAGGTTGAAAAAATGTCTTGCTTCTGAATTTGAGATCAAGGACCTGGGAACTCTAAGGTATTTCCTTGGAATGGAGGTGGCTCGATCAAAGAAGGGAATTGTAGTTTCACAAAGGAAATATGTCCTGGATCTTCTACAGGAGACTGGAATGAGTGGTTGTAGACCAGCAGATACTCCAATAGATCCAAATCAGAAATTTGGAGACGACAAAGATGAGGTTCCTGTTGATACATTGAGATACCAGAAACTTGTAGGAAAACTAATCTATTTGTCGCATACTCGGCCAGATATTGCCTTTGCTGTGAGTATGGTAAGCCAATTTATGCATTCTCCCTATGAAAGACATCTTGAGGCTGTGTATAGGATCTTGAGATACTTAAAGAGCACACCTGGAAAAGGCCTGCTATTCAAAAAGTCTACTCAAGAAGAAATTGAAGCATACACAGATGCAGACTGGGCAGGGTCAATTACTGACGGAAGGTCGACTTCAGGATATTGTACTTATGTCTGGGGGAACTTAGTTACTTGGCGAAGTAAAAAGCAGAATGTGGTAGCCCGAAGTAGTGCAGAAGCTGAGTATCGAGCAATGGCCCATGGAGTTTGTGAGATGTTGTGGCTAACACGAGTGCTAGAAGAACTTCGAGTACCAGTGAAACTGCCTATGAAGCTGTACTGTGACAACAAGGCTGCAATCAATATTGCACATAATCCAGTACAACATGACAGAACTAAGCATGTTGAGATCGATAGACACTTTATCAAAGAGAAGATTGATGCAGGAGCTATTTGTATGCCATTTGTGCCAACAACGCAACAAACAGCTGACATTCTTACAAAGGGACTGTTCAGACCTAACTTCGAGCATCTCATCGGCAAGTTGGGCATGATAGATATTTACGCACCAACTTGAGGGGGGGTGTTGAAAAGTTGTAAAGTTGTTTGAAACTTTGTGAGTCAATACCTAACTTAGGTAAGTCTATACCTAACTTAGGTGAGTCAATACCTAACTTAGGTGAGTCTATACCTAACTTAGGTGAGTCAATACCTAAATTAGGTTTCTTGCCTAACTAGGGTCTCCTTTCTCTTGTATATATATTGACCTTGTAATTACTCAAGAAAATGTAAGGAAATACAGATTTTTCCTTCAGAGTGATCTTACTCAAAAGGAAAAACAGCACTTGCAAGACAATAAAGGTCTGGATATAACCCACCGCGGCATGTTGATATCTTGGAGATGGTGAAACACCAGGAGCAATTGCCCATTCCCATCGTCCATCTCTATGCTTGGCAAGCCCGTAGGCACTTGCTAATGGCTAGCAAAAGTCAAGGAATATCAGTGAAAGCAAAAACTAATCACTTTTACAATAAATACACAGAAAAATATAGCACTTAAGACTCGTTAAAAAGAATACATTTGTGATAGTTTCTCAAATTAAATTCGCATTAACAGTGATAACATCTATATAAGTCAACCTTGGAATTTACTAAGAATTATCAGGATGTCCCGAATTGCATTCACACAACATGCACACATCTATGACAATGAATGCAGATCCTTGATTTGCCATCTAAAGTTGTATGACTTAAGAGAAAATTATGGGGATAAAATGGCCATCAGAACTCTAATGATATTAGTATTAATAGATGAAAATCCGCTCCCATCATCTCCAAAGATTTCATTCTGCTCGCAGCTTTATAGATTTTTATATAAATTTTGCTCACTAATGGAATGAAGTAGCATCCCCAGAAAAAACCATGAGCACAAGAGATGACAACAATTTAGACATTGATAGGCATCATCATAAAGGAAAATTGCATGAAGCAGCAATTTTAGTGACTAACTCCCTGAAAGGCCAGTTTTCCGAAACTTATGTCCGAAAATGCAAAAGCTAGAAAATGAGCAAGGAATTGAACTCACAACACCACTGGGATCCCGCCCTCCACAAAGTAGAAGAAGACCATCAGACCGTGCACATGCTGTTGCATACCTTTGGGAGAATGAAACTAAAATAAGGATAAAAAATTTCACCAATCTTCACGAATTATCAGATGATGAAATAGAACATGTCATAGAGAATGCAACAAAAAAATAGTCCTCGTTCAATTGAAAGAATTCACAGAACTTGATGCTAACCATCATTTGGAAAGAAAGATGGGCTCAACTTCAAATCATAAAGTCCGGGCATGTAGTACCATATATAAAAGATACAGAGTAAATCTTTATGATAGGAAAAAGGAGAAGAAGATTGTGTGAAGTAAGTAGAAAAGGATTGCACAAGAAGCAATCTTCACATTAATAGTCACACACATGAAAGCTCATGAGATAAATTCTATTCGTTGTACTCAAGGTTGGAGCCAAAATCTCAGTCACACACAAGTAGTTAATCTATCTCTTCCTCCTTTTGTTTTCTAAGCATTGCCCAAGTGGTTTCCAAGGAGGATGGGAACGGATGTCATTGAGAGAGAGGGTGCATTCAGACCTTCCCCCCTCCCTTGGATATCCTACTATGGCAGCAGAGGAGATCCTTGTCAGACACCACTTGGACAAGGCATCTTTAGGATTCACTTAAAAGATATCCAGCTCAGCTACTCAAATTATGAGCATGAAAGATACTTAAAAGGAGAAAAAGTACAGAACAGCTGAACTCAAACTTAGAGCCAGACTTAAGCTTTGGATTGTGTCATGAGACGAAACCAGGGATTCCAAGATTCCTCCTTTTTCGCAACTTGGGGGTTTACTACTTCAATTTTTGCAGTGAGAGAACAGAATTTTTAGGGTTGCAGTGATCTATCTATGATCTGTCTTGCACTTGCATTGCAGAGGTTTCCCCTTGTAGACATTGTCCTTTTTCCCCTCTCTTGCTAGCAAGAGTGGGAGCAATCATGATATCATTGCATGCTGAGGAACAACTATGCAAGAAATCAAAAGTCGAGAGTGCACCATATAGCTCAGTCAAAGATCATTGACATGAGAGAGAGAGAGAGAGAGAGAGAGAGAGAGAGAGAGTACGTGCATGGAGGCGGACCCTCCCCTTCCGGCTCCAACTTACGCCATTCGTAGGGTTTGGCAGCTGTGTCCAGCGCCCATACATCAGCCAAAATTCGTTTCCCTGAAAGATGAAGCTATGGTGTCTTACTTGCATAATTACTTGTGATAAAAACTCAGCATTTATCAAATATATAGTCGTTAAAATCAGATCAAGATACAGAAATCCTAACCCATCAAGCTTACCATCAGTTCCACCAATTGCCATAAGATACCTTTGACCCACCAGAGCCATTACATGACCATAACGAGGACCAGGACCAGGGCCTTGAGTAGCAACTCTTAGAAGAAAAAGAAGCCCGTTCAGACAACAACACGGTTCACATCATTAACCTTACGTTGCAAGTCCTCAATTCTTACCTTTGCCATCGCGGTCGGTGATGAGTGAGGTCAAGAACATGGAGATCCTCGGCTGACAGGCCATCTGGGCCAATGCCTCCCTGATATATCAAAGGTGTAACATTAAACTGGCCGGATGGATGGGAAAACAATGTGGAAATAACCAATAGGAGCAGAGCACGTAGTTACAACTCTAGTCAGTGTTGTGCACAAACCTGAACAACTACCATTGTTCCCACCGCAGTGGCAACATGAGCTGCCCTTGGTGTTGGTGATTCTCCGAGAGGAGTGATCCTGCAAAAATGGGCTCACAATCGTCTTCTTCAACATAGATTCAACTCCGAGGAGACAAAACAATAACATCATCAGGATTATAGACTCACTTGGACCATTTATTTGTCAGGATATCATAACAGTGAACATCAGCAGCGGCACCTGCTAGTCCTGCAAACAAACCATTACCAAAAGGATTTGGCACCATGAGGAATAACATCCTATTGAATCTGCGAAGATATCCCAAATCCTTCCAAGTCGCAACACAAACACGAACAACAGCTGTCAAATCAACATCTCCACACCCACGAACATGTGGTGCTTAAGCTAGATGCATAGCCAAACACCTAAAGAATCAAACAGTTTGCACTCACATTTCCATACTAAAATTTAACACGACACTCGGGAATAGAAAGTCCAATTAGTTGACCAGGAAGGGAAGCAAAAACATGTGCAATTACTCGACAATAGGTAACTCCCAGGAAAATTCTCACTCACGAGCCTAAAGATATCCACTTCCTTTTTTTGACGCACCTAATTTTCCACATTACTTGGTACTAAAATGCCACCCGATTGACTAACGTCGAGCAATTCTGTAACCCCTTATATCTGGTGTATCAGTTCATCAGTCAACAGAAAAGCAAGCCGCTCCTCCATTGCAGCAGTTACAAGTAGTAAAGATATCGTCAGGTATTTCGACTAATTATCTCCCATAAATCCCATCGCAGTCCGTTCACATGGTAAAACATCAATTAGACACCAAAACAAACCCATGCATGCCCGTCCAGGCATACGTCAAGAACCAAACGAAATGTCGTAGCATCCAATAGTTAAATCAATGGAAGGAAGACGACGTACTGATTCCAGCACCTCCACCACCAGGGGATGAAGGAGGCCCCGAAGCTGCAGGATTACCCTCAAGCGAAGTGGCTCCCCCAAACATTATCAGCCTCGGTCCGACATGACCAGGAGAGCCCTCTTCTCCAACCGCGGCAACCGCGGTCAATGTATGACCGCACCTCGGCCCCGGCCCGTCATCCTCTTCATCTATCACCGTGTCCACCACCGAATACTTGGGGGCGTGCCTCGGGCCCCCCGGCCGCGGAAAGGGCAGCTGCTGAAGCTGGGGAGTCCCCGGAGACCCGCCTCCGGCGCGCCACTGCTCGTCCTCCAACTGCTCACCAATGGGGGCGGCCGGCGCAGGCCAATCGCGGCCGGGACACTCGGGCGAGGGATCCTGATCAGCCGGAGGGGACATAGGAGATTCACCTTGCATCGGTCAATCCCAATCAATCAAAGCAATCTCGGCTCCGGAAACTGGAAAGGAAAAGAACCCTAGAAATCCGCATTTCCGATCGACATTCCCAATTTTGGGAAAGGAAGAATTCGGACCCTCAGACGTCCATCGGGAGCACGGAGGATCTCCCAAAAAAGAAAAAAAGAAAAAAAACCGAGGTCGGCAGCGAGACAGGATCAGAATCCGAGACCGATACGTGGGAATTTCTGCAAGGGGAAGTTGGATGAGCCGATGGGTTTTCGTCAAAATCGTTTTTTTTTTTTTGGGTTTTTTGGTGGTATTGTTTCTATTCTCTCTCTATATATATATCTCAATCTGAAAACCTCAAAGCCGGTAGAGGAGATACAAGAGGGGCTGGGGCTGGGGCTGGGGACGGCAAGAAAGGCAAAAACAAACAAAAGGAGGGACGAGAACGCGTCGACGGGGGCCTGCCTGTCTCTGTCTAGCTCGAACCCAGAGGAAGAGGAAGAGGAAGAGGAGGAAGAAATAGAAATGATTAAGAAATCGGTACTTCGTTCGGGGATCGGGCAGAGCATGCAAAAGAAGTGGTATCCTAATGCTCTCTCTCTCTCTCTCTCTTCCTCCATTAAAAAGCAGAGTCACTTTCGGTCCCTCGCATTCGCGCCTCTTTTTCTTCTTCTTCTTCTTTTTTTCCTTTTTTTTTCCTTAACTTTCCTTGAATTATGTTATTTACGAACCTAATTAAAGAATAGCTTCCATAGCTTCCATTTATGAACTCTCTCTCTCTCTCTCTCTCTCTCTCTTGGATGGAGGGGAAGGGGGAGGGGGAGGGGGATGGGATCCGGATCCCCTGCCATACAAGCAGGGGATCCGTTCACGAGGGGGATGGGGGGGAGGGAACTCTTCAACGGGGAGTTTACCGCCGCAGTTTGACCCTTGTTGAGCTACCGTTAATTTTTTTATTTTTTTTTTCGACGATTCCGATGAGCCCCCGCTCGAGTTTGGACGGCGGAAGCATGTGTGATCGAATTCGTGTCCAATTGCAACATTAACGACGCCTGACAGTGTTCGGTTTCTTCTCGGGAAGAAGAGGAACGTTGATACTTCGGTTGGTTTTCCCTAGTCAGCGTTTTGGGATCGAGAAATCGTGATCAGCATCGCATCCCCGTTTGTTCTCTCACCCTACGGTTTTCACACACACACCACACGACGGCCTAATTCCAAATAAAAACTCAAACTTTGACGTTTGTCCCAAAAATATTCATAATTTTTTTTTATCTCCTAAAAAATCTTCAACTTTTGATTTTGTCCCAAAAAAATCTCAAACTTTAGTCTTTATCCCAAAAATATCCACAATTTTTTTATCTCCTAAAAAACCTCCGACTTTTGATTCTGTCCCAAATTTACCACGGTTATTAAAAAAAAAAAAGTAGTGTTTCGCACCCAGTTGAATAGAACCCATGATTGTTCGACAAAGATCAAAATGTACTTCCAATTATTATATTGCAGCAGCATTCATTCATTTCGAGACATAATTGAGTTACCCGAGATTCACATATAAATTTCAGTGGGAACAAGATATTAACAAATTTTCTTCTTATACTTCAAATCTTTACCGAAATGATGATCACAAGAAAGCGTTGGGGGCAGCAGTTTGTCGTCACAGAAGCAGAGTCGGAAGTAACTTATTATCACAAATATAGGGTCAGCACAATGGTCCTCGGTGGGAGGCTCGATTGGCACCGAGGACTATCAACGGGTAAGGAGCCAATGACGAGGGTTGCTATTATCTCGGGACAAGGCCACACCATCGGGCGACGGTTAAGAATCACTTAAGGGTCGTTGGGAATTCTATGAGATGAGTTTTGAGGGTTTTTTTTTTTGTGATGGGACTAGTAGATTTGGGACAAATTCAAAAGTTAAATGTTTTTTAGGAGACAAAAAAAAAATTATGGATATTTTTGAAACAAAGGCCAAAATTTGAGATTTTTTTGGGATTGAATTGGTAGACTTGAGACAAAATCAAAATTTGAAAGTTTTTTAGGAGACAAAAAAATTTATGAACTAGTAATCTATGCTTCGTCTTCTGACTCTATGTGCGCTTCTATTTTTGTGCTCGTTGAAGACGATGTGGCTGGTTCGAACATCATCAAACGCTGCCATTGCACCGAGGACTATCAACGGGTAAGGAGCCAATGACGAGCGGGACAAGGCCACACCATCGGGCGACGGTTGAGAATCACTTAAGGGTCGTTGGGAATTCTATGAGATGGGTTTTAAGGGTTTTTTTTTTGTGATGGGACTAGTAGATTTGGGACAAATTCAAAAGTTAAATATTTTTTAGGAGACAAAAAAAAATTATGGATATTTTTGAAACAAAGGCCAAAATTTGAGATATTTTTGGGATTGAATTGGTAGACTTGAGACAAAATCAAAATTTGAAAGTTTTTTAGGAGACAAAAAATTATGGATATTTTTTGTACAAAGGCTAAAGTTTGAGGTTTTTTTTTTTGGATTGGGCCCACAAAAAACAACCCTTGGACAATCGGACTCGCACGCGCCTTGAGCAACTCGAACCCAAGCTCGACCAGAGAACAAGAACCGAGGCAACTCCAGATATTCACCAAGTGTAAAACCAACCTACACCTCGCACCCCCTCCGTGGCAGTAAACACACCACGGAAAAGCTGGCCAATGGAAAACGAGATTTCAAGTCTCAGGATACCAAAGTTCTTTAGTGATAAGCATCCCGACCGGTATAAGAAGGCGGTCGGACTCGACTATACCAAGTAGGATGGATAGTAAAAGTTCCAATTGAGTGCCGTTTCTACAGAACTGAAAGCTATGTAAGAAGTTTCACCAAACCAGAGGTACACACCCTATAAAATATAAGATGACAAGTTACAGTATAAGGACTCCCATGTTTGAATGATGCCTCGCCTGCATTCCTCCAAACAAACAAAGAGCCGGCCATGCCTAATGCCATAAGACGAGAGCAGCTGATGAAGTCTTACTCTCTTATCACCATAACCTCCGGCTCACAACCTAGCAGCTGCATGCCGATGTAAGTTATACGCAGAGCTGCCCAATGATGCAAAGATAAATAGCAGCATACGGTGCGCCCTCAAAGACGTGGAGTTCATCTGGCTTTCCGACAAGGCATCTATCCAGCCATTACAGGACCTCCATTCGCTGGCTTCTGAAATACTCTTATGACCGGCATTCCATCTCCGTCGTCATTCCCAACTCTCCAAGAACGGTCTTTCTTCCTTTGGGGCTTTCTATGGTGCTTATGAGATGCATTTGGCTTCTTCACAGTTACCTTCTTGGAAGATAGCCCATTAGCCACGTCGAACGAACTCAAATCATCAAGTACATTATCAAGTACAGGGCCATTTTCGCTTTCATCCTCATTATCTGGAGGATTTTCAATGTCAGATGATTCTGATTCAGACACTTCATTCAAACTGGGTACCGCAGCATCTCCGTTAGAACACTCTTCGTCGCCCATCCCAGGAGGCATTTCGTAGTGAGGTAGCTTCCCATCAATGTAATCTTTCAAGATTTGGCGTGCAGCTCGGGTTTCATCTGGCAAGCCACTAGAGGCAACATACCCTCGTGAGGCACAGTAAGCTCTCAGGAATTCTGAAGCCAGGGGAGGCCGGTCCTGTGGTTCATATGGCTTAGGTTTTGGCAGATTTATGTTATATATATTCTCGATGACTCGTCTTGGGACACTATTGGCAACTACTTGCACCGCCTCTCTATGTTCGGTCATCCGATCAATGGGCAAGACCCCACAGGCAATCATCTCTTGTCTTGAGCTAGAAAACGATGGGAATACTAATCCAGGGCAATCACATAGAGTGAGCTCATCGGATATAATCAAAGTCTGGAAATGCTTGGTCTTCCCAGGAGTAGAGGTGACACCTGTCCGCTTCTGACCAACCAAAGCATTAATTGTTGAACTCTTCCCCACATTAGGATATCCGACGAAACCAACAACAACAGGTCCACCAGCAGCAGAGTGACCATTCGGGGGACCTGCACTGCTAGACCCTGATTCCCTTCGCAACTTGGCAATCTCTTCAGCCTCAAACTGTAAACGCACCAAAAGCTCGTCCCTACCGTATATTTTTGTACTAGGGTCATCCGTCTCTACTTGATTATTATTTCGCGTTGTCCAGGGGGCAGCTAGCTTTTTCCCTTCCAGTTCTGCAGAAGCAGCTTTGGCAGACCAGAATACAAACAAAATCTCATGAAGGTGGAAAAACTTTGCCCACTTCTCCCTGCAGAAATAGACAGCCAATGAAAACTTTAAAGAAGCTGAACATAGGAAATATCTTCCAGCTGCATCAAATAGGTGACAAAGTGTGAACCTCACGGAAAATGGCAAGAGATCTGCCTTGTTGACAAGAAGCAATGTCCTTTTGTACTCGTCAGTTTCTTGAGCATAGGCCTATATAAAAGTAAAATTCATGTTATGCTAAGCAGCAGCAATGACTGCTCCACCATTTCGCGAGAATACACAGTTTTCCAGCATATTCTCTCAATATAAACAAGTCACCGTTGCAACCAGCGGCAACACATAAGTATAGCCCATCAACAATACACTACACAAATATGAAGCATTCCCTCTTTAACTAAAATATCCATCTTCTAATAAGCAAATTTTATAATTCAGAAAAGAAAACATGCTAAAATAATCGTAAGCACGTGAGACTTGAAAATAAAAGCAACAGATAGCTCTGAGCATCAGAATGAAAGCAAACCTACCTCAAGATCAGCACATCGGTAGAACAATGGATCTCGAGCATCTACAACCATTACAAGCTGAAAAGAAAATCAATATCAGCATCATTCACAGGTATCAGTACAGTGCCAACACATGATGAACATCCCGCTTCAATGAATGGAGAGGAAGGAAAAGAGATGCACTAAAGGAAAAGCACACTCCACAAAAGTATGGAATTAGTAGTCTTAATCCTAACATAACCGTCACCAGAAAACTAGAACTTTATAGAGAACATAGAGACTTGAGAATAAGCTTATTATTGCCTCTAGTTCAACAGCACTTGCTCCACCAAACAAAATGCTAAATCATTCACTAAGTAGCCATGCAGACTACATAAGATTCTTGAAAGATGTAAGGTAAGCCGCCATTTCTTGATTAAACTGATTATAAATCAACTAAAATATTCTCATCTCGAAAAAAAAAAAAAAGAAACACCTCATATGACCCAAACCTACTTGGACGGTAGATCTTCTGGTAGAGTGGCATGATCTTTAAATATGTAGGAAAGAGGACAAAAGATTTGAGTCTATCCTTGTTATTTCTTATGTTCACGAGTGGCAATTATCTAGACTCCATTCTTCCATGGGCATAGGGGTAAAATGAGTTAGAGGTCATTCATCGAACTTCATCATGTTAATTCATAATCATACGAAGTGTACATGCTTCCAAGTTCTAGTCAGAGCATGCGTCGGAGAAAGCCATATAATCCTCATCAAGTGCCTCAAGCTCTAACTAAAAGAGTCATACAATCCTTTCACCTTCTAAAACAAAGACAGATGCAAAAAGAAAAAAGTAATAATGCCCATTTCACATTATCAAAAGACAAGCTCACCAAATCACTGCGTTCAACCACACGCCAAAGTTGTCTCCAGATATCAAGGTTCTTCTCGAAAGGAGTAAGAACAAGCTTTTCATTCTCCTCAAGCCTGAAACATATTCAGTTAAAAGAAACGTCACTTAGTATGCATACCCCGCAATTAATCATAATTGAGGAAGAACAAAGGGGGTTGAATCCAAGAAAATGAAGGTGCGTGCATAATGAGTTGGATGAAAACAATCCCCAGCTCCAAATGCAGATGATAACCGTCATAACTATATTCTCACTTGGACAATGAACTTAAGCAGGAAATATTTGTCATACCAGGATATATACAAAAGTCAAGTAACTTCAAAAGCAACCCAAAGATTTGGTACACTGAATCTCAGACATGGTTGGTTCGATACTACCTGCTCTACAAATATCAAAAACCAATATCTGCAGAAAAGCTACGACCAGTCTGCTGGAGACTTGTCTGACAACAGCGACCAACACTAAGCCTTCTCCCCCAAAGCAGGATGCTTAAAACTTAACCAAAGTTACAACGCAAGGGAAAGAAATAGGCACACCCCATTCCAAAATTCAAGATTTGAATTGTCAGTTCCATTGGAGGCACCAATCCAACTTATATACATCATTTTCATACACAAGGTAGGAGACTAGCATATTCATTTCGAAACCGACTCATAATTTTATGTCCCCCTTGAACCTGAAGGCGTGAGTGCTCATGCTACCATCATCCCATAGGAGGACCTCTTTTTTATTTTCTTGAAAGGCATTTAGAGAAAACGATGCTATCACTTCAGTGCAAAAGTTTTCTAAAACATACAAATAAGTAATCACCCTATGCTCTATGCTCCAAGAGACACAAACAGGACAACAAGACGAAAATTTACCTCGCAAGGTTTCTACGCCAAACTAAGAAAGCTTGTCTTTCATTGGCATCAAGCTCTTCTACGGACATCGAAGCGCTCCATGGTGGTCTGCACGAGAAAAAGACATTCTGTATTAATCATCTAACACATAGTCCTATTATTATATTGACGTGACAGAAAATACACACCTTCGTGGAACACGGAGGCTACTAGCATGTAGAGCTTCCTCTTTCTTCTGCTCTTCTCTCCTCTTTTCAGGAGTCATACCAGTGGTGCTAGAACCAGAGTCCCTATCAAACAGAACTCGCAAAGCGTTAGCGTCAATAGAACATGTGATTCATCAATAACTACCCAAGAGCATAAACAATGGCCTCAAAGTTATGCACATCTTGTGGCAACCAAGAGGAAGGACATGAACAAATTCGCCTATACCTTAGTCAGATGTGATCTCAATCTCAAAGAGAACTGGAAGTTCACATTAACAGTACTACCCAGAAATCAAAACGAATTCAGCAGGTTAAGTGGTTTGATAATTACCCTTGACATGCAGATACCTCAATAATTTGTTGCTTCTATTCACAGAAGGGGTTTTTTCTTAAACTAACTTGTGATCGAAATCCATAAAATATATACACGAAATGAAAATTCTGCCTATCAGATAAGACTCCATACTGCATACAGTCAACCACCAAGACAACTACAATATACCCTCAAGATAATTAACCTACATATGAAATAGTGTTTTTGACTCTGGATAACACGTGATTGCTAGAACCTGCTAGGTCAGGTGACCACAGTTTCGCCTCCCGTTCAGATGTTCAAGTCTCCTGATGCACATCCGCCCGACAAGCAAGTCGGAAAACGCTCAATGGAGCAGCATCAATTAGCAAAAGAACACGTTTCGCAGGCCAAGCTCAAGCCAAACTACACGAGTCGCTCCACATCCCTCTCGAGCTCGATCAGACGGGATAGACGCCCATGGAAACCATATTCCCAATAAACACCTAAACAACCTAATGCTAAACGAAAAAAAAAAAGGTAGCACACTTCTCTAATGCGATACAAAAACACTCAGTCAAGAGCTCGAGCAAGCGGAGGAAATGAAAGCTGGGTAGGTTAACTCAAGCCGAGAGTTGGGGGCGTACAATCTGATAGGCAGGTCGGGGCGGGGGCGATCGGCGGCGAGGAGGAGCTCGGCCTCTTCGCCCTGATCGATGACGGCGTCAATGTTGCTGACGTCGGTGACCGACTCGAGGACCTTCTTGTTCCTGTAGGACCGGCCCTTCTCCTTGGACTGCTGGATCATCTGGTTGTGGTGCTTCACCAGAGCCCGACCCAGCCCCGTCTTCTCGTTCTTCCCCATCTAGGAACAGCCACGAGCCCTAGCTTCTCCGGGAACCGCCGCCCAAACGGAATCGGTGAGTGCGAATGAGTCGAGCCCCGAGTCGCGGGACGAAGCGCTGCTTATGGCGGTGGTGGGCGTGGACGAGGAAGGAAGGCGAGGACGGCGGCCGCGAGTTGTGGTTGTAATGGTGGTGGGCAATTTGAAATCGTTGTTCCCGAGCGGATTTTTATTTTATTTTATTTTTATTTTTTAGCCTAATTTGTCTTATGTACTGGAAAAATTAGGAATAAGTGATCTAAAACTTGTCACTTTCAAACCGTACAGTCAAATCTTAAAATTCGCGAAAAAAAAAATATAATTGAATGCTAAAATTTACCGAAAAGCACAATCAAATCTCAAAAATTGTCAAATTTGTGAAATAAGATCCTTCTCTTCATCGCAGTTTTTGAAAGTTTTAAGATTTAAATTGCATTTTCGTAATAAATTTTAGGACTTAAATGCATATTTTGAAAGTTTCTTGATAAGTTTTACAATTTAATTGTACGTTTTGAAAGTTTTAAGGTTTAATCAAACTCTCGTAATAAGTCCACTTGTCCTAAAAAAATATTTCAATCTCAAACTTTCATATTAATCATATCTTCTGCTCATCCAATAGTAAACATGGGATAAAAACATAATTAAGATTAAATAAAATCGCAGGCACTTCAAATCGTGATTTCTTGAAACTCTTTAACTTTTTTGAAAATTAGATTAAACTCCTTCATCTTTCCTAATATCTCTTATCTGATACTTGTATATGAATTTTTGTCCACTGTCATCAAATTTTTTTTTTTTTGGCGACGGGAAATTTTCTTAACATGGCTGTGCGTGTTTTTGTTTTATTAGCATGTCATGTCGTGAATGTGAGATTTATTTAGGACTTATTTGGCAACGATTTTGTTCCAAAAAAGTGATTCCGACTAGAATCGTATTTTTTTTATTTTGTTACTTGGATGACTTTTAGAGAATCAAAACGTGTTTGGTAACTACACAAAATTTCTGTTTCCGAACGAAAGCGTGTTTCGTCATTTTTTATATATATATTTTAAACTTTTTAAATTTTTTTAAATTTCTTCCATTTTTTTAAATTTTTTGTTAAAGTTCAAAAGTCCACGTGGACTTAATCTTTTTAAAAGAATTGAAACTTCGTGATTCTGAAAAGTGTTCTTTTTTTGGAAAATCAATTTATTATTATTATTTTTTAATCTAAAAGTGTTCTCGGGAGCAGAATCAAAATCAAAATTATTTGCTTTATCAAGCATGTTTCTGATTCTTTTTTGTTTCGAGGAGTAGAATCAGAGGAACAGAAAGTTACCAAACATGCCCTCATTTACTATCGAAATTGAAATCCTCACTGTGATTAAATAGAATTGCCAAAGTCTGGACTTGAGTAAAATAAAAATTAATAGAAATATGAGATAATCTTTTAGTAAATTAGCTAAAGAGCACACGCTTTGCACTTGAAATAAGTAAAATAAATTTTGAGGAGGAAAGAATCCGATTTCGTTTGTTTCGTGAAAAAATAAATGAATCGAAAAATATTTTTTTGAAAATGATCGTTTATAAAAATTAACGAACAAAAAATATTTTCCTCACCCACAAAAGTATTTAAGCATAAATTACTGACAATAACAAACATATCTTCCTTCAACTAAATTATTTCAAGAGATGCAAGCAATCGATTTTAGAAAAAATATTTCCACATTATTCATTTTTTCGCGAAACAGACGAAGAGAAACGAGAGGAGAGGTGTGAATTTAATCTTCGAATGAATTTTACACAAGAATAATCGATAATTATGCAGACTATTCATACAAACTACAATTTCATCAATTTTGCCGTACCGATTATTTTACTTTGCATAAGCAATAGAGACTTGTCCAAAAAAACATGATGTTGATGTAAGGAAATGAAAACCTGAATTTGTTTGACACCGTAGGAATGAGAATAAAAGGTTGTCTCCAACCTCACGTGCAGCAGCCAGATGAAGCTGGAAAAAGCAGATAACAAACTTCAGAGCGGAGGACTCCTTTACCCACTCACCCAAGTCTCTTCTCCTTCCCCCCTCTCTCTCTCTCTGCACAGAGAGACGTGTATAAAGCCCATTCCATGGCGATTGGTTGAACTTTGGCAATTCGAAGCTCGACCCGATTTGGATGGGAGCTCAGAAAAGCATCCATGCCGGCAAAGGTCCTCTCTTGCTCATGTTCTCGTTTGTTTTTTGTTTTCCTTTTCATTTTTTCGTCTCTTCCGGACGAAATTCACGTTGGCTCGAAATGGTCGGAGAAATGGAACCGCGGTCGTTGAACGCTGTCTTGTTTATTTCTCACCGCACCCTCCATGGTTTCTGGAAGTAAAGGTTGTGTTTTTTTTTTTTTTCCTCTGACCTCTTGTCGTCGCATTGTCGCAGCCAAGATCGACGTTAACGTCGATTTCTCTCAAAAACTATGCGCTTCTCTGATGCTCCCCTCGTTCAGGTTCTTTCTAACTTCTCTGTTATGATCTCTTGATTGCTCTATTGTTCATTTCTACTCGTTTGGTTTTGAGAAGAAAATGTGGGGAGAGTAAGAGTAAATGCGAGACTACAGAGAAGAGAGTATCAAGATCAACTTTTGAATGAGCGAGAGGAAAGCACTTTGCTTGCTGGTTTTTTTTTCCCCCCACATAATGCTTCATTTTCGCTTTGTTTTATTGTAGGGGTTCTCAGAGTCCGCTTTCACTGATGATAGGGAGGTAAAGTTCTGGTTATCATTTCTGTTTGATGCCCTGGTTGGACTCGGTTATCCATATTTGAAACTTTTCTTTTCGGCTTTTTGGGCATTATAGTAACTTTATTAGCTTTATCTGTTGGTTTTAGTCTTTGCATCAAACACCCAAACCTATTTGGTGGGAGTGAGAAGCTTGATGTTTCGTGGGATAAGGGCCTGTATGATTCCAATGCATTAATAGCTTATAGGAGGCCGCGACCCGAATGGCTATCTCAGCAGTCATTTGTTATTCAGGTAATTTGGTATGTAATTTCCTTTTATAAAGGGATGGCTAAAAAAATTGGTGCTTTTGTGTAAGGAGGTGGGTAGATGCTCATGCGAAGTTCTAAACTAGTTGCGTTCAAAGAGAATATCAGATTGATATGGTTATTGTGCCCCAGCATTCTGTCTCACCTGAGATTGGGGTGCATGGTACGCCTACCGATAATTTCTCACGTTCAGGGAGTGGAGGTGTGAATCTGTCGCAATTCTCGGTTGGACTGGATCTAACAGAGCCTGCAAATTCGAATTGGAGCAGCACAACAAGTATCAGATTTAAGGTTGGATTTATACCACTGCCATAAAAAAATCTAGTTTGAGCATCTGTGCCCTTTTACGTGACACCTGTTATTAAGTTGTCACTCTTTTTTGTGAGAAAAACTAATTATTGTAAGTTATGCAGCATGTTCGGCCTCTAAACGATGATGGTCGCTCCATAAGCAGGGATCTTGATGGGTTACCTGTCACTTGCAGGTAACTCAGGCTTCTTATACAAAATCCTCAGCATTATGAATCATGATCGATAATGTCTCAGTATTGCCTGAAATGCAGCGGGAGTTCCCAAGACAGTATGGTGGTTTTAAAGCAAGAATCTCATTACGCGAAGGCAAATGATCACAGCTTTTTTCGTGTAATGTATTCTGGAATTTGACTCTGTCCAAATCTTGTGCTTGAGTTTCAAGGTTGTATCTGAATTTCCTTAACAATTGATTTTTGTATTGCTTCCAGATTAGATTTCAAATAGAGCAAGGGATTCCTCTTCTTTCCAAGTGGATCATATTTAATAAGCTCAAATTTGTCGCGTCAAAGGGAGTCAAATTGGGCCCTGCATTTTTCTTGACAAGGTGATTTCCAGTTATGATGTACTAAAAAAAGATGCAGTGACCAGTCGACATGTCTTTATTGGGGCTTTTACTGGCCATTGTAATATTTCTTCAATTGTAAATCTAGGTTGTTAAAGATAAAGACTATGAAATGGAGGCAATTTAGTCTTGGAAGGAGAATCTTAGCACTGCTTGAAAATTTTTCAGTCAAGAGAAGTTGTGAAAAAGCTTGATGGTACTTCTATATAAACTGTAAAAGTGGAAGTATGTGTAGATAGGTTGGAAGCTACAAGGAGGATAGCAGCAGTCTCGACATCAAATACGAGACTGAAGGATGAGATTATAGTTAAAAATGAGGAGGCATTACAGATTGTACTTCATTGCCTGACTAGTCTTGAAGTCTTGAGATCTTGGCCTGCTGTCTCGAGATAGTTTAGGTCATAGTATATAACATGACATTTCCAATTGCTACTCACTTACCACTTGGACTGACAGTTTGACAGGCGGTTCGATTGTAGGAGACATGGCTCCATATCAAGCATTTGCAATTGGAGGTCTTGGCAGTGTGAGAGGTTATGGTGAGGGTGCAATTGGAGTTGGGAGATCATGCCTGGTTTCTAACAGCGAATTAACATTCCCTCTGGTATGCTTTGGCGTCATCATCTTACTCGTATCTGACGTTCTTATTGCATGTCCTCCGACTTCATATTTTAGGCTGCATGTGTGAAAGTTCCACATAGGATGTGTTTGCAATGCTGTTACATATGCCAGTATGGCCTCCTACTAGCGGTACTTGTTCCATTTGCGGAGCTACATCTTATTATGCATATGCTCTGAGGGCGCTCAGCCAAACCCCGTTCATGTTGGTTGATGTCACTAATTTTGTCGCTGCAATACCGTAATTGGTTGGGTGTTCTGCTGTGCTTTTTTTTACCTTCTCCTCCATGGTTGATTTATCGCATCTTGCTCACTCCATTTAAGGTGTCCGTCTTCTTTTTGAAACTGGAGTTTATTGTTCTGATTTTTCCTCTACCTGGATTTGCCTCCATTGGTCTCTAATTTCCCTCTGAGCCTTTTTCTTTATGAACTGGTATTCTTGTATCTGCATTTAAGCCTTCACCAGCTTCCACTGTCATCTGAAAGACTGAAACTGTCTTATGATAAATCAATGGGAGAAAATACATTGCCTATATTCGTCAACGTTGGATGATGCAATTGAAGTGGGGTTTATCTTAAATATTTTATTGGTATACTCTTCAATTGTCAAATGGAGCATTGTTATGTGAAGATGTATCTTGTTTGATTATGATTCCATCAGAACGAGACACTGGAAGGTGCAATATTTTTGGATGGCGGGACAGACTTGGGCTCTGGTCGTCATGTACCCGGTAACTTTCAATTCTTATTTATCGACAAGTAAATCTATATGAGTGGCAAATTGAAAATACTTTCTCATAAATTCATTTTAAACTGATTTGTACTGCCTTAACTTACAAAGCAGTGAACTCATAAAGTCCTTCATTCTACCTATCATCATATTGACCTGACAAGACGCACTGACAATTTTACAAGTTGAGGCTTGCTGGAAAGCTTATAACCATTGCTATAAATCTTGAACGGGAGTAGTCGACTCTTTGCAAAGGGCATATCCTTTGCCTAACTAGTTCCCATGTTCTTACACCTTTCGAAGGTCAGAAGAAGGTAGAGGGGGAGGGGCAATTGGTACTATGGTTCATACTCAAGAAAGCACCAAAATATGTTACTAGTGTTTGATATCGGTTGAGGAGATAGAGTGCAATTCATTTTGGTATCATTTATCTGTGGATTTTCCTACCTTATCAACATTGTTCTGGGGTTACCAGGAAATCCATCTCTCAGGCAGGGAAAACCAGGTTCGGGGATTGGACTTGGATATGGCCTCAGATTCAAGTCTCAGTTTGGTCATTTCCAAGTTGATTGTGCCATCAATGCATTTCAACAGAAAACTGTCTCTTTTGGCATCAGCAACCTCACTTCATGACTTGCTTCAACCCTGAGGGCCTCAAAAACAATTTCTTCCGCCTCTTATTTAAGAGTTGAAGCTGATTGATGGCAGTTCTGCTCAACTCTGGACAGTACAATTACCTGCCATTTTTGTCTGCATTCAATTCGATAGTCTGGACATGTCGGGAGTAGAAGCTGCAAGCACTCAATCCTCTTCAAATTTAGGAACCTCACAAAGTGAAAGGGATAAGCATTTTTTACCGAGAGAAACTGGAGGCTGGGTTCTGGTTCAATTTTCAGATTCTTATACGTCTAATGCCACCAGAACTGAGATTCAAGTGAGACTCACCAAGCAAAAAGTTACACTCTTATTCTCTTTTCCCTTTAGATTTCTCTTTAATGGTTCACAGAATATCTTATTTTCTTTCCCACGAAACACTTTTATACACAATGTTATGATAAGAAAGCCATGACATTATTTTCGAGAAATGTCGTGTTTCCTCTGTTATTATTCTCAAAAAATTATACAGAATCGAGTCAAATATCGGCCCAAAAAATCACCAGAGCAATGTGACAGGTACTTCAGAATTTTATCCTCTCAAACTCAGCTTTACAGGACGAATAGAGCACTTGACAGTCTCTTAAGGCGAGGAGATGAAGAGATATCGCTAACGTTTGCTCATAATAGTCATAATGCCTGTCATAAATGTGTGAAACATCCTAGTGGTCGGGGGCGCCATAACCCATAACCACTGTGGTCGGGGCTCCAATTCGATGTTTTAACGCCAAGTGCCGAATTTCCTTCTCACAGAGACAATTTGCTGGAACCGAATTCTTCGGTGTCTTGTAGGAGCGTCTAATTCTCAAATAATTCATGCACCAGTGCAGTTCCAGGAAGTTCTTTGGGATTTAACAAAAATCACGGTCGCGTGCCCTTTGTGCCCGCGCGAGGGAGAGACTAGACTGATCAATATCATCAGTACGCAGAATAAAATCTAATCACATTATGGAATTTTCTCATTCTTTCCCAAAATTATGAATTTGATCGAGTTCGCCAAGTAACAAACACTTGAGGATCAAAAGGGCGAGAACAAGCTGAGGCAAGTAGATAAAACTCACCAAACCACTGCCAAAGCAGAAAATCAGGTGGATATATAGTATTGATGGATATAATAGAAGTCGAACCAATAGCACAATCTGTACAGACAGTTTTCACTCAGCAGACATCTAACAGAGCTTTCTAATTCACAATTGCTGATCCATTAGCTAGATTTCTTCACCGCGCAGCCAATTACAAAGGTAATGTTTACTCTCCAACGACCGAATAAGTAAAAAGAAGCACCAAACTACATAAAACTGCGTTATTTTGGAAAGATAACAACACTGATAAACTTATAGTTCTGTCAACACAAATTGAGACCCGCATGTGTAATTCTTAGAATCATCCAACTAATCTCTTCCACTCTGCTGCCGTGATAAATAGTTGAGCACCTTGAGAGCGAATCTTCCCAGGTGATCGAATCTCTCCGCAACAGTAAGGATCTATGTACACTCTCAAAGTGCAGCACCTTGATGGAATCAATCTCGGACCCACCTTCCCTTTCGATATCTTAAGGCTGCGCATCGATGGCCTGAGGCATGGATTTTTCAGGGTTTGAGTCCCCTCTAACGTTAGTTTTGGCTTTGTCCTTGAGAATCTTCTGAGAACCCATTGTGCCTTTTACAGCAGTCCTGCCAGGATTTCTGGCTGCCTGATTCCCAGCAGAAGCCCCTGTTCAGAACCTCAACAGTGTCACAGAATGACGGATTAAGTTGTGACAAGGTTCCAATTCCGTGTTAGGAGAAATTACTAAGTACCAGAACGCAAAGAGGCCCATATTTTTTTTTTATCAGAAGAGAGAGGGGGGCCAATTTTTATGAAACTTACATAAGCGTCTATGTCAACTTTGAATCTAGAAAAAAGCTGTTTTTTCAGCTAATTCTAAGAGACGATTTTGCATGCTTACTTCACCTGAAATCCTCTATAGATTATACAAAAAAAGGGCAGTATGTGGACAGTTATCAACCTCAAATATTATTCTCCATCTAAAAACAAAGTTGAGATAAAACTATTTCTGACATTCTTACAGTTTGGTAACCACCGTGATAAATAGACCTTGATGCAGGTATCATCTGTAACTCTAAAAATGCAGAATATAACAATTTATCAAGGACCGTAGAATGTAGAGATAGTGAAAGCTAACTAGAATCCTGCAAATGACCATAATGTAAGCTGCTGTGCGGACCCTCAAATTCCTCATTTACTTAAACTAGTGGTCTAATAACCAAGCCGATTGAACTGAGGCATGCCATATGCTTCACCTCAAATTGCAAGCAGGAGTATAAATCCATTGGAACTCTCGACTGGTAATTGATCGGAAAAACAATCTCGATTAACTGTAAATATAGCATAAAGCCATCAGGACAATGACGTGCAGAACTCACCGTTATTGGGCAGAGACAATCGCTTCTTTGCCTGTTTATCAGGTTGTGTGGCTCTTTCCTTGGGATTGCTGTGTGATCTTGTACCAACACCAGGTCTCTGGTTGGCTTCTTCAAGCGCATTCTGAGCCACATGCTTTGGCTTTGGCTTGGAAGAGACTGTTTGAGTCACCTCTGGTGTACTGGTTGAGTTGTTAGGTGAACTACCACAACCATCAGATTGAGAAGGACCCGTTCTCTGGCTGGAGAGATTAGATACAGTCGGCTTCTTTGCAGCAGATTTTATCTGAGGTCTGATGCCATTCTTACCCTCATCTGAACCCTTCTCCCGAATCATAACACCATCTTTGAGATTGATGTCCAGAAAGCGATTTTCCCAAGGTCGAACAGCCATCCATCTCTCTAACCAGTTCCAACCCCAACTGCTTTTATCAGGTTCAAACCCTGAAGGCGGGGCCTGCTGCCTTGATCCAGCTTGCCACTACACGACAAAAAGCATTAACAATTCTATTACACAAACAATAAATTTCCTATCTTATAATGAAAACAGAAGGCCCTCCATTTCTAAAAAACTTTCTTCTATTGTTTTCAGATGCCTGAGATTGTGCTAAAGCTTATTCTAGTGTCTCCATGCATGCTCCAGGTGGCATGGCGCTTGAACAGAATAGGCAGTTCAAAGTCAGCCAGCAAGATCATCCATGTCTTCCCAAAATATATTTACATAGATGCTGTAGAGTTCAAATAACATATAAGAATAAAGCAAGCCAACCTTTCGTTTCACATTATAGAGTGCACAGACAGGACATGTTCAGAGCAGATGAGAAGCAGAGTACAAGCAACCCTGAGAAGCTAAACATTGAATTAGGTTGTGTGTGTGTGTCTATATATATATATATATATATATATATATATGGATATCAGCAGTCCATCAGAGTATCCAAAAGTTATACGTGCACTTGTAAACTCCTGGTAAGTCTTCTCTGAGGGAAAAGAAAGCCCACATATTAGAAAAGGAAGGGCATGTTGCTGTCGTCATAGTTTGGCCAATTTTTGTCCAGGCAATTACACTGGTAAAAATGAATTGACAGCTACATAGCGCAAACTTGTTAAAATATGGTGTGTTACTGCATAGATTTATCGCTGCTCTCGTGCTGTCTCGTCGTCCTCATGCGAAGCCACCACCCACAATGTCATCTACATGGGCCAACCACTAGTGCATGTGTTTGAAAACAAAAGTTACAATATCTCAAGAATGCAAAAGGATAGTAGTTCCGCGTAGCCATCTCATGAGATGCCTCCTATGCATAGGCATCTGTGTAGGGACAATAATATAGATGATCTTTAACTTATTGAGAATATCTACATGTGTGTCAATATGTATCATACATGATAGCGCATGGTCATGAAAAATGTTGAATTAACAGCATCAAAAAGAATTTGCACGATAGCCCTAGTCAAAACCATAGTACAGATAGCATGTTAGACATCAAAGTTTTTCCAAATTCTATATTGCTTTGCATTGGTTCACGCCTTGGCATCGAAAGCATTTACGCAAATTAGCACTTCATAAACCCAACAAGGTTGCCAATGTCATCACCTGATGAGCTAGAGCATATGCCATTGCTCTTTCCCGCTTGGCTGCAGCCTCTTGTCTCTTCAGTAATTTGGATTGAATTTGTTCAACAGAACCAACGCTATCACACCAACCTTCCTGCACTTGCAGACAGAACTAACTAAAGCACTTGGTGGGAGGACATTTACAGCAGGAACACAATCACAGAATGGTTGAGCGCAAAACTGCATCACTTTACTCTTGCAATGTAAGCATTGGCTAGAGACTTCCACTTATATAGCTTTTTATGCTAGAGGGGGGTCAGGCTATTATTCTGCCTTTAATTTGTGATGTTAATCGACAATTCTCATTAATTTATTGAAAAAATATACTAGAATGCAACTCTGCACAAACAAGAATGCAACTCTGCACAAACATAAATGCAACTCGGCACAAACATGTATAATAGATTTCATCTCCGTGTCACAGTAAAGGTGCATTTTCATTTTATTAATGCTGCTTTCTGGTTTTACATTAATCAGAGGAATCTCCCTTTTTCAGGTCTCAACGTCATTTCAAGAACTAATAAAATTATATCTCGAGTTAGTCCATGAACAATCATCATTCATATAAACTCAGCCTGTTGTCAGATGATGCTGTTTCCTTTCTGATATGCTGCCAGGGGATGATTTACCCTTGCAAGCTCTCGTTTGTTTTGCATCCAATCAGATTATTCAGATATACTTCATAGGAAAATTTGAAGAGAAAAAGATCGTTTTTTTTTTTACGAATTGCTGTGTCTTGAAAAAAGAACTGATGAACTTACTTCAATTTCACGAACACGGGCCTCATTTGCTAGTTGATGCTGAAGTTTCTGCTGTACTGTTTGACTTTCCAATGCTAAACGAACGCGTCTTGCTCGAACACGAGCCTGAACTCTCACTAATGCTTGCATGCATCGCAGAGTTATTGCAGCTTGCTTTCTCACAGCATGGCCCCTGACCAGGGCTTGAAGCCTCACCAATCCCTTCAAAGCCCGTAGGGCTCTTCTAGCCTAATTGTGCATACGAAACAGAGTTACTTGCAGCATAATCAGCCTCACTGCCAAAAGATAACTTCCGTTTAAATGACAACTCAAATTTTACAAAGATGAACTTGCTCATTGCTCATCTGCCATTGCAAAAAGACGAAGTACATCCCACAACAAGCTCTGAGATTCAAAATTCATGTTTCATATCACTGTTCATCTGATTACCAAAATAAATATGGAAATAAAGCATGCAGTCCGTGATTGATTTAGTAAAGATAGGTAAAGCACATCATAGATCCAAGGCTTCTACAACATTGTTTTATTTTGTTTCAACAAACTATAAGTGCTGCAAATGTTGGAAGCATTGATACCAGAAATCCTCGAAAAGCTGTTTGGATACGTATAGCAGCCCACTCTTCTCTCGCAATTTGTTGATCATGAGTTGCTTCTTGTACTTGAACTGAAGTCGAAGGGGTCCCAGCAGCATCTGGTGTTTTGCTATCTCCATCATTGCCAGCAGAATTGCAATCAAACGCATCTTCAAGTTTATAGCCGTCTATCTCAACTGAATGCTTTCTCCGGTGATGAGACTTACTACCTGAACTTTTCTGTAGACGGTAATAATAAATAGAATGAGTGAGACTCACTGGATCCATTATCCTTTAACATTCCCTAAAACATTTTAAAGAAAATTAAGGATTCTTGAAGTTCTTTGTCAGCCACTGTCTGAAACCCCAAAGGATCATTGTAAATTTGACTCTACAAGCTAGATAATGCAGCCAGAGAAATAAAAATTCACACTTCAAGAAGACCACCAATAGAGTTTACAATCTTCTTTGGCCAGACAAATCTTGCGATTGGAAGAATATGAGCAGCCTTCGCAGCTGATCCATGGCTAGGCAAAACAATCAGTAGAATGATGCAAATAACTGCCAAAATGGACACACAGTTGTTTATTGTTGACGAGATTGAGCTGTTATGTCGGTAGTAAGATCAGTAGAGGAAAGGAGTTACATCTTTAGGTTTGAAATGCACTTAACCTGACTTGCCCTTCATACAAAACTATTAGCTGATAGTGGTGAAGCACAAATTCAAAAGCAGCTACCAAGGAAAATGACTGGGAGAAGAACAATAAGCAACTTCTAGTGGAGATTGGTATATACATTGTCCAACTGGAAGGAAATTGCAAGGACAGAAACATTGTGTGAAGGGAAACATAAAACAAATGCTCACATTTTCATTATTCTCAGAAGCAGGTGATTTTTCTGACTTCTTAAAGCCAACCAAGGCTTTAATCCATTTCCCCGAGACGCCCATATTGCGAGTAAGCCGAACTCAGCCAATACCAACCTGGTGGAGAAAATATATAGCGTGAAATTATTGACTGGATGTATTTTATAACAACTATAGATGAAAACAAAAGAATAACCCAAATATAAGGGATACTCATTATTGTGAATAGAGCAGAACAACTTAAAATACAATGACTGGAAGTAACTCGCACGAAGGAAAAAATGGAAGCTGCATTCCCAAGACAGCGATGTTTTGGGAGGAGATTTAAATTCATCTAAGTTTTGAGATTGTTCCACAATTGCTTCCCTTTTTTTTTTCCCGCAACTGTATAGAACATGGAAAGCAAGTCAAAGCGCACACTAATCCAAGTTTCTAAACCAGAAAAAGTAGCTGCCAGGCAACAACTTCCACTCAAGCCAAGACCAACTTAGGCACGAGCAAGTTAACATAAGTAATTGTTCAATGTAGAAATTTCCTCGACTTGAGCTAATTGTCCTCTCAATAAACATAATCAAGAGGCACAAAACCATGATGATAATTCAGCACCTCGTAAATTAACACTATGATTACAGGTCGATTGCTTTCTATCTCATGCCATTACTGGACATTAGCCCATTAATGTGAGGAAAAAAGCTACTCACTTCAATGTTGACATTTAATGACAATATTGCTTTTGCATGAGATGGTATCCTCAGCTGAAATGTACCTACCTATCCAACTACTAAACTTTGTTAGACCGTGAACAATATTGTGGAACCTTAGATGCATGAAATTGGACGAATACTTCATGGGCTTTACTGAAGTGGGATTCGTTGTGGTGGGATGAATACTTTGTTTGCTTTATTTCCCCTCCACAACCCAGGTGAAAAACGGTGAAGACACTAACCAGGCAACAAACAGTCTAAATGACTTGGAAGATAGAAATCCCTTTAAGGTACCAGTCAAATTAACACGGAACTAGAAGATAGAAATTACGGCTTTCACGTTATTGGCATTTGCCAACTTTCTACATCAGCCTCCGCAATAGTAAAACAGTATGAGCAGTAGCCCCATGAAAAAAATCAAACCCCCGTTCACCCTTTTCCCACACCTCGCATCAAAATCCAAGTGCGTGCAAAACCCGACTGCAGCTCTGCACACAACCAACCAATTATGCAGGACTCGTGTCGATCATAAGCAGAGCTGCATGAAATGAGCTTTTCTTAACGCAACGGTGGTAAAATCCCCAAGCTAACGATCTCCCTCGAAAAGTCAAGCTCAAACACCCTACCAAGCAAGGTTTGCGGCAACTACGAACATCCTCGATTGGGAAAGAGGGGGGTGGGGGGGTTTGTTGTTTCGGGGCTTTGGCTGTGCATATTGCCGTTCTCCAACCCCACCCCCACCCCACCTTTTCTACCGCGGGAAATCCGACAGTCGGAAGCTGACCGGATATCGCAGGCGAGCCGACACCAAAATGCAGGCCCGTGCCAAAAGCGGAAAAATGGAAAATGACTACGAATTGAGCGCGGCATTCAACATAGAAACAATGCGGATCAGCAGATCGCGAGCTCAACGAGACACGAATTCACCTGAAGCAACGTGACTGTCGCAAATGAACAGAGAAAGTAACAGCAGAGAGAGAGAGAGGGGGGGGGAGGTAGAAGATACCTTCGAGGCCGTTGATCTGTCGATTAGTCAGCAAAGTCACAATCAATCTCTCTCTCTCTCTCTCTCTCTCTCTCTAAAAGGAGCGACAGAATAATTTGCGAATCCGCGTTAGGTGGCGATGGAGAAGAAAATAGCGCAGAGACAAGAGAGAGAGAGAGAGAGAGAGAGAGAGAGAGAAGGGGGGTGTCTGCTAACTTGCGCCGGGAGAGTCGACGCCGTGAGAGGTGAAATGGTTGCCGTCGCGTCGCTGTCCCGAGCTTTTTCACATGCGACCGAGAGACCACAAAGCTAAAAATCACGGGTCGCGTCCGCGCCGTTAGTTGGTCGACTCAGATTGAAGCCCACGTAGGCGGTGGGTTGTCAGGCGCACGTTAGCGTGGGATCGTGTCCCTCGGTCTTCGGCCCAGGTGAAAAATCAACAGTAAACTTTTTTTTTTTTTTGGTGTTGGGTGGGGGCTTAAAGTTTTTTTTTTTTTTTTTTTTTGGTCAAAGGGGCTTAAAGTTAAAACTCCAACAAATTAGGCTCCGGAATTTGTGTGGTGGGGCCCGGACTTTAACAATGCGGGCATTAATTAACCCAACGTCAGTAATGTTTGAAGTGGCTGTCCACGTGTCCACTTTTTCCTTTCAAGAACACGGCTGCGAAATGAGAGCGCACCCAGAAAGATTTTTTTTCTTTTTGCTTAATCTTAAGTTTAATGACGCGCGCTCTAAACGTTTTTATACTCGAAACACCGTAAACTTTCACGGCACATGATTGTTAACATGTAAATTCACATATAGCCATCCGTAAGAAGGAGTAGATTAGACAAGATATGCCTTATTTGCAAGATGAAAGAACTATTGATTAGAGGTGTCAGAAAAGCCCGCGCCGGCCTCACGCAACTCAGCCTGGCCTGATCCAACCCGATCCGGCCTGAAAATTCACCTAATTTTCTAGCATTTTCGGGCCGGGCTTGGTACTTTCGAGTAAGGGTTGGGTCGGGTAGGTTTCGGTTTTTTTTTTTTACTCCCACGTTTTCTTTTTAATTTAATTTATTTTTATTTTTATATTCTTTTATTCGACTGGTTTGTCAAGTGACTTTAATTTATAAAAAACAAAAAATAAAAAAGAATACCCCCGGCCCGACCCGAAAAGTTGGGGCATATGTAATTCGGGTCAAGATGGGCTGGGCCGAAGTAAGTATTATTTAGTTTTGGGCGCCGAGACCCGATCCCGCCCGTTGACACCCCTACTATTGATATGGTCTTCAATCCATCAAAAGTCCCCACGAGAATGAATGTAGGACAGATATTTGAATGCTCGCTCGGTTTAGCGGGGGTATCTGTTTTTAAAATTCCAAATAATATTTTAAAAACTTTGGTTTTACTACTTGAACCCCAAATGAACGGGGTCCTAAGCAACTTCTTTTATGCGGGACTCACGATTCATAAATCTTTGATTTATTTAAGTTAGTTATCCGACACGCGGCATGCACGTGCCCACTAATTTTTCCCAGCGAACGAAGTTAAATTACACGATATACGATGCCAGAAAAATTACCCGCTTAAATGGGAGTGCGGGAAACTACACATAAAAAATAGAAAAAAAAATACGAAAAAAAATTCTAAATCTATTTTAATTGTATTAATTTAATCCTAAACATTTTTGTCAATTCAGTTGTAAATCACTAATCTATAGCAATTAAGTCCTAAACAATTTGACGATTTGTCAATTTAGTCTTTCCAATCAATTTTGGACAGAAATCGCTCATATTAGGGCTGATTGGTTCCAAAGTGGGCGATTTCCATCCTGAACCGGGAACCGCCAGCTAATGACCGATTCCACAAAATAGAAATCGAGAATCACCTAGTGGGGTCTATGGAACGAGTCGTGACTTGAGAGGCTAGGAATGGGAAATGTGTATTGTACTTCTATTTCACATATATATATACACACACAAGAGTGTATCGCATCAAAGACTTGAAGTGAGAGTTGTGATCTTCTCCTTAGCATCACCTTCTTCAAATTACAGTTTATTTTTAATCACGATCCTGAATGAGGATCACCTTCCCATACTTGACAACCTGATTGGTGTATTCAACAAAGCCAAACACCATCAACTCCAGCAGATTCATCAAAATCAGGAAGAAAAGGCAAGCATTAACAACAAGAGAATGGCCATTACATTGAGGCGAGAGTGTGTGAGAGAGGCGGCAAGGCCAACGGCCATGATGATGCAATAGAGGGCCAAAGGCGAGAGCCTAAGATGTGCCAAGAGCAAGATGAGGCGACAGAGTGGGGAGGATCGTGCAAGGAGGCTAGGGTTTCTTTCTTTTGCGTGTGCCAAATTTTTTTTTTTTTTTTTGGTCTTGTTCTTATTCTATTCTATTTTACGAGCAACCGTGTGTGCTATGTGTGTGCGCAGGTTGTGAAACCTTGCCCCCTCCTTATGCGTCTCCACACCAATTTCCCCCCTCCCAAATGTGGAGATTCAAACTAGGGGTGTGCAAACTGGACCGAACCGGCCTAGATCGGCCCGGACCGGCCGGGATTGGTCCGGTCCTTGAGGTTGGCGGTTCGATCCCCAATCCCAATAAATGGGACCGGTGACTAGGCGATTCGGTCCCCGGTTCCATGGTTTGGGATCGGACCGTCAATGTTTTTTTTTTAAATTAATCTATATCTAGAGTTAACCTAATTTTAACATTTTGAGAAGCCCCGTGAATCTCATCTCACGTCTCTTAAGTTTAGTGGTGTCATTGTACGTATTATTTAGCAATTTCGATTTTGGTATTACTTTGGGATAAAACCAGATCTTAATTGATGATAAGATATGTTCCTTATGATGGGCACGTGCACGAATAATAAGTACACACGTGCATGAGGACATAAACTCGAGTCATTATGCAGATTTGAGATTTTTTTTTCACAACAAAAAATAAAAAAGAAAGAAATAAAATACGAGTTCGTTTCCATCGCCTATCTGAGTTCAGCGGGCCACATGCGAGCGTCGATTACGAGGAGAAAAGATCACGTGAAGCTTTCAAGGTTGGATCGAACACACGTTGGGTATTCCTATCATTTACGTGGTTGTCTTGCCGTCGTATGTTGATTATAGATTGTAAATTAACATTGTATTGTAATTTCTAAGAGTTAGATTTTTATAAGCAGTTAGATTTAGCGGTCCTACTGGGCCTGGATCTGGACAGGCCCAGATCGGGACCCACCCGGACCGCCGGTCCTGGTCCAGTCTGTGGTCTCGAAAATATGGAGAACGGGACCACTGGTCTGGTTCTCGGTTCCATGCCAGGACCGGACCGGCCCGGACCATGCACACCCCTAATTCGAACCCCTCGCCTCCCACTTCTCAAGTGAGAAGAGTGGCCACTAGGATAAACCTCGAGTGGTTGTGTGCCAATTACTTTTCTCTTTTTGAGAGAGAGCGTC
This sequence comes from Rhodomyrtus psidioides, assembly GCA_021437785.1. NCBI lineage: Eukaryota > Viridiplantae > Streptophyta > Magnoliopsida > Myrtales > Myrtaceae > Rhodomyrtus > Rhodomyrtus psidioides. The sequence continues at coordinate 1,464,774 of JAILYB010000153.1, forward strand.
ATGACTAAGGATCGAGGAGTGAGGAGCGTGAGAGAGAGCTAGAATTAGGGTTTTGAAAACACTACCAACCAGGTTCGGTCGCACCAAAATCGGTCGATTCAGTGCAGTTCAATTCGATTCGGGTACCTACCGATTCCTATGCACACCCCTAGTTGACATGGTGTTATAGTTAGCGTCGGTTGAGTACGGTTGGCACTGACATGAGTAATTTTTTTTTTTATATTTGTTACATATTCCTAATTATTTTCTTATTTTCTTTTCTTTTCTTTTCTCCATGTTTGGTTTGGCGAGGTGGCTAGCACTGGCCGCTAGCAAGGCGACCATCGCCCAGATCTGGCTAGGACCAACCTCGCATTGGATCAATGAGGGTGCGTGTGCCCTCGCTGAAGGTTGGAAAATAAAAATAAAATAAAAGATTAAAAAAAATAAAAGAAGAAAAAGAAGAAGAAAAAAAAAAACAAGCCAAAAAGTTATAAAAGTAGTCAACGTCAACGTCGTTCGTGCGGTCAAATGAGAAGAAGATATTACATGGGAAGCTGAAGCCTTCACCCGCGAGGCCCAAGTCATCATAGCCCAGCATCACAACATCACGGTGGCCCATTGCATGAGAAGTGCAAATCAAGTGGCTGGTTGGCATTGCCACGTAAAATTGCCAGCGCGGATTAGACAGTTATATTGACGATTTCCAATCAAAATTGCGCGGAAGGATTAAATTGGCAAATCGTCAAAAGGTTTAGGACTAAATTAGCTAAATTAAAATGGTTCAAAATTAGATTGATACAAGCGCAATAAGTTTAGGATGTTTTTATTAAATTCCTACATGAAAATCACTTAATTTTTTTTTTTTTGCAGGAATCATAAAAAAAAATGGTAATAACAATTTAGTAAATCTGGAGACAGACGCCTAGTGTGGATCCTGGAATTTGATGCATTACACGTTGGATTCCCATAGACTTCACCGGATTTATTAGGAAACATACGTCTCTTCACAATTAGGATTTCAAATTGTTTTTTGTCATACGATTCAGCCTATCGAGTTTTTTTTTTTAAATAATATATACGAGTATCAAAAGAAGACAAAAATGAGATAAAATTCGATATTACGAACTTGTCTTTAAGAATTTGACCTCAAAAAAAAAAGATTGTCCTTAAGAAATTAGTTAAATTAAAATGCATTTTACCGAACACTATTTGCACTTTCTTAAGGACATTTTTTTCCCCAAAATTGAACCAAGCAGACCCTATGAAGTTTGAACCCCAGTTCTCAACATCTATTTTAAAGAGAGGATGACTTTTTTGACCGCTTCTTAAATTGAGGAACCGGAAAACGGATTCGGCCTCTTCGGATCTCGGAACCGAATTGGATTTAGTCGGTTCGGCCCATCGATTCTCGCTTCTACTTTGAAATCATGCTCACTCTAGAGGAAATATCAGGGGAGGGCGTTGTGATTGTCCATACTCCTAGTCTTAGGGTACGCAGGGGCGTGCTGTATTAGTGCCAGTCAAAAGTAATGAAGTGTTTTTTTTTTTTTTGGGGGTCCAAAGTATCAGTGCCAATCAAAAGGAATGAAGTTTGGTCGCCAAGTTTTTGTTTTTTGTTTTTTGGTTTCCCATAATTTTTTCAAAGGGAATTTTATTGCATACACAGAATTACCTGAAAATCAACCTATTTGAACACAACACCGTTATTCGGGAATATACTTATTTCTGCTTTTGGTTTTAGTGAAGTTTTCCCCGAGCAGGAAGGTTCTAGAAAAACTCCAGAGTCTTCCCCGGGGTCAACCCCACGACGCGGAGGGAGAGTTCGCGAGGCGAAATCTCCACCGTCCATTCTCATCAAACCCCCACGAAGCAACCCTCTTGCTTCTCTATAAACTTCCGCTTCGTGTCCCTCTATCACACAGCGTACGCCATTCATCGTTCCCGACGACCCAATCGCCTCTCTCTCTCTCTCGCGCTCTCTCCTTTCTACGTGAACCGATCATCGATCCGGGATCCGTCCTCCGACCGACCGAAGGGAGATGTTCGGGCGAGCGCCGAAGAAGAGCGACAACACGCGGTACTACGAGGTTCTGGGAGTCTCCAAGGATGCCTCCCAGGACGACCTAAAGAAGGCGTACCGGAAAGCCGCCATCAAGAACCACCCGGACAAGGGGGGCGATCCTGAGAAGGTACAACGTCCTGAATACGCGTCGTCCCTCCCTTCTCTCGCCGGCGGATGGCGTGGTTGTGGTCGGTTCCGGCGAGGTTCTGTAGTTGGATGATTAATTGTTCCCGGTTGGGAGGGGTTGGGATTCCAATTGAGTATGTCTAGCGCGCTCATATTGGGCTTTGTTATCGAATTGCGTGGGATGTTATGAAGGACTCGTTTAGAACCGGGACTGAATTAGGGGGGTCATTCATTCTAGTCGAGGTTGGAAATTTTCTTTCTCTCTTTTCCCGAACAGATATACGCGAAATTTGGGTAGAACTTGTTTGAGGAGCTTGTGTGGTTTGGTGAATTGCTCATAGTGTGATTAAAGTATCTTACTTAAAGCAGTACTTGTTGTTGAGACGGAATATGATTACGCGGTCGTTGATTGAAATATGGAGAACTGTCTCTTGAGTGGTCGTCTGTTCCTTTATTGGAGTAAAGCTTGATGCTTTATGTTTTTACTGCAGTTTAAGGAGCTTGCGCAGGCATATGAGGTTCTGAGTGATCCTGAGAAGCGTGAGATATACGATCAGTATGGTGAAGATGCCCTTAAGGAGGGAATGGGCGGTGCCGGAGGTGGGCATGACCCATTCGACATTTTCTCGTCCTTCTTTGGGGGAAGTGGATTTGGAGGTAATGACTTGCTCATTAGGTACGGTTGATGCATCCCCGTGTAGTGGGGGCCTTGTCGATTGTAGATATGCTTAAGTGGCGAATTTTTAATGTGAACAGGTGGAAGCAGCCGAGGACGAAGACAGAGGAGAGGAGAGGATGTGGTTCATCCCTTGAAGGTGTCTTTGGAAGATCTCTATCTGGGGACTACAAAGAAGCTATCTCTCTCTAGGAACGTGTTATGTTCCAAATGCAATGGGTGAGTGTTGCAATGTTTGTCTCACTGCTTTTTGCATGCTTCAAGGTCATGCAGGGTCGCTTACGGAAATCATTTACAGGAAAGGATCGAAGTCTGGTGCGTCTATGACATGCCCTGGTTGCCAAGGGACTGGTGTGAAAGTGACTATTAGGCAATTGGGTCCATCCATGATCCAGCAGATGCAACAACATTGCAATGAATGTAAGGGCACAGGAGAGACCATTAATGAGAAGGATCGCTGCCCCCAGTGCAAGGGAGAGAAGGTTGCCCCGGAAAAGAAGGTGTTGGAAGTCGTTGTTGAGAAGGGTATGCAGAATGGACAGAAGATTACATTCCCCGGTGAAGCAGATGAAACTGTATGTGTATTAGATAAATGTCAATTTGCAACTCCTCAGTTTTTTAGGTGGCCTGTTTTCACAATTTGATGAATCATTATTGATTGGACCTTCCGTTTATTGCTTCTATGCAGCCGGATACAGTTACCGGAGACATTGTTTTCATCCTCCAACAAAAGGAGCATCCTAAATTTAAGAGAAAAGGCGAGGATCTCTTCGTGGAGCACACCCTTTCTCTCACCGAGGCTCTGTGTGGCTTCCAGTTTGCATTGACTCACCTGGACGGCAGGCAGCTCCTTATTAAGTCGAACCCTGGGGAAGTCGTCAAGCCTGGTATGCAAATGATGCATACTAAGATATGCGCTATATTTTACCGTAAGAGCTGACCCTCAAATGTCAAACTTTGCGTTTTAACACTTGCAGATTCTTTCAAGGCTATTAATGACGAGGGTATGCCGATGTACCAAAGGCCCTTCATGAAGGGGAAGCTCTACATTCACTTCACGGTGGACTTCCCAGAGTCTCTCAGCCCTGAGCAGGTCGAGGCTCTGCAGAAGGTGCTGCCGCAGAAGCTGGCATCTCAGCTGACCGATATGGAGCTGGACGAGTGCGAGGAGACGACATTGCACGATGTCAACATCGAGGAGGAGATGCGGAGAAAGCAACAAGCGCAGGCCGAAGCATACGATGAGGACGATGATATGCCCAGCGGCGCTCAACGCGTGCAATGCGCCCAGCAGTAACAACAACATTGTGCGGTCGTAAGGTTTCAAAACGACTCCCAAGGGGTTATACTTGGTGATGAATGTTATGGTTAGAGGTACTCTGGTTCTTATGTAGTCAATTGGGAATAGTGATGTGCAGCGGCTACTGCCCCCTGCATCTGGACTATGTGTCGTGACATCTTGGTGGACCAAGTGTTAACTGTATTTCTTAACTCGAGCGACGAGTTAGTATAGCTGTGCTTTCTTGGCTCTTCTCAAAGGCCATTTCTATCCTACGATGCGCCGAAGTATCGTTTGGCAGCCTTTTGAAGTTTTCTCTGAAGTTAAAGAACTCGTTCCTTAATGGACTCCCAAAACTGACTTTACTTCGAGTCGTCAGCTCCAGTCGGTCGACTTTGCGCAATGAGCGACAACTATGTCTATGTTCGATAGCACTCACCATTTCCTGCTCGATTCACTCCTCTGACCCACTTCTGATTGAATTCTCTCAGGTGAAATGAAATCTCCATACTCAGCCAGGCCATGACCCCCCCCTTTCTTTTAATGGATGGTCGTATCTGCTAACTTACCGACGCGAGGGAGACGAGTGCTATGTGAGGTTTTCTCCAAGGCCGACGTGGATCGTGTCCCGACACATCCATTAAATCTATAATGCCAAATCAAATTACACATTGCTTTTGGCAGTGTTTTACTCATTGTATCATTCACAAGCTGTCTATACAATATTTTCGAGAAAATTATATCATAATCATAAATTTATTATACATTTGTTAATTAAATTGCGAACGTACTAATTGAGTCTTAAATGATTTTTATGCGGGTTAATTTTTATTGAAAATAGCTGACGTGGAGTTGCGGGGCAGATGATTCGAAGTGCCGTGATTAATTTTCATAACTAAAAAAATGTTTTATAACTTGATTGGTATAAATAAAAAAATATTTTTTTATAATAAAATCAACAAAAATATTAATTTTTTAGACAGTTCTCCTCAATATTTTCTCAGATTTGCCACAGGATTCGAAGTGCCGTGGCCAATCAAACTTATCACTTCCCGGCAAAAGAGAGAGAAAATAATCGCTAACTCCATCATCATTCGTTAGAACTTCTGCACAGAGAGAAATTAAAAAAAAAAAAACGAACAAACAAGAAAACAAAAATAATCGTGAAGCGGCACACGACAAGCGCCTTCCTCGCTCGCGTCCACCTCTCGCGCTCGTCAGATTCTTCTTTCTTTTCTATCCGCGCAACAACGATTGATCGATGTCCGCTCAAGTTTGCCGACCCGGGATCAACTTCGCTCGCCCTCTGGTTCCTCTCCACTGGAAAAGCTCTCTCTTTTGATCCCCAAGATCGCTCCTTTTCGTTATAAAAAAAAAAAAAAAACCAAGAAATGGGGTCGCTGCGTGTCCTCGCGTTGGCTCTCCTCTTGCCTCTCGTTTGCGCCACCCACATCAAGTACTGTGGTCAGTCTTCTTCGCTCTTAATCCTGTTCATTCTCGTACGTATGATCCTGTCCTACTGAGCCACAATGGAGTTGGTTTAGCAATTACGTGAATCGGTTCCCTTCTTTCTGGTTTCTTACTGGTTTGTGATTGCAGATAATTCTGGGGACTATGTTGTGAAGGTGAGCGATGTTAAGATATCGCCTAACCCAGTGGTTCCAGGCAAGCCAACCACCTTTGACATCTCTGCTTCCACGGGTACTACTTTTTCGTGGTCTTATACTTGGGTACTCTTCACATTAAGAATGATTCGGTCTCTTCTGTTGTAGTGTTATTGGACTGTTGTTCTGTGTTCATGTGGGGTTAGGAGCTTGATGACTGTGGTCTTCGATCATTTTTCTCGGTTTCCTCCTCACTTCTTGTTCTCAGTCATCATTTGCATTTGATGCTAATCCCCTGCATCTCACGCCGCCTATATCTGTGTTTCTTTATTGGGAAATTGTGAAGTTGTCGTGCCAAGTTTGACGATAATGAAGATGTGGTTCTGGACAACTCTGCTTCTGATTTTGATTCTATTGCTTGGAGGGTTTTGCTATGATTGGAAGCCAAAAGGAAGCTAGTGCCAAATTATTCTTTTCTTTTTTAAGATTGTGAAGTGAAGGTCTTTCCTTAGTCAATCTAAGTACATCATATTGAGATGTGTGGGCTAAACATTGCTTGTTTTGCTATGTTTCTTTTCTATTGCTTGCTTTGCAATGAAGTGGGTATCGGTCTTTTTCCTTTTTCTTCCCACAATGCAATCTTCTTATCATGTATATATTCCCCCCTCCTTTTTTTTTTTGTGTGGGCTAAAGATTCAGATTAAAGACGGTAAGTATTAACTCGTTGATTATGGTGAATTTCATACCCGGATCCATTGCTTCAGCCTGAATTGGTTGAAAAACCTTCCAATATCCACTACATGATACTTCATGTACCCCTTTAACGAACAACAAGCAAAGTCCATTCGAAATAGCATGTGCAATGCCTAGTCATGTGCTTAGAGTGTAATCTTATGTTTCCCTTTCCATGCAAATATTGGTCTATGAAAGTCCAGGGATTGCAGTTATTTCTCAGAATATGAACGGACATATGTATATGCGGTGGCCTAGAAAGGAGGCTCTTAGACAAGTAAGGTGGAGAAGAGAAGGACGATATTTGATCCTTAGTTAACATAAAGTCATTGAGAAAACTAAGACCGTAGTTACTCAAGCTTAATGGCTCGCCAGAATGAGGTTCCCTGTGGATACAATCATATGGAACAAAAGTTGGTTGTTGCTGCTGCTACTCATGCGAGATCCGTCTTGTTGCATCACTTGTTCGGGGGTTGCTAACTTGTAATTTGGCTTTTGGCCATGGTTTACAATCTAATCTAATGTAGGCTTTGATCAATCTCGGTATGGAGGATGATAATTCTTCGCTCTAGTCTTTCATGTATAGCATATTACGCACTGATCACTTGTGTGCTTGGGGATGCTTTTTATGCGTACATCCAATTTTACACTCCGCTTATTCATTGTACCTATCATTACACCTGTTGATTTTCTTTTTCAAGGTCAAAATCTCTCCAATGGAAAAGTAGTGATACGAGTTACATTTTTTGGGGTTCAAGTCCATACGGAGACCCATGATCTCTGCGAAGAGATATCCTGTCCTATTGCAGCAGGAAAATTTGTGCTATCCCACACCCAGAGTCTACCCGTGTTTACTCCTCCAGTAAGTTTCAAACAACTACACGCGCTTTGATATTCTCGTCCATTGCCATTTTCCGATGCGATCATGTTAGCCACAGATAGAAATTTTCAAGGTGTCAGTGCAAAATTGTCAATACGGTCACCGAGCTGATTTGTACTGTGGCTTTTCTGGCTTGCCTGGCGTTTACTGTTTCAAGAGAGATGCTGAGATAGATGGCCTTTTAGTGAATTGCCATTGTAGCTGATTGGTGTAGAGTCCCATGATGAATTTACTCAATCCAGTTTTCATCTTTACTGGACAAAGTTCACATTCCTCAAGTACGTACATAGTCTTAAAACCTTTTGGAGATAAGAGGAGGATCTTGAGCTGCTCATATACAAGAACCTCGTTAACATGCAGGGCTTGTACACTCTAAGGATAACCATGGAGGATGACCTGAATCAGCAGTTAACCTGCATCAGCTTCAATTTCAGGATCGGACTCGGATCTCTGGTCTTCAACAGTTGAAAATCCCCCATACCCATATCTTTAGGCGACTTCAAAAGGTCGGATACTACTTTCTTTTCCGAACATGAGATCCGCTGCACCATATTTTAATGTACTTCCTGGTGCACTATTCTTCTATAACTCGAAAGTGCTGCGAATCTCCCTTGTAAATGGAAATATGTTTGGATCTAGACGCCTTATCGGTGCATTGGATGTCATAAATCATTTCAACTTCAGCTGTCTCCGGATGACACTGCAGAAGAGCATAATGAAAGATGAGGCATTCAGCAGCGAGCAGAGAAGTTAATGCATCAAATGCTGTCATTCTTTAGAGGCAGTGTATAATGGCCCAAAAGATATATTAGGCGGTGAAGATATGTTGTTACTGTTATTCGTTTGGGGCGGTTTTTACTGTTATTCGTTTCGACTGGGTACAACGTCTATAGTTATATATGATCACGGTTTTTTTTTTTTTTTTTTTTTTTGACCTGAGCTAGTTTGGTTCGGTATCCAGTTCGGTTTTAGCTTCCAAGGTGAACCAGATCGAACTGATCTTATTCTTGAAAGCACATGGATGACATCGATGAGTTCGTATCGAGTTAGGAAGTACAACAGGCCAAAGTAGCACAACCAGTTCGATCGATCGAACCGGCTTCATTGCCCGCGCCTAATTCGGCTCGTTCTACACTGAAGGCGCGGTCCTCTCGTACCACGGCGCTTCTATGCATCATCGGCCGAACTCCATGAAGTTATCTTAACAGTGCAAGTTTAGTTCCTCATTCACAGAAGTCGGAAGACCCCTCGAGTAGCAGCGGTTACCGTAATTTGCGAAAAGCTTTAATTACGGTATGAATAATCCTAATTATTTGATTAAAAGGATTGCTTTGTTACTAAAACATGGAGCGATACTGTTATCGACACTCATTTTCTCAGTACTTGTCTTTAACTCGTTACAATGCCCGCCCGGTACGTATGCTTCGTCTGTCTATCGATATATCTGGCGAGGCTCGGCCTCGCTCGCCGGCGGAGGAAGAAAGAAAAGAAAAGAAATTAAAAATTATAAACCACAAAAAATTTAAAATAAAATAAAATAAAGCAAAAAGAAAAAGGAATGTGACATAGCGGAGGAAGAAAATACGGAGGACATTTTTTTCCTAATCATTTTCCCCACCTTTAAAAGTGTTTTTTCTATGGGTGGAAACCATTTTCACTCATTTATTTTTCGGGACACCGGAAAATATTTTCTGGAAGTTTTTTTTTTCTCGAAAAGAAAGGAACCTTAGTTTTTTTTTTTTACTTATTTTATCAAAGGAAAAATTCCAAATGAGGGCAAATAAGGATCTGAAATGGATATTGTTTCAAATAATGTCCTCGCCAAAGAATTTTTCGTCATTTTTTTAAAAAATCTTTTCTTTTTTTTCCCTTTGTTTTTTTCCCCTTGGTTTCGCCGACCGGCCAGGCCACTAGCGAAGTGAGGCCTCCCTTGACGGCCGTGAGGGACGGCTTAGCCTTGCCTAGCCACGATGGGCGAGACTCACCTTGTAGCCGTTGAGGGAGGCCTCCCCCCACCTAGGCGAGGCAAGTCGAGACTCGCCTTGAGGCCATCAAGTAGGGGTGATAGGTTCTAGTGTGGGTAGGTTTCAGATCTAAAATATGAAATCTATCCTGTTATAACCGGTTTTCAGTTTTTGGAATCAAGAACTTACCATTTTTTTAGAATCGATTTTAGAACCTCTATTTTTCCAGTCCAGTTTCTAGTGTACTCAATAAACTGCTTTTTTTTCCCTTTTTTATTTCATTTTTTACAGAAAAATAATGTGAGCAACAAAACAACTCAAAGTAAAAGATGATTAACATAAATTCCTATCTGCTAAACACGTGGTTGCCCACAACTATAAATGATGAAAATTTCAAATACGTAGTTACGTACAATTATAAATAATAAAAGTTTGGCGATGAAGAATGGAGAAGAAACAAATGAGGTGAGGTAGATTTAGACTCAACTTAGAGAAATTATGTTGTTTACTTTGACTAAAAATCGATTTCAAAACTAGTCCGATTCCCCTAGATCTTCACTTGGAATCGAAAATCGGGCCTATTCAAACTGGTTCCAAAATTTTGAAACCGAAAATCGAACCTATTTATGCTGGCACTGGGAGCCAGACCTGTTTATGTTGGAACTGGGAATCGGACTTTCTTTTCGAGTGGTTCGGTCCGATTCTCGATTCTATCCAGTTCGGTTGCACATCCTTACTGTCAAGGACAGCCTTAGGTGCGGCCGTCCGGCCCTCATTGGTAGCCTGGCTAACCGGCAAAACCAACGAAAAAAACTAAAGGAAGAACACAAAGAAAAAAGGAAAAAAGAAAAGAAAATGACGAAAATGCCTTTGATTATGCTCTCTTTTGAAATAAATCGGGTACTTTAGGTCTTTATTTGAAGCAAAGTTTTCTTTCGGGCCATTTTTTTGGGTCAAACTTCGGGCCATTATTTGACGAACCCTTCATTTGGAATTTTCCCTTTCGTTGGATGAACGAATTTCAACAGGCCCAACCCACCTTCATGTTAGGCCCAGCTCCATAGTTAGGGCATCGAAAATTCCAGATTGGGAGGAAAATTTGCCCTTGTTCATCTTCAGAGCTATGAAGATACTCCTTGGCCGTAGACTCATTCTTCGTTTCTCATTTGGTAGATTGGTGCTTAGAACGACTTCCAACTTTCCCGTCCATCTCACCCCTTTTCTTCTCGCCGCCGTGTAATACCAGCTGAAGCTCAATTTAGAGACGTCGCCCGGAGGTTTGTGCTTTTGCTAATTGTTAACCATGTACTCGGATTTGAGTTTGTGTTGATTTTCCTCTGAAAGAGTGGCATTTGTGTTCCCGGCGGCGAGAAAGTAACCAAGAACGCGTGTGGCAATTTGGGGGGAGGAACTTCGGAGTGTGTAACTGAGATTGATGGTGCAATGCAAATTTCAATCAAAAGAGCGAAATTTTACGGCTAAAACACCGTTTTTGTATGCTAGGATATGATTTCGTGCTTAAGTTGAATGCAGGGAATGCGATAAAATCTAATTTTGCAACCTCTTCTCAAATTAGATTTCTACTTTTGAGCTTCATCCCTGCTTTTGGATGTTATTACGTATGTAATTGGGAGAAGGAAAGCTAGATTTTTACGATTTAGGCCGGTTGAGCTTGTTGACATTTGTTTATCGCTCTGGTGACATGCCTGTTCTTGTTCTATTCATTTTTTCTGTCATGGATTTGTCTCATTTTCAACTTCCATGTAAATGGGTAAAACTGGTTTATACTGTACAATTGTTTCTGATTGTGTTATGATGATTGGTCCTGCCTTTCCTACTTTGGAAGCTTAAATTATTTTCATTTTTGCTAGAATTTAGTTCTGTCTTTTCTGAGGCATAGGCGGTTGCTGCATATATCAGTTGGGAAATCATTTTACCTTGTTCAGATTTATTGTCGTGCCAGCATTTTCATCGATTACTGTTATTCTCTAGAACTTCATTTGGTCATTGTATTTGTCAGGTCTAGGCTGATATTGCCGTGGTTAGTGTGGGAGTAGCAAAAATGAGACGGCAGGGTCAATATCTGAATGCTGGGGCAGATGCATATGTCGCTACTCAGATGCAGCATGGTCAACAGATGGATAGCTCTGGTCAGTATCAAGGAGAGCTAGAAGCCTTCACTCCTGAAAGGGATAACACATATGTTACTCCTAGAGCAGATGGACACCGTGGATGGGAAAGAGATGGATCAGAACCATCAAGTGCATTGGCTTCTCATATGCTTTATGAAGGCAAACTCTCTCTCTATTTCTCTCTCGTGGTGGACACACACATGCGCTTGCATGCAGCATTCATGCACACATCCATATTCAAATGTCACTGGAGTTCCATTTATGATGCTGATTGGTCTTTGGTTCTACTAATTATCCACAATTTGAGGAGACTTATTTCTGAGTATTATGGCAAAGGTTGTTCTGATGACCTTTAAGTTGAGTTCTTCCTTCCAACTTTTAGTTGATATACTAATCCGTGATTTTGTCAGGATTATTTGGTCTAGAAACTCAAGGTTTTAATCTTCTTCCTGATTGTTAGATCATGTATATGGACATCGCAATTCATATTTTAAAGGATAGGCATGCTTCAACAAATTTTAATGCTGCTGTGGCTAAATGTACTCAATTTTTTTTCCTAATTAATCATTTCCTCTGTGATGGTTGAAAGGAGTTTTATGCACCTTTTATTGTTCTTTTTCATTGAATGACAATTTGTTTTAATGAATAATTGTCCTAATTGTAACTGAATATTGCTGTAAGTCAACTATTGTGATCCTTTCAACGGTGTTCTGGACTTCTCATGCCTTGTGAAACATGCTTGTACTGATGCAGGTCAGAGTGGTGATGCATCTAGATCTTACTACCAAGGTCAGAAGCCAGATTTAAGACTCGCGTTGGAGAAGCAAGGCAACAATGATATAAGACCCCAGACCCACAACAAAGATGGGGACCATGAATATGAGAAAGTCCCATTTTCTAGTACTTTTGAAGGTCTCGAGCAGAAATTTCTTGATGACATTACAAAGTTGGCCAAAGAATTGAATGATGCAGAGGACGCTGAAAATGTTAGACACAGAGAGGTTAGCTGGCCTTGCCCTTTAAAGTGCTTGTCTTTTCAGTAGCCTTGTTACTTTTTTTAATTGGAGAAAGTGTTTACCTGTCTATGTTTGTTTATTTTGTAAATATTGTTCCTGTTTCTGTAAAGATGCTGAAGAAGATTTTTTTTTCTTATCTTCATCTTTGGTTGGGTGAGTGGGGGTATGGTGTGATTGAGAGAGAGAATGAGAGAGAAAAAAAGGCGGGGGGGGGGGGGGGGGGGGGGAGGGGCGGGATAGAGGGAGGTCAAGTGACAGTGACCTGGGAATTCAATAGCTTGTCTTTTTGTAGTAATTAACATACGTAGAGAGAAACTACAGTGCATAGGCCAAGTGACAGTGACCTGGGAATTCAATAGCTTGTCTTTTTGTAGTAATTAACATACGTAGAGAGAAACTACAGTGCATGTTGTTCTCATCTGCAATGTGATGGAATTCCTGTTCATAAAGCCGATGCAGCTCTTTCGTAAACTATGAGTCATGTCAGTATGGCAGTTGAGTCTTTTTAAGCTCACATTGACTGCCCATTAGCTTCTTCTAATGGTTCCAAGGGGTGTTTTGGAGGGGGTGTGAACATTCAAACTACGAGTCGAACCATTTTAAATGCTAGCTGCTAGTGTTGGATTTTCTTAAAGCACAGGAAACTCCGTTTTTCTGTTTGTCTGGCAATTTCTCACAAAACAACTTAACTGTTCTTTATCGTCTGAGAAGCCATTGAATACTTAACTGTTGGGAACACCTCCTAATGTTTGAAGAATACCTCTAGCCAGTTCTTATTATTTCATAAAAGATTACCTTTTAACGAGATGTAACCTTTGATTACTTACTATCATGAACCCCTAAGAAAAAATCGGCGAACTTGTAGATGAGTTATTAATTCTCTATGTAGTGCATTACCCATTCTTCAAAGGAGACTCTTGGAAACTTCTAAACTAAGGACACAAAAGACACATCTGTGGTTTCTGAAAGATATAGTGTGGTCTAGATCCTTCCGTTGCTAACATCATAGAACACCCTGAAACAAGCTATTTAGTCAAAGATCCATGCAAATGCATTACTGAGGAGTGTACTAACTGTGGAAGAAATTGTAAACTCATGCTTGAACATGTAGCGACCGATGCATAATGTACAATAAGCTATTAGTATGTCATGGTTAAAATAAAGAGATACAGCATATTGAGATGGCAGGTACAGATTTGTGGATGTTCCCCAGGTATTGTTTTCAGATTAGGAAATTTCCAATATTGTGAAATGCCGCATCAGCTTGTACTTAGTTCATGCTATCCTATCTCGATTCAACTCGTTTTGCCTAGAAGATGCGGTGCGCAAGATGATTCAGTTGCTTTAAGAGCGTCTTTTTGGCATTCTTTAAACATACTCTTGTTTGATTTTAGAATAATTCTGGTGCTAATGCAATCGGTACTGACGTGTTTGTCCATTCGGTTCACCAGAAAATTAATGCGATCAATGCTCAATATCAAGAACAGCTATCAGCTCTCCGCACCCGGCATGCTAGCCATAGAGACGAGTTCCTCCGGAGGGAGTCGAACGCGCGGCAGCAACAGTATCAGCAGGCCTTTATGGCTAAGTACTCTAACAGCGGCATGGGGCCGAGGGATCCTCAGGGCTTCGGTGGGATCCCCAGCTCAGCAACTGTTGGGGAAGCCTATCGACCCTACGACGCCGATCAGTATGATTCGTTCGAAGATCGGGCACGCTTTTACGGTGGCACAAGGGACCGTTTGGAGCCTAGAGGTCCGTACCCTGGGGGCCGTGCGTACAACACAAGCTCGCGCTTTTACTGAATATCGAGATTAACTTTGTTACTTATTAATCTCTACGACCGTCCGAACCCGATTTCACTCACACATGCTGCTATGCCGAGAAGCACTGGTTGTACTGATGTAGCATGTAGTTTATCTCCTGCGGCTAGCCGGCTGCTGCCCGTTTCTTGTTGTCAATTCTCAGTATTTGGTAACTTTTCAATCTCCCGTTCTCTACACTCCATTTCTCTCTCTCTCATGCGCGAACTGTAGGCCGAACTAATCAGCGCCCTTTGTTAACAGATCACGTCCTTCGAGTCGGAGGGAGGACGGCCACGTCATCCCTCGATTTATCCTGGATCTGGGGTGCGACATTGCGACCTCTCGCGGCATTCAGGAAGCGAAGCTTTCGGCTCTTGTTGACGACGGTTTGGAGTATCGGGCAATCGGCCAATGCGGATACGGCATCTGGCAATGGTGGTAACACGACAGATTTTTTATTTTTTATTATTTTAAACCTCGTTAGGGTGCAACGAATCTCGCCCAGGGCAAAATCGGAGGCGAGGATATTCCATACGGATCTTGGGATATATATATATATATAGTTCGAAAAGGTTGTTGAGCGAGGTGGAATAATTCTAAAAGTTTCTTGCGACCGTACGACGTTGCCCAACCCACGGAACATTGTCCGAGAACATACTCATTGAGGATGCATGGAGTTGCGTCCCTCAAATCCTGCAAGAAGAGGTGGGCAAACCATCATAGGTGTATGTGGGTGGGATCTGGATTTTACCTTATTAGCAAAACCGGATTCATCATCGAAAGTCATGTCATCGACCAACGCCGTAAAATCTAATAATCTCAATCCTAATCCGGATCCAATCCAAAAATAAAGTAAAATTAGTCATTGGTTGTCACGAGGCTATGCGAATGTGACGGGGGGGCGTTGATGAGGCGTCGGGGTTTGATAACGAACCTTTAACCAGCTCAGAAGTCCGATTATTTTAAAAAAACTAATGACGATGATAGGACAGGACGAGACGAGCTCGAATGGACATGTGATTATTTTTAGACAGAAACAAAAAATTCAAGGCAGAATTGAGGTTCGATTTAAAGTCGGGGAGGTCTTTTTTCAGAAAAATTATGAGGCTCTATTATGAACGCTGATGATCCATGTACAACATACGGGACCATCTTGCTATTGTACTTTTGCACATCTTAAATGTCGGTCAAGATGTTTGTTCGATCTCGATTAGGTGGATAGTTTAAGCTAATAAATTTCTTATGTCCGAGACCTGTTTTTTACTTAATCAGTTGAGGAAAGTTCGATGATAAACCATTATGGCAATCTAAATTATTTTGCTTCTAATATATATATATATAAAAAAACAAAACCAGAAATGACGCAGAGGTGCCCGTTTCGCCGCTTGAATTTCCGCTGGGGACTAAAAAAGGGAAAAAAATAAGAGGTTGGGGTGGTAAAGTGAAAAAACCTGAAAAGCTAAGGGCTGACTCGGAAATTCAGAATTCGGGTGTCTTCATTGGTCCCGCGACGCAATCTCTTTTTTTTTTTTTGGCATTTTTTTTTTCCAAGAGTTAAAATCTACGGAAACAAAATTCACACGATTTGCTTTTCTTCCCTTTTTCCCTCCTCCTTCAATCAATCCTCTCTCTATCTCTTCTTCTTCTTCTTCGATGACGCTCCAAACCATCTCTGCATTTTCTCTGACTCTCTGCTCCTGAATCTCCATCCTCTCTCCCTCTCTCTCTCTCTCTCTCTCTCTCTCTCTCTCTCTCTGTGTCTACATTCGGATGGACGGGCCCGCCGAGGATTCGTCCGATTCGACTCAGCTCGCGGAGTCGGACAGCGAACAGCGGGTCTACTTCGTGCCCTACAGGTTGGTAGTCTCCCTTTCCAGTTCCGTTTTTGTTCCTTCGTTCCCTTTCGGACGGCGTTGCGCGGGTCTTGGCGCTGGTGGGTTTTGTCGCGCTGAGATCTGGAAAGGTCTTGCCTGTGATTTCGCGTTGGATTGAGCGCGTCTATGGCGAAGGAATTTTGGATGTTCTTGGCTCTGGAATTTGGGATGTGAATCGGGGCTTGTCTCAGGTGGTGGAAGGATGCGCACGATTCGATGTCGGGCGAGTCCAATGGGAAGAGAGGAATCGCGTATGCAGCGTCGCCAGCTTCGTCGTACGGGGGTCCGATGAAGATAATTAACAACATTTTCGGTTCAGATCTTGCGTTCAATTTGAGGAGAGAAGAGAACTCCGCCCAGGATCGCGAGAATGGCGAGGTGGGCGTTTCGGGCCGAGACTTTGCATTGGTCTCCGGTGAAATGTGGGTTCAGGCACTCAAGTGGTAAGTAATACATTTAGCGTAGGGTTAACCTGAGTGCAAGTCATGGCTTGTTAATGTCATATGCAGCTCTTTTAGATGATGTCGATATCATTCAGGTTGTCGCTAGTGATAGGAAGCAGTAGAGAGTTCCGACAATGCATTTTTTTTAGTGAACGCTGGACATATAAGTGAGGAAGAAATCATGTTGCTTTGAGTATTTAATGATGTTTCTTTTGTTGCTGACTATGCTCTTTATAGGGCTAAAACACGTCTCATTTTTATCATTCAAAGAAGCCTAATACATACACGCGAGGCTTTTTTGTCTTCCTTTCACTTCCTGTGCAGGCATAGTGACTCTAAAGTGACTGTAAAGGAGAGCAGGAGCTTCTCGGCTGCTGAAGATGATATGTTTGATGTCTATCCTTTGCAGCTCCGGCTTTCTGTGCTAAGGGAGGCAAACTCATTGGCTGTTAGAATAATTAAAAAAGTTAGTTCAATTCATAAGCAAGCTTTTGCATTGATTTTTGTTTTTTATGATTCCAGGTGCTCAGTTGTCTTATGGTTGTACTCAATGGTAATAATTTTGATATCACAATTCGGAAATTGCGCGCTGTAAATATTATTTTTTTTTGTTTGGGGGCGGGGGGGTTTATCTAGACCATAGTTTTGCTAGGAAGTAAGATAAAGATCTATTAGGAGGACAGATTTGGAACTCTAGGCTCCTTCTGCTACACGTTTAGCTATTTCACTTACTCATCAAAGTTTATTGACATTGGTTCTGCGAATTTGAGTCACATTGCGTAGATAATCTAGTACTAAAGATAGTTTTTCATAATAGAGACGTGGTTTATCCATATGTATTTGTTGACGGATGGTTAGAAGTTTGCTACCGAGAACATAACACGAAGAAAGGAAGAAGTCGACCAAAACTTACTTGGGGGAAGGTAGTAAAACAATATTTAATGGAGTGAGAAATAGATTGGCGAACGGTTTGTTTTAGGACGGAGTGGAGGAAGGCTATTAGTATTGTGGAGGGGCAGGATTCTCATGTTCCTGACTGTCCTTTTTAGTCATTTCCCTATATATACATATTTATCTCTTTTCCCTCGATCGGTCTTGCTTTTATCCTATATATCTTTGGGGGTTCATCGATCGCCGACCCCAACTAGTTTAGGATAAAGGTGTTGTTAATGTTTGATGGTTAGTATCTTCTTGAGTAATAATAAGATTAGAACTGCTAATTATAGAAAGAGAAAGTATCTCAGTACTACTGTTTGCCCCTCCAAAAGAAAGTTTATTTGTCATGGCTGTGGGATCAAGTGCTGTTTTTTTGTCCTTATCGGATCTTGGATTTTTTTTTATAATTGCATAGTCATCGGAAGGTCAAAGAGGTTCTACTTATTTGCAGGCCATGGTACAATGGAAGAGGATATGTGACTCAATGATTCATGCTTTGTATGAATTGGTGCCTCTGGTGGATGATGGATCTCTCTACCCATTTACTTGCATGAATGGGTGCATGTGTGCCCTTCCCGTATTTTGCAAAGAATGGAATTCGACATTACATTTTAGTTTAGTTTTAATAAACTAATTTTGAAAGATTTGGAGAAGCGTAAAAGCCGGAAAGTTTTTTACCTTATGGGACAGACTATATACTCGATCAATTAAATAGGTTGGCTATTGGTACTTGGATTTTGCACGGCTTTCAGGTTGTCTTTTGGTTGAAGAGCTTGTGTATGATAATGCTTGTGATGCAATGCTTGTTATGCCACCTCACCTGGAGGAATTTTATTCGGTTAGCTTGTTTAAGGTCTTGTACATTACTGCAGGATAATGCAGTCGAACTTTTTAAAAGAGCTTGCAAGATCTTCAGTGTTGATATTGAACAGGTAATGCTCTTATTTCCTATGATGAATCAAATGCACTTTTGGGCAAAAGCAGATGGATTTAGACATTTTCTGTTCTGCAGATGCGCATTTGGGACTTTTCTGGTCAGACAACTCTGTTTTTCTTAAATGACAATAACAGATTTTCAAAGGATGGTTCGAGAATGTCCGATCAGGAGGTCAGTGCTTCCTCTTTCTTCCTTTGATAAGCAGAAGCTTTTTTAAAGAGACGACAACAGATGGATGTTGAGTTTGTACTAATGGGGTAATTCTAGATTTGGAGCTGGTAAATAAGGAAATCAAATAAAAGCAGAGAAGCAGGGTCTTTATTTCCAGTTATAAGGTTTTAAATAGACAAAGACAAGCAGTTTAGTAATATGCTGGTCTTCAATTCAAGATTTATTCTCATTAAAATGGATTGTCACAGCGATGCTTATATAGGAGTCGAAGTGGTCATCTCATCACCATAGCCTAGCAATAAGTTAAAGTAATCATTTACGTCTTTCTCACAGCATGGTAACTTATGTTACAGCATGATATAAGTGGTTGCTTATCTTACAGCATGCTTTAATTTGTAAGTCGAGCTTGTATTGGCATTTCAACTTTAATAAAGTGACTTTTCCTATTGTTGTGAGCAATTGACTGTACTATCGTTTTCATAAAAAAAAAGAAAGGGAGACGAAGCTAGTAGATATAGGTGCATTGCATGCTTATCTCACTTATGGCATGGTTCATTGCAGGTTCTCCTGGAGTTGCAAATTTATGGTTTATCAGATTCCATCAAATGTAGAGAAGGGAAAAAGGATGAGAAGGGTTTGCCGTATTGCGATGGAACAAATTCCATTACGATTAATGGAAGCACATGCAATGGGAACTCTGATTCTTTCCGAGTTTACACTTCATCTGCTTATCAAAGTTCAGAAGCTGGTTCCTTGGGATTGACAGGATTACAGAATCTTGGGAATACTTGCTTCATGAATAGTTCCCTACAGTGTTTAGCGCACACACCAAAGCTCGTTGATTATTTCCTTGGGGATTATGCTAGGGAGATAAATCATGAAAACCCGCTGGGCATGGATGTATGTTCTTCAGACATTTATTTTGACTAGTCCTAATGCTAAAAATGTAGTCGTCATGTTTTGTGGTGGTCAGTGCACATTTTGAGGATATTTTTTGAATAATTACACTAATCAGCGTGTATCATTTTAGGGTGAGATTGCTTTAGCATTTGGGGATTTGATAAGAAAATTATGGGCTCCTGGAGCAAGTCCAGTTGCACCAAGAACGTTCAAATCAAAGCTTGCTCGTTTTGCTCCTCAATTTAGTGGATATAACCAGCATGATTCTCAGGTTTGTTGGTACCTCATTTCACTGTCTTGTTTCTTCTTTCATTGGTTGGGTAGAATTTTTTGGAATGGAACTTCTTATTTATCATTGAATGATTTTTACGTAAAAGGAGCTCCTTGCTTTTCTCTTGGATGGACTTCACGAAGATCTCAATCGGGTAAAATGCAAGCCTTATGTAGAAGCGAAGGATGCAGATGGGCGACCAGATGAAGATGTTGCTGATGAGAATTGGCGTTATCATTTAGCACGGAATGATTCTGTTATAGTTGATGTGTGTCAAGTGAGTGTCTTCCCACGTTCTCTGGAATCTTTTTCTCATTGATCTTATTGTATAGTTTGGATCACTGGTTCAGCAGACCAAATCGATGAGCTTTTGGTCATTGGAGAGTAGGTGTCTTAGGAAAGGTTTGGTTTCCAGTTTAGAAAACATAGTTTCTCAAGCATATGTATGTCCGTGAAGACAGCACCCCAGAAGTTTCATGGCATCCCTAAAAGTTCATTGACAATCATATGTTCGAAGGACACGAACATTATGGGGAAATTGTGGCTTTTGATCCATTTGAGGGAAACAAATTGTTGCTCTTATCATTCTTTTGTCATACAGAATGATACTGAATTTACTGACAAACAAGTCTTGCCTTTGTCTCCTAATTGCAGGGTCAATACAAATCAACATTGGTGTGTCCGGTTTGCAAGAAGGTTTCTGTCACTTTTGATCCATTTATGTATGTTTCCTTGCCACTACCTTCAACAACTATGCGGACGATGACTCTGACAGTCATAACCACTGATGGGAGTACTGAGCTATCTCCTTTTACCATTACCGTTCCGAAGTTTGGAAAATGTGAAGATCTTATTCGGGCACTAAGCTCTGCTTGTTCTCTTGGGGATGATGAGACCCTTTTGTTGGCTGAGGTATGAAATTGTCTCTGAGGGTATGTCAGTTTGAACTGGGAATTCTTAGTGATCTATAGAGAGCATATTTCTTTTTTTCAGGTATACAACAACCGTATCATACGTTATCTGGAGGAGCCTACAGATTCTTTAACGTTGATTAGGGATGAAGATCGGCTGGTTGCTTATCGGTTAGCAAAAGATTCTGAAGATCTCCCCTTGGTTGTGTTCATGCATCAGAGGATGGAGGAGTAAGTGTACAGTTCACCACCACAAAGACATTTTAACATTTAAATTTCTGTTTTTTGTTTCACTAAAATGGTGCTTGAATTATTATATTTTAAGTCATCTGATTGCGAACCTTTCGGTTATAAAGGATGGCATTTAAGAAGTTGTTTTAGTGTAGCATGCCATGACCAAGCTAATGACACTTTGGCCTCATGTAAGTTAGGAGCTTTCAACCAAGTATCACAGTCTGAAACTTCTAGCCGTGTATATTTTCCTTCAATACTATTAGGTTTCTTTTCCCCTCATCCAAAATAGAAAGAGGAATATTCAATTTTTTTTCCTTCACATGATCTTCATAATGAGATTCTTTCACATGGGAGAAGGAAGACATCCCAAGTATTACAGAAACCCACGAACCTTGATCTGGTAGTACTTGAGAACTTCAAGTAATTGAGTTCTGTTCAAAATTATTAACTTGTCATTTGTCTTTATTGTGTCAGGCAGTCCATTCAGGGGAATTTTTCGGGATGTTGGAAGTCTTTTGGTATTCCTCTCGTTGCGAGGCTCAGTGGTCAGGCTGACGGATCTAATTTCTGTAGCCTCTATCTGAGACTACTTAATCCCTTCCGCAATCTTAGTCAAGATGTTGCAAATGAAAATGGTTGCTCAGAGAGCAGCGGACCTGAAGATGCCACAACAGCAGAAGATGCCTCGGGCTCTATTACAGGTCCTGGAATGTCCAATAACTCTGATGTGGAAAGAGTCAACTGTACCTCAGACTCTGAGCTGAAGCTTTATCTAACTGATGGAAAGGGAATCACCAAGGATTGTGAGATTCAGATGAGTGAGCCGGTGGTGCAGGTTGAAATGTCCAGGCAGTTGAATGTTCTTGTTTGTTGGCCCGAAAACCATATAAAAAAGTACGATATGAGCCCTCTTATCTCCTTGCCTGAGATTTTCAAGACTGGATTCTTCTCTAAAAAAGCTCAGGAGACTGTCTCCTTGTACAAGTGCCTTGAAGCCTTCCTGACAGAGGAGCCGCTTGGACCAGATGACATGTGGTCAGTGCTTAGACTTAAGATCATCGTTTTCCTTTTAGAAGTTTGGTTGAGAAGATGCGCAAATTATTGGCTGCTGGAGCCTTATATAACATGCGACGGTTTGGTTGTTATGTTCTGAAAAATGTCCCCAGATTTTGTCTAGTGATTTGTGCTCTCTGGAATCCCTTTTCTATCAAGAAGAATCTGGATCTTTCGGCTTTTTATTCGGATAAACTTTTAGATGCTGCTTTTATTGACATAATAGAGATCGCTTTATTACTAGTTATGTCCATAATGATATGCATAACTTTTAGAAATGATTTTTCCCTATGTACACATATATTTAGAACTATATATGTCTAAATTTCTGTTGCTTATATAGGTGTGATCTCCTAGTCGTTTATTTCTCTGTCAGCATGAGCATATATGCTCTGTACTCTTCAAATTTTGGTCTTATAATCTGATACCTTTCAATCTCTGCTTTAAGTTCTGTTTATTCTGTCAATCCTCAAGCCACAGGGAGCACATTTTTGATATGAGGCCTTCGCTATCCCAATGGTGCATTTCTCTTTCAAACTTATATAAAACAAACATGTATCACGTGAAAGCTGAAATCTCTGTCACTGTTTTGGTCAGTTGCCACTGTATTTTTCGGGAAACAATGCATGACTTTATAGTTTTATCTGTCTCATGTTGATGGTCTAATTCGTAGATCAATTCCTACTTTCTTCGTATTCAGTACTTCTTTCTAACCGGGGGTAATGCAATATGCTAATACAGGTACTGTCCCAGGTGCAAAGAGCACCGCCAAGCTAGCAAAAAGTTAGATCTTTGGAGACTGCCAGAGATTTTAGTAGTTCATTTGAAGAGGTTCTCCTACAGCCGTTTCATGAAAAACAAGTTAGAGACATACGTTGACTTCCCCATAGACAATCTTGATTTATCAGCTTACATTGCATGCAAGAATGGCCAATCATCTTGTCGCTACATGCTTTATGCTGTTAGTAATCACTACGGCAGCATGGGAGGTGGTCATTACACCGCATTTGTTCATGTAAGCTCTCCTTCACTCCTACTTTCCGACACAGTTTATCTTATATCTGTTTTCTATACTTTTGGTGCATTGTTCTTACCTGGTAATGCTAGAATTAATTGTCATTTGTCAACATCCTATTTGTGTCTACCTGTATATGCATAGTTGTCACTTAATAAAATTTTTAAGTAGTTAGCTTTTGATCTACAGCCAAATATGGAGATCAATTTCTGATGTAAAATTAATGGATGACTTGCATCGATCCGCAAAGAACTCATAGACTTAACTTCATTAGAGGCGATTCTAGTATGTGGCTTTTTAATTTGTTGATGTAGTCTTGCGATCAATTTTAGGAAGTAATTGCTTAATTAGTTAATGTTTCTGGCGATATAATTTGCCATGGAGATCAGTCTGGCAATTTCTAGCAAGACACTATACAAAACTATTCCTATTATTTGCATTTGACGACTTTTGACCTATGTTAACTTGCTGATGCAGCATGGTGGCAATCGATGGTACGATTTTGATGATAGCCACGTGTACCCAATCAGCATGGAGAAAATTAAGACTTCCGCTGCTTATGTACTTTTTTATAGAAGAGTGATAGAAGTGTGAAACCCAAGTAGAGCGAGTGAAATTCTTGATAGGCTGAAGGCTGACCACATTTGTAAAGCCTTCACCATTTTTGACCATCGAGTTTGCAGTTGTCAATTCAAACAGATATCATTCTTTTGTTGCTTAGAGCTTACCATCTCTCTATCAATGATGACGAAGGAGATTATAAGCTCAGAGGTGTCTAGGACAGTTGTAACATAGTTAGCAGTCGAAGGCGCTAGAAGTGTAGCATCAGAGACCACTTCTTTAAAATGTTTTGACCATATGTGAAGAATGCCTGATATAATTCTTTGACATTTTTTTTTTTGAGGGAGTTGTTACCCTGTCATTAGGATTGTAAAACTGGTGAAGAAGGTATCGAAATCATTCATCGGGAAGTGTTGGAATATAGTGTTGTGTTTGTAGCTCGTAATCTTCTTTTCTGTTTCAATACGTTCTCTATCTGGCTGGTGGAGATTGAATCCAGGGAAACCTTGTCCATGGAGATCTTGAGAATCGAAAATTTGAGTGTTGGCTTTTCCCTGATTTGGATTTTCTCGACACCTCAAAAGTGTCGGTTAGAAAGCTTATATGTGACTGGTTCAGCCACCGGATATGCTAGTCATTTTCTCTCGTCTGCCGGGAGGAGGAGCAAAAGCCAAGAGATGAATTCTTAGGCAGGGCTTGTTGGACTCCAAAACGCTGGCCGCTCTTCTGTCTTTTTGCTGGCATTGACCGACCCAACTCATGACTTTTCACAGGAGAAAGGTTGGGCTTTCATTTTCCCCATGGGTGCTGGGTAAAATCTGTGTACTGTGATGATTGTTCTTCCCCTTTTCCTCCTCTTCTTTTTATTGCTATTTTGCCCAAGCTAACCTAGTAATCATTATTTGCAAGTATAATTCAAGGAACATAATTGAATTAAAAGAACTGACTGGGTTTGTACGTATGGGCGGGTTGATGGACCACATCCTTACGAAATTTTCCATTCTTGTGTAAAGATGTGACGAGACCTTGTTGATTGTGGCAGGCATCGTAGTACGATCTGCCTTGGCCAAGGCCAAGGACCACACCCCCAATGACCCGGTGACAAATTCCCTCTCTTTCCGTATTTCTGTTAAGAGAAAACTCTTCAGTCATCACATGATTTCAAAGAGTTTAAGGGCACACATGAAACACTTCCGCTTTAGAAATTAATTTTTGGCGAGAAGTTGATATTTTCATTTCTGCTCGGAAGAATCAAAGAAAAATGCTTGAAAACATGACAAAGTTTTTGCTTTTAGAATACAAAATTCGTTTGGTAATGGTTGGAAATTTTTACTTCTAGAATATTATTAATACAAAATATTATTTGAAAAATTATTGTTGGTGGCTGAAAAATTTCTACTTCATTTCTATTTTTTTTTTAAATTTCTTTGAAAAATCATTTTTATCATAAAAAATATTATTTACTTTTTAGAAATAAAAAAAATAATATTTATTTTTTTCTCCGGTAGCAAGATGGAGACCCGGCGGCAGCGTTGGTTAGTAGTTGGCGGCGGGGGGCGGCTGTGGATTGTGGTGGACAGCGAAAGCAAGGGGCAATTGTGGGCTGTGGTGGGCGGCGACGGCGGAGACATGGTTGGGAGAAAGAGACGTTGAAAATAAAAGAGGCAGAAGTGAGAGAGATAATGTCGAGAGATTTCTACTTCTTAAAGAGATTTTTTTTTTTAACTTCTGGAATTGGCATAAAAACAACTTTAGAAGTAGAAATATAATGTTGCGTAATTAAATGAATTTCAGCTTCAAAAGCACTTTAAGAGCATAAATTCATTTCTAGAAATGTTACCATGCGCGCCCAGTATCTGGACAAAGAAATTTTATGGTTCCTAATGAGGAAAGGTCTATAGGAGATCTGGGCGTCCATAAAAAAATGGACGGCTCGGATCCCAAGGACAGGCGCCTAACCTTCTGAGGAAAGGTTAGACGAGCCGGATGCTCCTAATGCCTACCCTTCTTGTCTTATGAAAAATCAATGCATATTGCTAGTGAAAACATTTCCTTCTTAAGGGTGCATTTTTTCCACTGCAAATTTCGTGACAAAACAAAATACTTTTCATGTAAATCATTTTCAAAGAAAGTGTTTATTTTTCATTTGTTGAGATATTTCCTTCTCGCCGTAGGATGAAGTCGTTTCCCCCCAATATAAGCTTGATGTTTTCGGTTCATGAAAGACGTTTCCCATGGATTCATTAGTTTTCCATCGATCGTCTAAATATCGGAAAGTCGGAAAATAATTTTCTGGAGGCAGTTTTCTTTGAAACTCTAACGGGACCCTAAGTATGGTTAACCAATAATGTCCTGAGAACACTCGTTAACAAGACAGCTAGAGAAATTAAAGCGCGTGCGACATTGGAATACAATTCGTATGGCGATGTTATTTCCCATATCCGGCAAATTCCAAGAAAAAAAGAGAAAATTTCGCGGTCCTCCTCCCTTCGCCGATGCATCGCACTTACACGACTTGGAGCAAACGTGTACCTCGGAAAACACGAAAGGAATTGGACAACAACTTCATGGACCTTTCTTTCTAACACGAAGAAGGACACCTGACAAAACCTTCCTTCATTCACCATAAATACGATTGCTAGCTTGTCTGCATGGATCGATAGATCCTTCTCCAAAAACCTCAGACCCTTCAGCGTTTCCACGGATGCCACACAGAAATCAAGACTTCATCGGGATGGAAATGGTTGAACGCGGCGATGCATTGAATGTTCCGGGTCCTTCTGTAGCGACCGTCTCGTCTTCCGAAGGTGATGTGGCCGGCGGGGCAAAAAGTGCAATAGGTCTAGGACTTTTCTCCGGGACAGTTTTCCCTCCCGAGTTTAGGAACGCATCATGTAAGCGTGCACGGCCATGTTCGATCCTCCGAATGTCTGCATCCAGGCGATCGGGGCTTGATCCGCGGTACACGTATGGAACGTATCGACTGGGATCTCGTGGGCATGTTCGATGAACATGGCTGAGATGCGGAGGCACATAGGGCTCGAAAACGTTGCAGTCAATTTTGGCTTCCGACTCGTAAAGAGGACAGTAGCTAGAAATTGAATTCGGGGTTGGTGGACCATGGACATGTTTTCATACATGAATGCAAAGTCATGGGTCTTCCTCTTTACCTCCCCTTCCCTGCCTGTTGCCCACATGGTTAGGCAATACTCACTGCAATTTTTTTTTTTCCTGGTTTGAATAGAGACATGCAAAATGCAATTTATGCATGGGAAGGAGCTGGAGCAGGGGTGTTCCGACTAGTCGTCGTCGTTTCGGAGATTCATAGTCTTCATCGAAGTAATTTTTATACGGTCTCCGGGATTTGTCTACGACCCCGCGAATGAGATGGTGTACATAAATACGTCGAACTTCAGAAAAATCCTGAAATTACATTCTGTAAAAAAGAGTGGAAAAAAAAAAAAGCAGATGCTTCTTCTAGATCTCGTCGAAAAAGGGGTTAGGAATGTAATGAAGAAGTAGTGGGGGAACGTATTACAGACCTTAAACACGTGTTTCAGACAGCTGTAACCACAGCAAGGGGTGGAAAGGTGGGGTGGAAGGGAACATAATGGGGTCACGAACAAGTGTGGACTGTGGGGTAAGGTTAGGGTTAGGGTTTTGGGCTTTTCCTCCTTTCTTTTTTTTTTAAAAAAAAATTCTTTGAGGAATGTGGAACCCCAATTGGCCAAATTGATTTGATTTGATCTTGATGTTATGTTGTTTTGGCTTACTAGAAAAGGTTAAATCAGAGAGACCAAACCTTCTCTGACCTTCCCTCAGAATTTTTTTTTCTTTCTTTCTTTTCTTCACATGTTTTTTTGTTAATGATTTTTTGTGTGTGTGTGTGTGTGTTTCTTTCTTTTCTTCACATGATTTTTTTTTCTCTCCACACCCCATTTATTTCTCCAGCAATTCCTTGTCTTCTTGAGAGCTTACTATAAAACTCTCTCTCTCTCTCTCTCTCTCTCTCTCTTCCCCCCACCCGTCTTTTTCAGACAGGACCCGCACACAAAGGCATCATATAAAAGCCAAAACACCAACTACATGATTTGACGTTACAGATTCTCTAACTCTTCCCCACCACGCTCCACTAAACAAATGGAGCCCTCTCTCTCTCTCTCTCTCTCTCTCTCTCTCTCTCTCTCTCTCTCTCTCTATCACAGACACCCACGTACAGATATATGCTCAATATCTAAGGGTGTATTATTATCCCACTGATGAAGAAGGGGGGTGGTGTTCTTTCGGTTCTTGAAAAGAGAAATGTTTGTCAAAATCAAAACTTTTCACCCCCCCACATTTGGGAGAATCACCCCCCCACATTTGGGAGACTCGCACTGACTTCCTCAGCACGAAAGAAATGCTATGTCCAAGTTCACTTTTTTCCCAGGATGTTTTTGCTGTGTCAAAGATCTGACGGAGGGCAATGTTTTTTTACTTGAGTCCAGGTTAGCAACACCAAGAGAGTGAGCTGTCCAAGTATATATGTGATAGCGATAGGTGATTAAGGAGTAAAGATCCTTTGTTTTGTTTGTGCTTTTTGGCCAACCTGAGGTTTTTCAAAGCTGTGTGTGCAACAGTGACCCTAGGTATCTAGCAAAGCTAAAGTGCTGTAGTAACTACCAAAAAAGAGAAGAAAACAAAAAAGTGAAGAGAAGAGGGAGGTGATATCTCCAAAATATATACTGAAGCTCTTGTCATT
Source organism: Rhodomyrtus psidioides (assembly GCA_021437785.1). Lineage (NCBI taxonomy): Eukaryota > Viridiplantae > Streptophyta > Magnoliopsida > Myrtales > Myrtaceae > Rhodomyrtus > Rhodomyrtus psidioides. The sequence goes on from JAILYB010000153.1 coordinate 1,493,079, forward strand.
GGATGTTTTTCTTCTGAGCCATCAAATTCGGTGTCATTGATTTCCTTTTCTGAGCATGACAGCTGATAGTAACCAGAGCTGCTGCTGCTGCTGCTGCGAGAGAGAGAGAGAGAGAGAGAGAGAGAGAGTGGTTGAATGTTGATGTCATACAAGCTTCATGAAACCTAGCTCGAATTCAATATGGGATGTCTTGGTCATGTTAGATCAAGAGCTCAAGCCAACCATAAATGAAGGCTAAGCTTAGTTTTTCTTGTTTATTTAAAAAAACAAAAAACAATGAGAGCTTATTTCCTTCCAGTAGCAAAACTGCCTAGTAATCCATTGAAAATACTGGTTGATTACCCCCCCCCTCCCCCCCCCCAAAAAAAAAAATCAAGGATGGTGGCACCCAATTTGGCAATGAGACACTTGATCGAATTGGCTAAATCTGCCCAGATTACATGAACCCTCCATTCAAATTCAACTCTGACAACTGTGTACATTGGATTATTCACATGCGACACAAGAAAAAGCCCTAAACTGAACCATCTATCTCTGCGCGGGCACATGTGGAGTTTGTTGAAAACGAAGTGCTCAATGACGCGTGCTCACTGTCTTCGCCGTTGATAAACTTGTTTCGTGAATGACGACATCGGATTTAGCTCATCTCGGTCAGATTTGCTATCCATCATCCTGATTGGCTGACATTATCGTTTGCCCTTGAGGTCAATAGCAACGTGGCAGCAAAGCTGTGAAGAAGGTGGGGAGCATCAAGGAGAAGGTTGTGGTGACACTAATGGTGGCAGCGACTACAGAGGAGACTAGTCGTCGAATAAACGGAGGAAAGACGAGACAAAGAGAGAGAGACGCTGAAGATATAGTCATCTTCACGGGGTAATCTTCCGCCACTGCATAAGTTATCATATATAAGAAGCATGAAATTTCACATGTTTTTTCATGAGAGACAGAAAAAATGGCACATTATTATACTATGTACCAAACGAAACGCATAGATACCGAGTTTTCTTATCGAAATAAATTACAATTAATTGATACACATATTCATAAGCAAGACCTTGAAAAAGATGAGAGGGCAACATAAAACAAATTATACTGGATGATGATATCACTGAGGGTTTTACTTGAGGGGGTGTCCTCTTGCTTTTGTCAAGCCCTCATTGACTTCTTGAGACGACAATCAAGAAATTAAAACAAGCTCTCTCATAGACACGAATCGGGGTTCATCTTCACTGTTCTTTAATAGAATCCATGGGACTTGTGAGTTCCATGATGATCTCCTGCAATTGCTTGGTCCACCTTCCCTTGCTTGTTCCCATCCAACTTTAGCCCAAAGTGAATGTGAGGAAAATGTGCCCACTGCATGTACACCAACATCAAAGTATATAAGGTTAATTATGACGAACCAATCTGCCATTTTTAGCTCTCCAAGCCCTAGCTTTAAACAGAAGAGTACATGTTAACAACTTCTACCAGAATGTACACTTCAATTTTGCCAATGTGATGGCAGCAATATAAGTACTTTCACTAAAATTTCTTATTGAATGACAATGTAGATGCTGGAATATTTGTACATCTGTTCCTTAAAAAAATTGGACTAAGGATGCCATAATCGATACTCATAATCAGAAAGACTTGGCTCCACGCCTTATATTGTAAACATGTCTAGCATTTCTCTTTTCCTTATAAGAACATGTTGTCTAACTCATTCCAGTATCAAATCAAACATCGTAGTGAAATCCATGTTGTGAATCATAAGACTCATTCTTCGTGTTCCTTCATAAAAGTCTATAAACAATTGTATTTTAAACATAGTTTCAAAGTCCATTATAAAAACTCTTTTAAGTGTTCTTTAGATATTTCTTACACGTCAACAAGCATCTTTAAAACAAGTTTCATATTCTCAAGGCATAAATGCAGGGAGAAGAAAATGGAATAGGGAACACTATTAAATCTTAACGAGAAGGGTTTTGTGCACAGTTGGATTTAACCTATATGGATGCATATGCAGACCTTATAATCATTCACATGTTTTGACATGAAACAGAAAGAAGAGAGCGATTGCATAGGTCCATCATACCAGAATGTTGACATGTTACAGACATGTTATTTGGTGTGTGCATTATAACAGCGGCTATACCATGGAAGAGGTTCAATACTAACTTAGAGATATGTTGCGCGGACAAAAAGATGTGACAAGTACGAAAAAGAAATAGCTAGAAGTATAATGCTCTTATCAATCCTTCTTCTTTTCCCAACATAAGTACTAGGAAATTTGTTCTTTGTTAACCGAGCTTAAGGATACCAGGTATATTCCAATTGATCACGAGCATCGACTTACATTTTTGGCAGCTGTACTAAAGGCTTCCCTGTGGCTTATGTCAGGATTACTGGCTTTAATCCTTTGGATTTCTTCCCTGAGGAGGTGAAAATTGGAAATGACAAAAAATGCAAAGATATTGTTCAATTAACTTCAAAACCCTCTATTTATAATGACTAATCATAAGTTAGGGATCATACTTACTTAATGAACCTGTTATATGCAGAAGGAACTCGTTGCCTTTTCTCCGGTGCTGCATCATCATTGACAAATTGTGAAGGCATATTCGCTTTGATAACTCTCATTCACTAACACTAATGCACGAAAAGACACCCAAATATTTGTTATGATTAGTCACAACTATATCTTATGTTGGGAGTAGTTTATCACTTGGATTAATATTCTATTAGACTCAATCAAATCACATTTACAACAAAGGGAACCTTGATGAAGAAAAAAGAGTCAAGGCTTATTTATGCAACCAATGGCAACAGGAGGAGCATATGATCATATTAATTGAAGAATGTGACCATCCATAAGTTCTTTTCTTGTGTTGTTCCCCACCCCCCCACCCCCCTCCCTTAATGTAGGCAAATATATCACTTGTTAAAGACATCTCTTTCAAGCAAAACGCAGTTGAAAGGACATATAAAAAAATTAATTTAAATTTGAAAATTTGGAAATTTATTTTGCAACAAAGAGGAAATGGATGAAGGATTATAATCATAAACACTGCTGGTGGAGAACAATCATCCATAAGTGGCCTTAATTCCTTTTCATGTGTTAGTTGTAATTACTCATGTTTTCACCAACTAATGCACTAATAGTGATTAAGAAGGCTTGTAGAAAATCTTATTTTCGCCATTTGGTAGTATTTGCAATATAAATACACAGATTAAAAACCATATTTAATTAAGGCCTTTGAAACACCACTTGCTCTATTTTCTCACGTAACTTTTACCCTCTCCGGCATGCTTAAATCTGAAAGGGTCAAAAGGGCACAAGAATTTTTAGATCAAGTGTAATTCTCCTTGTTCAAGTTTTATCCACAATAATTTTATGATGCATAGTTAATGACATTATGAGAGCCAACTTGATACTTATCATGTCCTTGATATGTTATCAAACAGTGAGTTTTTGGTATTTCTCCAAGAGGGGGAAAAAGGAGAAAATGTCTATTCCTTGCCTCGTTTAGTCATTGCTCATTCTATGAGTGTAGCAATATAATTTCTATCTCGTTAGTTACTTTATAACATGTTACTATGTGACAAAGACTTGCGGAAAAAAAAAATGACACGAAGACCGCGTATTTTAAGGTACTTCTGCTTCACAAATTGCTTCATCAACATGTTCAGGCTCTGTCCCTGCTAATGATCACCAAGAATTCGAACACTTAAGAATCTCCATGCATGCACATTATCAACTCTTTTTTCGCATCTCACAAAACATCTGCGGATGCCGAGATACATAAGTAACTTCTTGCAACTCCAAGTAGAAGCATATAGCAATCTTAGTCATTCTAAGAGGAAGCTTAGTAATCCCATGCTTTCTAGAAGCGTAGCTTAATCTTCTGTTGTGTCTTCTGGATATGAAACTGTCTTTCGGAAAATTTTCAACTTGAAAACTGGACAACAACATTTTCTCTTGGATGCGAAGTTATTGGCACAGAACTAGCAAATGTACTTACTTATATCAACGAGACTAAAAGCCAAAGTCATGCCAAAAGACCCTCACATGCACTAGAGAGAGAGAGAGAGAGAGAGAGAGATGGGGCTGTATTGTAAAAGGACACAAGACCTGCAACATTGATGCAGAAAAACCATACTGGCATTTTCTTTGTGGTGTCACCATCTGATCTCTTCAACATTAAGCCTAGAGTGTATGAGAGGAATCAGAATTCCTACGGCCTCTAGGAACAGCTCTCTTTCTTACTGGTTTCATGAACAACCCTTACCAGTCCAGAACAATTTAACTAATTAGGATGCTGGAACAACAGGCTTTATTCATTCATCTCTTTCTTTTCTTTTTCTACCCTTCCCTCTAAAAGCATGGCATCACCAAGATGCAATAGATATCTATCAAAAGTAATTTGGGCATTATGGGATTCTCACTTTCTTGAGTTTATTACAGCCGTGCACTTTCTGACACCACTCCATCTTGCAAGACCCCCACTATCATAATCATCAGCTGTATAATGCTAGGCTTCATGCTTTATCAAGATGTAATATAGCGAGGGACGGCGATAAACACATGAATTCAACACGCGATATACACAACCGCACATATATGTACATGCCTACTGCGTTTGCATACATACGAAAAGAGGGATGGAGAGAGAGGGGGGAGAGGCTCACGGCGAATGGGAGTGATCCGAGGCGGCTCGTGCTCTATGGGCTCGAAGGAAGAGAACTTGTTGCTGGTGTTGATGTTGGGTTTGGAGGAAGAAGACGAGCCACTTCCCCTTGCCATGTTTTCCAAGCTAAGCTGCTGTTTCTGCGAGTATTCTCAGATATATATATATACATACCCCAAAAACAAAAGACAACTATTGGGACCAGCACAAGTAAATATGACTCTACTCGGTATGCTTTATTTGATGATTATCATTCCAAAGCATTAGCCAGAAGAGATGATGGATATTGGTGTATAAGTTTCTTGTGGTATAAAGAACTACGAGCAGCTCATTAGCTTCTGATTAAACAGACGCTAGCTATAGTAAGACCGGTTTATGAATTTAGTAACTCGAGCGGCAAATCATAACTTTATTGGATGCTAAATAGCCCCGTTTGTCGAAGAACCTATTGGCGAACTGCCATATCATATAGTAAACCGATCTAAAAGACCTGTCTCCATGTACACGAATGCGTCAAGAAGTTCAAAGAAGTTTTTTTTTTTTTGGAAGAACGATTAGTGGGAGATAATAGATTTGTTAATTAAGAATGGTTACCTGGTGGGTGTCCGGAAGAGGGAAAGACTGAAGAGAACCAGCCATGTTGACAGAGAGCAGGTTACTGCAATGCCCACACCTCACCGTTACTATTGTGCATAAACTGCTGCTTGGAACACTCACCTGCATGCATTTTCCTTTTAGTCTTTTGGGATTCAAAACAGTTTCATTTTTGGCCAAAAATACAACGAAAGGAAAGCATTTCAGCGTCACTAATTGCAAGATTATGAGTCTTGTGCCATCTTCCAGTTGCCATTTCATCAAACATTCTCTTCTCTTTTCTCTCTCTCTCTCTCTCTCTCTCTCTCTCTAGCGTACAGCACTGCCATAGTCTTCTAAAAGATGAGCTCTTGATGATGACCACGCTCGAGAACTTGTAGCTGTGTCTAGGTCACTCCATGTACCAGTTGGAAGCCCTGACAAGCAACTAAACACAACTTCTGAATCTTCAGAGTGATCGAGAATGGGAACAGGCTTTGAATCGGAAGCTTTTCCAAGAAGCATCATACGACAAGCATGATTCGAGCAGCAACCAAAGTATAAGTCCCATAACAAACAAGAAAAGATCCAACACTAGACACCCACCTACAACAGCACTCACTCACATACATACACAAATGCCCAGAAAGAGAGAGAGGGACTTTGTCGCTTGTTTTTTTTGTAAGTGAAGACTAAAAGCATATCAGCGAGCAACTTCTTAGCAGGTGCATTCAGGCCTCACATCGGTAAATACCCACAAGGAATTCTCAAATTTTAAGGCCTCTCTCTCTCTCTCTCTCACCAGATCCTTCTTTACATATGAGTGCGCCTCTCACTTTTTTCTTCTTCTTTTTTCTGGTTGCTCCTTCTGACAACCCCAAAACAAAGAACCATAAAAGACGGGCAAAATGGAAAGCGACGTGACCAGAACCGAAAACCATAAAGTCTATCGCCATTAACTCTACAAGGCTCATGAATAAAGTGCTTGAAAAGAAATGAAAAGGGAAGAGGGGAGAGGGGGGAGTGTTTTTGTTTTTGCGTTTTCAGAAATGAAATAATTGTTGGGGTGTTGCTGCTTCTTCCGCTCCTGCAGGCTTTTGTGCAGTGACTAGGATCACCCAGATCTTTGATTCTTTCGTTCAAAAGAAGACCAGGAGAAGACCCATTTTTGACAACAGCTAATGTTATCATCATGAAAGTGAGAATGTGTATGGTTCATGAAATTCTCTTCCTCTGCAAAAAGGGAAGGGGGAAAAAGAAGAAAGAACAAATGAACTTGGTAAAAACTTGTCAAGATTTTGGAGTGTGTATATCTTTAGTGCTGGTGCCATGATGCTTCTTCGTCAGTTGGCCTCAGCATGAGTGAACAGAAGCACCCACCTCACAATAGAGAGCGAGAGAGAGAGAGAGAGAGAGAGAGAGAGAGAGAGAGAGAGAGAGAGATTTGAGCAAAGTGTTTGATGAAATTATGTGTTATGACTAAGCAACTGACGAGAGCTGACGATGTACGGACCTTGGGCGATCGAGGATGATGATGAGTCACGAATTTTCTTTCCATTCAGGAAATTGGAAGGAGGCATGAACTTTTGTTGGGTCTAGAGTAGAGTAATAGCTTGAGATATGCGTTCCTTGTATAGAGTCTCAGGGATCACAGAAAAAAAAGGCTTCATGTTGACTTCTTGCACACAAACCACCATGGACCTGATCAGATCAATAAGAATGAAGAACCCTAACAGCTATCCAGTCTAGCTGTAGACCTATAACCTCACTACTAGTGACGAAAACCCATACTTTACTTTGCTTGGCAAAAAAAGAAAATAGACAAAACAAAAACATTCCTTTTCTTGAAATGATGGGGTGGTTCTTGTGCCTTGTCATACTCAAGAACAAGATCGCTGCAAGAAAACGACGATTGAGCTAGGTTGAGGGGTTCAAGATTTAAGACACTGATCAATTTGGCTGATTCACAAAACTATGCATGTTCTTTTCTACTGGTCTCGCTGTAATTTTCCGTCCAACTACATAACATTTAGAGAAATTCTTTAGGGAAGTGCTTGAAACTTGCAGTCTCTTAGGAAAGAAAGGAAAAAAAAAGGGTTGTTGAAGTCTTCAGTTTCGTTGAGAGAATCAAGCTCGATCGGTATACTTTTGTTCTCAAAATAGAATACCCTACAAAGCTTCGAATTCCGCCGTTTACGCAGCTGCTGAAACTCAAGACAGACGATTTCTCGCATCCGCAATCACGGAAAGAAGTAAGAGAAGAAGAAGAAGATGGAGAAGAAGTTAAAAAAAGGAGGAGGAGGAGTGAGTGAGTGGATTTACCGCTAAGATGGTGTTGCAGAAGTTGCAGTGAACATAACAAACGCGCTCGGTGGCCATTTCCAGTGACATTTCCGATCGATGGTTGGACCGTCGCCGCCCGTCGCCGCTGTGGGAAGATCAGAGACGAGAATCGTTCTTCAAGGGAATGAATTGCACATGGAGATTGGATACCTGCAGATCGATGGCAGTTATTTAAAGCCCGCACCTGACTTGGGATACCAACAAAAACGACAAAGAATAGCAACCAAAAAAAAAAAACTTTCTTTTGTAGAGAGAGAGAGAGAGAGGAGTGTGCAAAAATTACAAGGAGGAGTGAGGATGGGACTGGTCTGGTCGGGAGAAAACCGGATGGGAAGGGGAAGAGAGACTGGTGGGGTTTTTGGAATTGAAAGCTCTCTACTCTTCCCACAGACCAATTCTTGTCTTCCTCCTCCTAGTGCAAAAATTTTTATCCAAGGTAACGGTAATTTCGGTTTCGTCGCCAAAAAAAAAAATATATCATTAGATTTTTCGTCATGCCTACGTGCATATCCATCGTATCCAATTTGCCGGATCCAATCAAGTAAACAACAAAAATGCCCATTTAAAAAAAAAATCGATAACAGCATAAAATGTTTCTCGACTTAAATCCTGAACGTCATATCTGGACTGTACGTACCAGGCTGTCATTACCATATTATGTAATGTCTATCAGAATTCATATTCGTCGGAAAGACGTAACTGTCGTACCAGGTGATGCATATCCGGATTCATAAAAAGAAAGAACTCTCGTCGTTCCTGTAATTTTTTTTTTTTGTTGATAAAATATTTAGAGCCACAGGAGAAACTATTTTTCCAAGAAGGGTGGACCAGGAAAAGAATTTGAGTCAAAATGGAGGACTAGAATGAAAAAAAAAATTCTTCTAGAGAGAGAGAGAGAGAGAGAGAGAGAGAGAGAGATGATTGAGTGAATAATGAGTGGGTGGGAGCGATCCATCTTGGGGCTTGCTGTAGCGGACGAGGGGGGCGAGCCAGATATAATTGCCCTCTGCCCTTATTGGAATGTCTAGGGATTTGAGAATTTCCCTAACCTTCTTTTTTTCCTCTCCAATTAATAGGCTTGAAGTGACATCTTCGCAATTTTTTTTTATCTCTCTCTCTCTTTTTAATTCTTTTTTCGGTTCGCATGACGGTGAAAAAAATATTTAACACAAGTCCGTGTTCTAATAGTTCAATTCCTCCTATATTTTTCGGTATCTCCGCTTTTTATTGAGAGATTCCTATCGAAAAATTATGTCGAATGAACGTAAATATCGACCCGAATAAGATGCGCGAGCGATGATATAAGTTAAGATGTATTATAATAGCTTGATTTTATCGTATTTTCTAGTAGTTTCGTGGAAAAGTTAAGCGGACTAAAAAACAAAAAAACAAAAAAAAAACCTCGCCCGAAAAAGATGCCTGAGCGATGAGATATTCCCTCCCCAAATTTTTGCCCTCTCGAACTCATTGCAATAGGACATATAATTGAAGACGTGTTCTCGTAGCTTGATTCCTCCAATTTTTCCAGCAAGGCTCCGTTTTTTTAAATGAAAAATCGGTGATTTATAAAATATTTGCCCAGAATATGATCACTTGTATAGCTTGAAATAATCATCCCAATGAAAGGCGTCTTTTATTATTGACAGAAACTCATGTCTAAATATTTTCATTAACGATGAAAATCTTATTCATTCATTTAATTTTATAAGTGACACAAGCGATCATTTTCTGTAAAATGCTTATCAAATCACTCATTTTTCGCGCAACAAAGGAACCCTAAATTTCTCATCATTCGGCGATCAGCGAACGACAGTGCATTCTAAGCATTGTTTTAGTGTCGATTAGAGAGGCATCATAAGCTCATCAAGTGAGGCAGACTCGATCGCGTTGGAGACAATCGATTCGAGTATTCATTCGGAAGAGCGAATACTTATGAACTTTGGAGAGAAATTTCTTGGGCGGGATTCATGGAAAATGATTATGAGCAGCGTCTTTCTACAAGCGATACTTATAGCTATAGATTAGTATCCCAGTGGGATTAAATCAGAAACTCGAACAGATCATGGAGAATTAAGTTCGAAACCCTAGGGATTTTCCGTCTAATTCAGTCGATCAAGGACGTGGTTCTCACCGTAAATTTAACTTAGGAGACCATTTAACATGTCATTTATGTATCGTTTACAAATCTTTTCATTCCTGACATGCGACGTTACTGATTGTTGATGTGTTATTGCGTCCTCCGATCGAGCGGTGAGTATTCATTTATTAAGTTTAGGTTTACCCCCCAAATTATTTAACGGATTGGTGAGAACGATCTGGATCACAACAAAAGCAGACGTATGTCTTTGTATTTAGAGTTACGATTAAGTGTAGCGATAGCAAAAATCGCGTAAATAATTTTTAGCCTTTAGTGTCAATTCGTCTTAAGATACAAATCGTAAGGAAGAATCCAGGTCGTGACAATTTGGCCATCTATTTTGTGTACTAGATCGTAGTCGATTTTCTCCAGGCAAGTTCGCAAAAAACGGAATGCGCTTTTCGAGAGGATCGAAACGTAAACCATAGGTGTCGTTGCTCGTGCATCATGCATTAACACATTCGATTCGCTTTTTAATTCGATCATTTATCGTCTTTCACCGTATCTCGGAAGGTCTTTGTACACGAGATGAAATGACTTTTTTCGGGTCGTAAAAACCCGGTACAATCAAAACCCGTAATTTTTTTTTCTCTCTTTTTGGCTCTCGAATTGATTTGCGAAGAATTAATGAACCAAAGGATTCCCTTTTAATGTGCGTTTATTGATGTACTAAATGATATGTTGATAAGATAATTCTTTCCACAGTTCTCGCTTGATTGTCCTTTTCATATTATTAAATTAAAATAAAAAGTAGGGCATGTCAAATCGAAAAGAACATCGTCGATTGAGCGATTGTCCTCGTCTTAATAAAAACGGAAAACCGAATGTTGACAAGTAGTTGAAAATGCTGTAAATCGCTCATGTTACGTACACGGTCGGATCAAGAATATCAATCAAAGATGCCCCCCCGCATGCAATCTGTCGACATCAATCTGAAATTTATTGAGCAGCTGATTGATCGATTGTAACACATCCGCATTCGATCCGTTAGTTTCGCAAAAAATTTATATATAAATAATAATCACTTACCAAATTTAAATAATAAGTCGATATAAAATATTTTCATTATCAATAGTAAGCCAGCGAAAAATGATTTCTTCGTCGTTTATGTTTGAATTTTTTTTTTTCATGTTCGTTCATTTGTATTAGCGATGCAAGCGATTATTTGTATGAAATAAAGGGAGTCAAGGTGATCATGGTCGAAGCTATTAAGGTGGGTTCGCAATGAAAATTGTACATGGTTAGCACCTTTATATTAACTCTCTTTTTTTAATAATTGATGAAGCCGTGCATTTTCAAAGGTGGTATTGTACCTCGGAGAAGACGGGTAAATTTATACGATAGTCAAGGACATCGTCGGAGAGTATACGCACGCCTGTACGCGGGATACCTCTCTCTCTCTCTCGCGCTCGCTCTCTCTTCATCGGCTATGACTTGGATGTTGCTCGACGAGCTAACTCCGATCACGTATTTATGCATCTCCTCCGCTTCGAGGTCGCTTTCTCCGTCTCTTCATCGGTTCATCCGCCACGATAACCTTCGGAAAAGCGCGCGTCCGGCGACCGCTCGCCAGAAATTATTCCACCCCTGCTTAATTTTTCACCGTCAAATTAAGAAAACTTATTCGAGACGCTCGGCCAACTTGCCCGGCTTCTTCGCTATTTCGACGTCGAAGCGCATGGAAACGTGGGATGAATGAAGGTACTTCAAGCAAGTCCGCATGACGCCCGCCTTGACCCGCCGAAAGAACCTTCTCATCCTACCATAACCACCGCGTACGCACACCGACGACATTCGCCGAGTTCGGGCGTGGATACACTTTCGTTTACATCTAATACTTCTCGAGAGGTCGCGTAAGCTGGAACGTTTGTAACAATGTTGAAAATGTACCCCTGCCGTATACCTTTCGCATGAAGGTACGTCCGAATTCGACGCACCCCGCGCGCATAACGTTTCGATCCGGTACATCCATTCGACGTTTTGTTTGCCGAGAAAATTAGGGGGAAAAATTACCGAAAAAGTGTTAAACATATCATAAACACCCCTTTTTGTTCGTGTCAATTCAGCCATAAATCTTTTGCATTTTATGTTAATTCAATGCTTCCGATCGACTTTGGCCAGTCGGCGTTGACGTAGACGCCTACCGTTGCTGGTGTGGACGCCAGTTCGGACCATTTTTAATAACGCTCCGCATTGTTTTTTTCCTTTTCCTTTTCGTTTTCTTCTCCTTCTTCCTCTAGCTGGTCGCCGGATCAACAACCGGCCAGAGGCCAGAGCTGGCGAGGGCGAGGCTAGATGCGAAAGGTTTTAGGACTGAATTGGCATATTTACAAGTGCGAAACGTATGTCGAAAATGTAATCCCGTCGTATAACCTCTCACACGAAGTACACTCGGAATTCCACGCACACCAGTAATGTCTCGATCCAGTACATCCGTTCGACATTTCGTCTGCCAAGGGAGATACCTCCATGCGTAGTTTGTTACAGAGTCCTAATTTCGCGAAATCGGATCCGAATGAACGGGTCTAAATCAAGGTGGCCGCCGGGTCGGTTGTTCACGAAATTGTACCGCGATCCAGATAAGGGACGCATGTGGAACAAGGCCAAAGAAGCCTTTAACCATATCGGGGAAGAGAAATGGACCACGGATCCAATCGAGAAACAGCGACCCGACATTGGAAATGACAAGGTGAAATTTGGGATGTTTGGTGGGTGCATATGGCTTCTATCGCACGAGGTTAGTCGGTGTCAGGCCATCGCATGTTAAATTCCTACGCACACTTAATCTTCGAGCTGTCGTTCGGATTTCGTGTCCCAATCTTAACCGACGTCGCTGGGAGTAGCAAATCTATTTTGCCAATAATCGTGTTCATCAATATCTGGGGGAGAAAAGCAACAAGGTGAAAACCCTAATTTCAAGCAAACATTTTCCCTTCTCTTTAAAGCACGGAAGGCGAAAACCCTAAGACTGTGTTTGGTTGACCGGATAAAACTCGGGATAGGATATGTTTTATCATATCCTGTGTTTGGTAGTTGTCTAGGATAGGATATAAAGAGGATATAGGGGGATAAAATAATCCTAAGGGAGGGAGTGAGATAAAGCAGGATAGGATTTCTCTTCTCAATTGCTCAAGCCACTCCCTCTTCACCACTCCTTGTCTGCCTCTTCGCCACACCTAACAGCCTCTTTAGTGGCGGGCCGCCTCTCCGGCGACAGGCCGCCTCTCCGGTTAGAGGGGCTGCCTCTCCAACGGCCGACCGCCACTCCGATTAGGGAGATCGCCTCTCCGGTGACGACGAACAAATTCTTCAATGGACGTCTAGAGAATCGACTTTTGCATCACGTCTGACGAGACCTTCTCATGATCAGTTCGCAAGTTGACTCCCATCACTAACTTTGATCCTTGCCACTGCTGCCACTACAGACGTAACGATGGACTCGAGTGGCCATCCCGATGAACTGCTGTTCATGTCGTAGTCCCTACACCAATGAATCTGCATTAGTTGATCCGGCCAGCCGCGCTTCTACTTCTGAATCACTCCATCAATTTTTGTCAACTGATTCGTTAAGGTAAAGAAGCATTTGGAGGAGGCCACTCAATTGAATATACGGCAGATTTTAAGTGAGGACCTACTTGAACGTAAAGAAATCGGCTACTGAATTCCTCAGTCCGCATCTTCACCAATGCCTGCTAGTTAATCAAGTGAGAAAAGCCATCTTCCTGTGTGATCCATGCGAGGATCCATGTCCAGCGAGCATAGGCTCATATCGGCATCCTCAGAGTGCATCCACGAATTGGGAAGCTTATTTCACTTTGCAGAACAGGTCAATGATGAAGCTACCATCGAGCACCATCATCTGAATGGTACAAGTTAAGAACCATTATAACTGATATCCAACTTTTACCAAACAATAGATAGAATAGGAAATAAAGATATCCGACTTTTAATTCGCAGCTCACCAAACAAGAGACATGATTTGATCAAATTATTGTATTTATTATCCTATCCTATCCAGTCCTATCTTGACTAGAAATCTGGACGACCAAATGCGGCCTAAACTCGGTTAGGCAATCACGACGGCTCAGTGTGCTTTTGTCCTATACAAGATGGCTCTGTAGTGCCCTAATTAATCGAGTTTTATCAAAAGAAGGATTTCATTCATTAATGCTCGAGAAGTACATAAAATGCTTTTAAGCCTAGCAAATCCTAGATAATTGCAAAATAAATAAATAAATAAATGCCAGAAAGCAAATAACGAAGCACAGTCTGCAGCTGAAAGCACACTTTTATCCCATAAGAACAAATTTGTCATTGTAAACAATCAACGTCCGATCACTAGATTCAGTGACGAGTACACGCCGAGATCTCCCATTCCATTTGTGACGGATTGCGATGCATGTCTAGGTTCGATGTCTTCATCGCCATCGCCATGCAATCAATATATTGAAAGAACACATATCAAGTACATGTAAGGAACTCCCGAATCTACATCTAGATTTAGTCTAGGGTAGTAAAACCCCAGCTCTTGACCTAAATATGGATCGAGAGAGGGGGGAGTGGCATAATTTCGGAGAGGTTGTGGAGCCACGTCGCCATTATCCTCATCGGTGGTTGTCGATGGGGCGAATGGCGAAAACTGGTCTCCACGTCCGCCTAAGACCAGCGGCAGAAATTTACTCAGGCGCACACAAACTCCCAAAACGGATCGGGAGATTAAAGAAAAGACAATCGAGCAAAGAAAAAGAAAATCGGAGACTAAAAAGTATAATGTGCAGGATATCATATCTAGCGTTTGGAATTTGCAGGCCGGCTAACATGTCTTATCTCAATAAACATGCCCGGAATCCACACAACGAAATAGGGAGGAAAGGCACATGTTTCGTCGAATATCTAGAAAGACGCCGACATACCGTCGGGCCTTCTCGTTACAATATATTCCATCGTTTGGATTCCAATATCCCCGTTCCAAATTCTTCACTTTCTTCCTGCACGAATAGAAGGGACGTGATCATTGAAGGGCGGAACATAATCTTTCCCTGTTGCAATTTGTGGGGTCTGAAATCGGAAAGAATGTGTCAAACCCTACTTGAGTAAGAGCTCTCTATCGCATCTATATCACCCACAAATTGGTTGGTTCCCAGGAATCTTCAACAGGGGAAGAGAGTTCTCCACTCTCAATGTCTTGGAATTGAAGTCATCTTCCTAGTTGACCGCGGAACACACGAAAGACGAAATTGCTGAAGCCATCCTTATTTTTAGGTAAATTATGCGACTCGCGCCTCAGAAATGAATCTTATCTTTCGAGATTAGGAAACGAAATCGGGATGCGTTTGTGTCGCGATTCGAAAAACTTTTCCTAAAAAATGATCGCTCATGTCGCTTAAGAAAATGAGTTAATAAAAGCGAGATTCATCATTCAGGTAATGTTACGCCGTAAATTTTTCGACAACAAAAACCAATTTTCATTGGCTAATTACAATCAGTTTTAAGGAAATGTTTTTTCATTTTTCGCGAAATAAACGGAGTCTTAAAAGGGAAAAAATTCGCGTGTTCAAGTCTATAAAGTTTTCTTCTTCTTCTTCTTCTTCTTCTTGTTTTTTTTTTTTATTGGGCGGTCTTTTAAGCAGAAATAGTGTGAAGAATTACCGATTCCAAAATCTAAGTGGACATATGGAGCTAGAAAAACAAGTACAGCAGAAAAAGAATTGACTCTAAACATTTCTGGGTCGAGTCGGATTTCTCATGTTTATTAGCAAAATTGCGTGTATGCCTAAACTCGACGTCCGAAAGATTAGGCAAAAACTGTTTTATCGATGTTTATTTGAATAAATAAAAAGTACGACGAAAATAAAATTATTGATAGGTAAATAATCACAATGACGATGATTTCAATCTCAGAATTTCTCCCCATAATATCATTTTTATTACTTATTTTGCAAAATTTGAATTAGCATTCAAAATTTTTGAATCTGTTCTGTACAACAACCATCTAAATTATGAGGCGGGAGAGCGACATAGCTCTTGGATGGTTTTGTCGATTCTTTGAGTTCCGCTCTCGAACGACATCACGTCATGGGCCTGATCAGATGCCACGTTTCATCAATTGGGCCTGACTCAACTTCGGGCCGCTTAAACTGGTTAAGGCCCGAAGTGTGAAGAAATTCAAAACGGGCTTTTCCGGGCAACAACCTCGGATCCTTGTACTCCCCTTTTACTCCTCCTCCTCCTCCTCGTGTTATTGCTTTGACCCTGCCGATCATCTGAATGTCATTACTTCAAGTACCCTAGCCAAGAAACAACCATGCTAATCAAAGGTCTCGATCATCTCATAGTCTAATTTAAACAAGCAATCTCGGTTGAGGACCCCGACTCGACCCGGATATCAGAGTCTTTAAAGGTCGGACCATGCTTTTTGTCGAGAAGGGATAGGTGGAGTTTCTTCGGTCTTTCGTCATGGGGACGATCCAATCTCTTTCGCCTAGTTTAAACCCTTTTGTTTGGTTATCTGGATAGGATAAAATATGAAATTCGAAAATTCTTGTTATATCATCTACGTTATTAATCAAATCGCAATAATAAAACCGAATATTTTCACATCCCATTACGTCTATTGTTTGATTTGAACATCATATCAGTGTAAATGAACGTAAAAATTGCACAAATGTGTGTGTATGTGAGAGAGAGATAAATAAAAGTACTAAATATGTGTATTTCTGTATATTGAATATATATTATAAGATAGGAAGAAATTCAAGTATCTAGATAAAATCAGGAATAAATAAACATAAAATTGTTGATCTTTTTTTTTTAATTTTGAGTATAATGCTATATACTAGGGGTGAGCAGTTCCTCGATCCGGTCCGGTTCTCCTCAAGAACTGAGAACTAGACCGTTGGTTCCGGTTCCCAATTTTCGGAACTGTGGACCGGACCATTGGTCCGGTCCGATTCTCGGGCAGTCCTATAAGACCGGTAACTATGTTGACTTTTGAATAACATTCACTCTCCAATCACCAAATGGGGTTGGTTCATTGCATCTCTCCCACAGTCTCTATCTTTATATTATTGGTGTATGTTTTGTATGTTCATGAAGGAAGAAAGAACCAAGTAGCATGGGAATAGGGTCATTGGCCTTTTCTTTTTCTTTTTTTTGCAGAGGAAGAAGATTTTAAGGTCATCACATGAAAAGCAAATAAAGCCAACAAAGATGAGCTTATGTGCTTCCTCGACCCCTTCACTTTTCTTTAACCCCCTCTCTCCTCTTCTTTTACTATTTCGTTACATTATGTCTCTTCACTTGATTTTTTCCCTTCGTGTTCAAAAAACATTTCAGATTAAAAATTATCACGTGACTGCCTAAGATGTGAGAAGGGGAGATGCCATAGAAAGTTTGGAAAGAAAAAGGGGAAAATTGGATTTAGCATTACGATTAAAAAGTTTAAAAAATATTAACATCTACCGGTCCGGTTTGGGAGGTCCAGTCCGGTCTCGTATCCATGGAACCGAGAACCGGACCGTCGGTCCGGTCCGATCCGGGCGGTCCGATTTGCTCACCCCTACTATATATTAGAATTCAAGTATAGTTATTTTCAAATTTTATATTAATCTTATTAGTTTAATAAGTTTGTTATTTTTTTTTTGGTCGAAATAAGTTTGTTATTTGAGAAAGATAACTTTTATATTATGGATACTATAAATCCTATCCACCTTCATCCCACATCCTCTATGGGATATTTCATATCTAGGATATATTCGTCTTATATTCGACTTTATCTTATTTTGGGCATAAACCAAAGATCTAATTTTTGTCCTATCTTGAATTTTATCATGATTATTAAACATAGCCTATGTGCTCTTGTATGAATATTTTTTTTTAATTTTCTAGAATCTTATGTTCTATACCTCATAAAACTTTCGGCCTAATTCCCAATCAACTGTAGATCGGTCTCAATTTTGGTCTGAACTCTTTTTTTTTGTCTAATAAAAAAATGCAAACGTTAGGTCATGCCCCAATCTTGATCCAAATTTTTATTTGTATCATAAAAAAACATCAACTTTAGGTAGCAACCCAATTTTGCCCAAACTTTTTGTTGTCTGCTGCCTAAAAAAAAAAATCAAATTTTAGGCGACACCAAAATCTGGCCCCCATCAAGCTTTCATCTAATAATGTCGTCAAAGATTCGATGTGTCAGCCCACGTGTATTCAGCAGAAACTCTACGGGGGCTAGATTTGGGTACCGATTGAAAGTTGGTGCTTCTTCACGAGATAAAAAAAAAAAATCGGGAGCAAATTAGGGACACGTGCTGAAGTTGGTGTTCTTTTAACGAAACAAAAAAAAAGTTTGGCAAGAATTCGGACCAGACATAAAGTTGGTATTTTCTTATGAGACAATAAAAAAGTTCGGGCCAGAATTAAAACGTGATTTTTTTTTTCTGTCAAAGATAGTTAGAGTTAAAATTGTTGCTTTTCAAAGGAATTGAGACAAATTCATCACATAATACTCATGTATTTCGTTCCCTCCTCTTTTTTTTAAAAAATTGGGTCAAAGTATTTAGTTCCCGATTTTGTCATTATTCACATTTTGGGTTTGGGCTTGGGCTTGACGATCGTTATATTGTAAATTACAAGACACTGGGCTACTTGATGTTACGACGATCTGGATCTGGGCCCATGAAGTCATGTGCAACTAAAGATGCTTGACCACCATGAGGGACAACTCTTGGATGGACCGTAGAAGCAACCAAAATCCAAGAGAGGGCGCGTGAATATTGACAACAATATTTGAATTTTCTTTATTTCGCGAATAATGAATAATTTAAAAATATTTTTTAAAAAAATAATCGCTTAACATAAATTGTCATTAATGATGAAAATATTTGTTATTGAATAATTATTTCAAGCGATACAATTATCTATGTCTAAATCTGCTCTCCATAACAAAGGAAAGAGATAATCCGTTCGAGTGAAATCTTAAAAAAAAACACAAAAAAATTTGCAGGCTAAACTCATGTTGGCGTTGGGCCTGGGCAGCTTCATGTGTCTGAAGAAATTAGATGTAAGCAAAAAAATCGAGATCCATCCAAAGAACTATACCTAACCGACTGGTTTTAGATGGTTCTGATTGGCCATCGGTCTAGCTCCCGATTCCGATTTACTAGAATTGGCCGATGCATTTTCAATTTTCAATTTCGGGTGGGAACCACCCAACCGAACCAATTGGACCAGACCTATTTATATAATATAATTATAAATTTTTTAATCGAAGCTATTTCCCTCTATTTTGAAATTTAGCAAGCTATGTTGTGATTCTTCAAGCTTATCTCACTTAAGGTCTTCTCTTGAGATATATCTCAGCATGGTTGTTAAGTTTTATTCAGCATATAGACCTATACATCAACAAAAAATTATTCATAACATATACTGCCCCAGTTGCATACAAGCATTGAGAAATCAGCTAAAAGAACAAATGATGGATTAGTCTACAGAGGCTAGGAAGTAAGAGAACTCATCCTGCTTTCCGAAGGCATTCTGCAAAGACGAAACAGAACATTAGTAATAATGGGTACGACCGTTCTATGGATCCACTTGGGAATCAGACCAGACCGGTAGTTCGGTTCTTAGATGGGTCCATAGAATGAGAGGGTGGTTTACAATTTTGCATTCGGAACCAGTCCCTAGCGGTTATTTTTCAGTTCTAGGGTGGGAACTATCTATCCTGAAACCGATTGTCCCTAAAAGAAACAAAGTTCACTATCCGGCCAATTTTTTTAAAAAAAGAATTAACTTAGCTAAAATCTTGAAAGAAATTCCCATTTTCCTTAAGTAAAAAAGAAAAAAAAAACAATTAGTCACATCAAGTTAAGATTGAGGGTATGGACGCTAGTATTGAATTTGATTTCTTCTCTCAGCAAGGAGGCATGAACAGATTTAAAAGAGAGAGAGAGAGAGAGAGAGAGAGAGAGAGAGAGAGAGAGAGAGAGTTTTTCAGGCATTTATAATATCATTTATTCTGACATTTATGATGTCATTTATCCCGAACCTTAGGGGCAATTTTCCAAAATAATTTTTTTAAAAAAATATTTGCCAAAATAATATAATAATAAAAATATTTACTGAATTGGGTGCCAATTGGCAATTGGGCCGTCGATCGGCACCCAATTAGCCAGTTGGGCCCCAATCGGCGGCCCAATTGCCAATTGGGGCCCAAAATATTTTTTTTAATTATAATTATTTAATTTATATTTTCTTTTTTATAAAAGTAATTATTAAATAATAAATTATATTAAAATTAAGTAAACTTTGAGGAAAAAAAGACAAGCACTATATAATTCATATTCCACCATTAAAATTGACTTTTAATTTATATTTTTTATAAAAGTAATTATTAAATAATAAATTATATTGGAATTACGTAAAATTTGAGGAAAAAAAGACAAGAACTACACAATTCATATTCCACCATTAAAATTTACTTTTAATTTATAATTTTTATATTATCAATTACATAATAAATTATATTGGAATTACATAAACTATGAGGAAAAAAAAATAAGCACTGCATAATTCATATTCCACCATTAAAATTAACTTTAAATTTATATTTTTTATAAAAGTAATTATTAAATAATTATAAAAGTGCTTGTTTTGTAGTGCTTGTTTTTTTAATGGTGGAATATGAATTATAAATTAATAATTACTTTTATAAAAAATATAAATTAAAAGTCAATTTTAATGGTGGAATATGAATTATGCAATGCTTGTTTTTTTTCCTCATAGTTTACGTAATTCTAATATAATTTATTATTTAATAATTACTTTTATAAAAAAAATATAAATTAAAAGTAAATTTTAATGGTGGAATATGAATTATGTAGTGTTTGTCTTTTTTTTCCTCAAAGTTTACTTAATTTTAATATAATTTATTATTTAATAATTACTTTATAAAAAAAATATAAATTAAAAGTAAATTTTAATGATGGAATATGAATTATGTAGTGCTTATTTTTTTTCCCTCAAAGTTTACATAATTCCAATATAATTTATTATGTAATTGATAATATAAGAATTATAAATTAAAAGTAAATTTTAATGGTTGAATATGAATTGTGTAGTTCTTGTCTTTTTTTCCTCAAAGTTTACGTAATTCCAATATATTTTATTATTTAGCAATTACTTTTATAAAAAATATAAATTAAAAGTCAATTTTAATGGTGGAATATAAATTATGTAGTGCTTGTCTTTTTTTCCTTAAATTTTACGTAATTTTAATATAATTTATTATTTAATAATTACTTTTATAAAAAAGAAAATATAAATTAAATAATTATAATTTAAAAAATTGTTTTGGGGCCCCAATCGGCGATTGGGCCGCCGATTGGGGTCCAACTGGCGAATTGGGTGCCGATCGACGGCCCAATTGCAGATTGGCACCCAATTCAGTAAATATTTTTTTATTATATTATTTTGGTAAATATTTTTTTAAAAATATATATATTTTGGAAAATTGCCCGAACCTTTGAGCCCGCAATGTCATGCCATTACAACAGAAGAGGGAATGGGTCCCACCCAACTACCATGAACTGGTCTGGTCATGAAATGCTCCGACCCAACCTATAACTGTAAAACCCCCTCGTCACAGATAAAGCGCCTGGCGATCTTCCCGAAGCCCACACGACCTCGCCTTCTTGTTCGCAACGAGGTAAACTTTCGTTTTCTCGTTTCAAGAATTCCAACTAAAACCTGCCCAAATTGAAGTTTCACCGTACTCTTCCTTTCCCCACCTTGGCGTGTCCGCTCCTAATGGCGATGTCGCCGGCCGGAGTGTTCGCCGGAATAATCCTCCTCGTGGCCCTGTACTGCGGCACCGACCCGTTCCGGCACAGCGCCCTATCGGGCTTCCCCGACTTCGAGGCCTACAAGGCCGACATGCCGCCCTGGTCCGAGGTCCCGACCGAGAGGGATTCCCAGAATCTGCTGCAGAGGTCGGAGATCAAGTTCCTGAACCAGATTCAGGGGCCCGAGAGCATCGCCTTCGACCCGCTCGGCCGCGGCCCGTACACTGGCGTCGCCGACGGGCGCGTCCTGTTCTGGGATGGCCAGGCCTGGTCTGATTTCGCTTACACTTCGCCCAATAGGTGAGCGAGGGAGTGATACAGCTCTTTGAGTGGTGTGTGTTTGGCTGTGAATTTACGTTATTGATGGCTCTGGGGGATTGTGTCGTTTTTTGCCCAGGATGTGTTTGTCTGTGTGTGTGTGTGTGTGTGGCTACTATGGAATGGAGAGTGCTTGTGTAGGCTGGACGGAGAGGAGATGATATTCTTTGGTGCACAAATCTGTCATCTTTTGGTTAAAAATGCCTGGTGATGCCGTTATTAGGCTTAGGACTGCGATACCGTTCGACTTTCAAGCCGTATCCGGAGAGCTTTACCTTATGCTTCATGGGGAAAAATAGTTCTTTTTGAGTGAATGTCATGCTTCAGAATTCGTGGTCTAATGTAATTTCCTCTGATTTGATTTCACATTCTTCTCGAAATTACTTTTGCATCCCAATGCTGATCGAGTATTGGCATTGGGTAGCATCACTTTTAAAAGTATAAGATAAGGTAACAAACTCTCGTCAAAGCAGGTCGGGTCATCTCTGATTCTAAGCTTCTGCATTTTCGTGCTTCGGCACACGTGCACCGGTCTTTAAGCTTGGGATTGCTCTGGTTTGTGCCCATGCTGATCAGAATGATGGATTTATTGATGTCCACCTTAGTTTTCCTGTAGCAGTTATTTCTGAAAGTTCCTTTCCTTTTCCTCCTTTTCTAGTAAGTTTTCTCTTTCCCTCCCTTGGAAGTCTGAGACATTCATATGTTCTTTTTCATTCAGGTCAGAACTATGTAATCCAAAACCATCACCTCTGAGTTATTTACAAAATGAGCACATCTGCGGCAGGCCTCTTGGTCTTCGTTTCGACAAAAAAACAGGTGATTTATACATTGCAGATGCATATTTTGGGCTAATGAAGGTGGGACTTGAAGGTGGATTGGCAACATCTCTAGCAACTGAAGCTGAAGGAATGCCATTGAGATTTACCAATGATCTGGACATTGATGATGAAGGAAATGTATATTTTACAGATAGCAGTAGCAAATACCAGAGAAGGTATTTTAATGACAAACATGCAATTTCTAAAATAAGTGATTACATGCTCTGCCAAATTACTGAGTCCATGAAGATTTCTACCATTTGAACAAATGCAAAAACTTGAATTTTTCACAAATGTGGTAATGAGATGCTCTCGACTTCTTGTTACCATCACATTATCTTGCTCCTTGCTGTATTTCCTTGACTGCGAAGTTACAATTCTAGATATAATTTTGTTTTTTCAACCATCTCACGAGTCTATTATTTCGTTATTGAGTGAAATAACTTGTCTTTAGGACCATTTTTTGTCGCGAGTTTGTGCTTTTTTGTCAAATTAGGCATTTGGAATAGTCTGCCATCTTGATGATATTTTATAAAGCTCCGAGGATTTGCTTGTGGATAGTAATCTTGCTTTGGTCATTTTTCACTACTCTTGTCTGGTGTCTTGTTTTGTTTTATTCGTTCTTGTCACATGGGATGGTTGAGTTTTATTAACTTGGATGTTATAAATTTTGCGCAGGAACTTCTTACACTTGGTTTTTTCTGCTGAAAGTAGCGGAAGGCTTTTAAAGTACAACCCAGCTACAAAGGAGACCACAGTTCTTGAGAGAAATCTACAATTTCCAAATGGCGTGTCCTTAAGCAAGGACAGATCTTTCTTTGTCTTTTGTGAAGGTGCCATTGGCAGGTGTGTCATGTTGATTCATTGACTGTTCCTGTCGGATCAGTCCCAATGGATTCTGCCTTTACCAATTCTATTGCTTCTGCTGGTTTGATGACATGTTAGTCTTACATATTAGTCAACCAAGGTTAGTTCTAAGCCAGTAAGCCAGTAGGAAGATTACGAAATATTTCCGGAGACCTCTAAGGTAGCACTTTCATTACTGCATTACCATTGAATTTCTCGAGACAGCCCTTTTTTCAAGCCGAGAGTTGGCGACGCTATGCTCTGACTCTGAGTATTTTAATCATTGGAAGCCCCCCCGCTGGTTTGATGACATGTGAGTCTTACATATTAGTCAACCAAGGTTAGTTCTAAGCCAATAAGCCAGTAGGAAGATTACGAAATATTTCCGGAGGCCTCTAAGGTAGCACTTTCATTACTGCATTACCATTGAATTTCTCGAGACACAGCCCTTTTTTCAAGCCGAGAGTTGGCGACACTATGCTCTGACTGAGTTTTAATCATTAGAAGCCCCCCCGAATAACTTGTATATACAGCTTGTGTTAGTTCAACGTGTTTCTTGTGAAAGTGGATTGTTGGCAAATTAGCTCTTAATCTATGAATGAGCATGGACTGTGAAGTAACATTTCAAGGGATCCCTCCCTGCCAAGCTTTCAGATGCTATCTCTGAACCATTGCAAGGGCTTCCATGGCCGTGGGAATCATCTTTAATACCTTAAATCAATGGGCATATACAGTCAAGAATCAATTTTATTTTTTTTAGTGCATGTTTGTGGAGATTCACTGTGGGATGATCTTTGTAGATTGCGGAAGTACTGGTTGAAAGGTGAGAAGGCCGGGACTTCGGAAGTGTTTGCTGTCCTGCCAGGGTTTCCCGACAATGTCCGGACCAACAAAGACGGCGAATTCTGGGTTGCAGTCCACTGTCGCCGCACTCTCTACACGTACTTTTGCGCTCTCTACCCTAAAATTAGGAAATTTATACTCAAGCTCCCTATTTCGGCAAAAATACAGTTTGCCCTTCACATTGGGGGCCGACTTCACGGAGTGGTCGTTAAGTACAGCTCGGAGGGCAAGGTCTTGCAGGTCCTAGAGGACAGCCAGGGCAAGGTCGTGAGAGCAGTCAGCGAAGCGGAGGAGAAGGATGGGAAGCTCTGGATGGGGAGCGTTCTGATGCCCTTCATCGCGGTATACGACCTGGTTTGAAGTGGATTCGCTTCTTTTCTCCTCGGTAGAGGTGGCTCGTTAATAAGTAAGTCATTTTGTTCTCGCATCAGCCTTTTCTTTGACATGCAGAGGACATTAGGAATTGGGGATAGCATTGAAGAGAAGCCCCTTTGTTGGATACAAAGCCTCGTTTAATTTTTACCCGATACGTTTAGCTACTACTGCTTCATCATTTGCTTTATTTGGTACGTTGATTGTTGTTGTTTATTCTAATCGCGATCATAAAATTGACAGATCCGAAAGGGACTTTAGATTTATCGAGCGCATAGGATCTCTGATGCACACGAGTGAGGTGTGCTTCCGCATCTTACTCGGATTTCTGACCGGCCCCTTGTGAGTTAGCGGCGACTCCTTAGTCTGATTTTGAATGAACAAATTGATTGTAAAAATCAAGTTGCGATTGGTAAGGCTCGAGAGAGTTCGCAACCGGGGGATGACATGTCGCAAGAGGAGGAGTCATTCGCGCCCATTTATCAGTAACCATCAATCTCTTTTAAGGACATCTCATGTCAACCTTCGAGAGGGCGACACGTTGCAAAAAATCAACGAAGGGATTTTAGTTCAGCTTTTGTCGGGGATCATTACATTTGGGGCCCTTAGATCTTCCCCTTTTTATAGGAGAGGAAGATTTAAGGGTTGGTGTCACTATGATCGTCCGCCGTTATGGCAGATGATCCAAACACAAGTGCATAGGCCTTTGGATTAAAGAATTAGTAAATTATATTTTAGAAAGACGTTAGGAAGCAACTTTGATGCTATTTTTTAATTAAACTATTTATCGATGAAATAAAGCCGTCCACGGCAAGATCTAGTCACTGGTCAACCTCGCTTGAGGTCGCACGACCCTCAAGCGAGGTTGGCGGTGGCTTGATTTGGCCGATCGCAGAGCCTCGTCGGTAAAATTAGGGTTTTTGAGGACATTTCTGGAATTATGAAGGTTGAGCGAGGGCGAAGTGTGAAAGGAATTGTTTTTTTATTTGCATTCTGGAAATGCAGTGTTCATGTATCTTCATACTTGCTTTGGACTAATCTGGGGAAAATTGTCAAAAAAGTCCTAAATTTATTACACTTTTGCTAATTCAATTCTAAACTTTTCAATTTTGCCAATTGAGTTTAAACTTTTTGCATTTGTGCCAATTCAGTTCATCCGATCAACTTTGACCAGTCGGTGCTGATGTGAACGGTCGACGTTGACGGGTAATTTTCAATCATATTTTAATATTCTTTTCAAATTATTTATTTATTTTTTTTCTTTTTAATGTTCATCTTCTTTCCCATGGAAAATGTCTAGGAAAGCCCGTGGATTTGATCGGGTGGTGCTGTTAAACTTCTGCCAAAACTCTTGTGAGAGCTCACAGCTCCTTGTATTGCGATAGATGGTACTTGTGCTAGCTTTTCTTTGACTGCTTCTGAACAAAGGCGACAAACCCATTTGTATGAATAACAATCCTTGATTTGGGTGCCATGGCGTCGTCGGATCTAGGCGGCTCATCTAGCGATGTAGCGACGGTGTCGCATCGCCACGGCCGAGGAGCTCATCAGATTTCCCTAGGAATCTGGTTGGTCCTTGCTGGTCATTCGATCTGAGAAGCTTTTGCTCCAAGGTATTCACCAAAAAGAGTTAGCGGAACTGATATATAGAACCAGAGCAACAGTAGGATAACGAAAAGAGAAAACGATATCAAAAATATATTAAATTATTATAAAAAATGGTCCTGTCATCATCGGTCAGTGTACACGTCAGCGTCGTCGGCATTTACGTCAGCGTCGGTTGATCAAAGTTGGCCGGATGGACTGAATCAGCTTAAATACAAAAGATTTTAGGACTGAATTGGCTCAAAAAAAAGGTGTAGGACTAAATCGACACAAATGCAAAAGTTGTAGGAGTGAATTGGCAAAATTAAAAAGTTTAGGACTGAATTGGCAAAAGTGCAATAGGTTTATGACTTTTTTGACAATTTTCCCTTCTAATGTCTTTAGAGGCCTTTGAAAATATAATTGCATTCCTCCAAAGTTTCCCAAACTAATGAATCAAACGTCAATTTCATTTGCTCAAGGGAGTTTAAAGTCCCAAAGTCTGTCTTTTTTTTTTTTTGGTCGAAAGTCCTAAAATCCTTTGAAAATGCTGAAAAAAGCACACCCCGATAAATCCACAAACAGCCAAAGATGTCCGCGCGAGTGAGATGATTACCTTTTTTTTTTTAACATCTTCTTCAAATTTGTGACAGACATTTTGATTTTCTTTAATACGAAATACCTAAACTTAGGGTGCGTTTGTTTTGGGGAAAGTATTTTCAAGAAAAGTGTTTTCTGGGCTTTGGTCCGTTTGGTTCACGAAAAATAATTTGATCAACGAAAAGTACTTTCCAGTCAACAATGATTTTATTCATTAAAATAGAAAAATGAATTTCCCAAAATAAAAAGGTGAAAATACTTTCCCAAATTTGAGTCTATCACTTTCTTTGGAAACGAGGCTGGAGCCGATCCCGAGGCCAAGGCTGCGACCCGAGCAGGGTTTGAAATCATTTTACAAATGAAAATCAAACACCGAAAAATATTTTCGGTAACATATTACCAAACAAAAGAAAACAAATCGTCTTTCGAGAAAGTGGTTTCCAGAAAATCACTTTCTAGAAAACAAATTCCTGAAAATCACTTTTCTTGAAACAAGTACACCCTTAGTTAAGTTATCAATGTTATCTTGTAAATTTGCAAAAAAAAAAAATTATGAATCTAGGCATTGTTACAAAGGTGTTGCTTCAAAACATTATAAGAGATTGGCTACCCGAAGGGGAAAAGGAAAAAATGGAGTTTCCTGAGCAAGCAAGGAGACATCGAACTACAGATTTTTATTTAAAGAAACAAAACCGCATCATGGTATTATTACGCAATAAGACTTTCCCAAGATACCATTTTTAAATGGTAGACAATAGGCATAGTCCCAAAATAGAAAGCAAAAGATATTGTTTGCCAAAAATTTATGGTCCTATTAAACTCGAGAATTATTTGACCATAATATCACAAAAATTCCAAACTAGTACAATAGTGAAAAACGTACCGTAAACTAAATCCAAATGTGATATACATGGGACAAATTTACTCTCATTAGTTTCTTGTTAAATTTTACTGTCAAATTGCTGAGTTAGGTGACACGTGATAGTTGATCGGTGTACCATTTTGAGGTTTTTACCCTCCATTTGTCGCATGCACGTCAATTTAATGGATTTCATAGTACAAACCCAATTTATCGAAAACTAACGAAGAGTAAATTAGTCACAAACATATTGATTTGAGATTTTTAGTGGTCAAAAATTAATTTTGGGTAAATTTATCATATGTGTACTGGTTTAATATTTTTTTGTGATGTTGAGATAAATTTATCACATGTGTACTGATTTTAGATATTAACTAACAAGCTAATTATATTTATGGCTTAGTTTGTTTCCCAAAAAATATTTTTCAAATTTTTCGGCTTTTGGTTTGTGAAGAATAGGCATGAACTCCTAAAAAACATTTTCCTCATCTTTCCTTCCTCTCCTCTCTCATATCTTCCTTTTTTTAAAATTATTTTGTTACTTTCTTTTCATTTTTATTTATCTTTTCATTGAATAAAAACAATTTTTAAAAATTTAACTATTTTATTTAATTATTTTATTTATTTTCTTCCTTAATTTCTTCATCAGTCGATCGTCGGCCACATGCAAGGCTCGGCGCTGTCGGAATTGGCTTAGCCTTGAGCGAAGCTCGCCTCACTTGCGGGCCGGCGACTGGTTGATGAAGAAATTAAAGAAGAAAGAAGATAAAGAAGAAGATAAAAAAATTTAAAATAGTAACTAAAAAATAACATTTTATAC
Organism: Rhodomyrtus psidioides; assembly: GCA_021437785.1. Taxonomy (NCBI): domain Eukaryota; kingdom Viridiplantae; phylum Streptophyta; class Magnoliopsida; order Myrtales; family Myrtaceae; genus Rhodomyrtus; species Rhodomyrtus psidioides. The sequence goes on from JAILYB010000153.1 coordinate 1,521,699, forward strand.
AAAAAATGAAAAGTAATTAAAGTTTCAAATTATTCAATAATTAAAAATCAAGGAAAATAATGAAAAATCAATTCCTTGTCAAACGACGGAAATCATTTTCGAATTCATTTTTAAATCTTAGTCAAATACCAGAAAATATGATAATTTTCCTAAAAAATGACTTTTCAAAAAAGATTCTTCGAAAACATCATTTTTTTGCGAAATAAATAGAGCTTATGTGTATATTTTTTTATTTTTTGAGAAGATGCATTTCCGCTTTCCCGGTGCCGAGGGAAAATTGCATGGTTCACATATTCCTTTTCCTATTTTATGTTATTGCCAAAATGTTTTTTTTTTGGTCGGATGTTATTGCCGAAATGTAAAAAAGTTCTTTTTTGGTTTTTTCCGTCGAGATATAAAGAGAAGAAGAAGAAAGAAGAGACCGCCATCAGAAGAATCGAACCGGCCGGTCGAGAAGGAATGCGCGGTTGTCCTTGTCCAGCAAGTGCGACTCCAGCGAAGCAGCGGAGGACCGGAGGTGCAGGTGAATGAATTCGGCGGGAGCCGCTCCTAGTCCGACTCAGAGCTGAGTTCGCTGGACTCGCCTTTGGCTTCCAGCCCACACCCCTCTCTCTCTCTCTCTCTCTCTCTCTCTCTCTCTCGCGCGCGGCAAAACCTAACGTCGAACCAGCTCTCCAGAGTCCAGTCCCACTCCACCACAAGCCATCGCGTAGCTCCCTTGGCTCTTTCCATCCTCCCCCTCCTTCTTCACCTACCTGAATCGTTGCCACCGCTTCACCCATCTCTCTACGTTCCTTCAGTATTCTCTCATCGCGTTTCTCCGTTTGTCGCGATATCCGCAGCGCCTGAACATTGCGGACTGCTCGAGAGCTCAGACATGGTGAGCTAGGGTTCTTCTAAAGTCTGTTCTTTTAGTTGTTGCACGAATGGGTTCCGATGTCTACAGGTCTTGTATTCTCCGTCTGTTTCCGGAGAAAGTGGGATTAACTAAATTGGGTTGCTTTTGTTTTCAAGTGTGAAATTGCATACTTAATTAGTTATCTATTGTTGGCCGACGGAAGCAAATATTATTTAGCTATCGATTGCTGACATTGTAGTATACTATTGTCCTGATGACAATCCACGGACTGTTTTGGATCGCAGTCGGATATCAGGAAGTGGTTCATGAAGCCACATGACAAAGGCAATGGCAATGCAAAGCTTGGAAAACCCGCGTCCAGTGATTCGGGAAAACCCCTTCCAGCAAAGTCTCAGCCTGATAAGCCTGTGGGTGCAAACTTATCTTTATTTTTGCTGATGAGTAACTAGTGTTTCTCTCCTTGGTGTTTTGATTTGTGTACTTCAATAAGCAGTTGAATTGGGGGAGAAAGAGAAGAAAAGGAAAGGTCGAATGACTCAGTGTTTTTCTTTGGATGTGAATGTATCTTCGAATTGCGGAGGTCATAAGCATTCAATGGTGTTGGCTGCTTAGTTATTCTAACTCTGAGAGGGAAAATACTGATCTTTCTTCTCCAATGTTCAATTCCCTACCATGGAAATTTCCTAAGCAGCCTGCTCAGATAATTAAGTGTAGCCTTTTTTCTCCCAGTTTTCTCATTATGCCTTTCTTTTCTTATCTTCTTTGGGTTGTTCAAGGGATTATTGCAAAACAATATGAATTTTTGGTTGAAAAATACTTACCAATGATCAGGTACTTGCTATGACAAAATGAATTCTCATGAGGAAAGCAAGGAAGCATGCATGGATGGAGTGAACATCCTAAAGCAGGAACTTAGTTGGCAATTGATATATTTACTTGCTCACTAAAATTTCAGGTGCATCCAGTACAGGAGAATTCAGCTAGGAAGAAAACCAGCAAGTATTTTGCTGCAGATAAGCAGAAGCTGAAAGATGAAATAGAACCAGAAGAGGTTTCAACCAAAAGAAAATCTCAGAAGGATATCGAGCAATCTCTGAAACCCCCTCCACCTAAGAAAATGCACACGGTTGAGGATGACGATGACGATGACAATGACGATGACTTTGTCTTGCCCACTCCTAAGAAATCATCTGATGTCACACCTAGCAAGAAACTGAAGTCTAGTTCTGGTAGGGGGGTTCCAAAGAAACTAGTAGATCTTGAAGGGAGCGACGATGATGATGATCATAAGGATGCTAAATCTCCTCCTAAGTCTGGTGGAAGGGGTCGTGGTGGTAGAGGGAAATCTGCAGCTCCAGCTGGTGGAAGAGGCAGGGGCGGCGGTGGACGAGGTGGATTTATGAATTTTGGAGAGAGGAAAGATCCTCCTCACAAGGGACAAAAGGTAGAATATGCTTATGGTCCTCAATATTTTTTCTTTTGGGGATAAAATGCTTTCTTGTAATTAATTATCTTGTTTACGTTGATTCATTATGTGCCAGGAAGTCCCTGAAGGTGCTCAAGATTGTTTAGCAGGTTTAACTTTTGTGATCAGTGGAACACTTGATAGGTACTTCAAATCATTTTCCCCCTTCTTTAAGTTAAAACTTTTGCTTCCAAATTCCCAGTTGCATATTTCTGATCCTCTTAACGTGAGGACGTCTCTTTCTTGGTTGCTTACACTTTTAGTGCTTTGTAAATCTGGAGATTCATTAGTGGCACATTTACAATTTTCCAGTTTGGAGAGAGAAGAAGCGGAAGATCTAATTAAACGACATGGAGGTCGTGTTACCGGATCAGTTAGCAAGAAGACGGTCATCTCATATTCCTCTCATGATTTAGTATTAAGAGTGTTATATGAATCCGAGTTACTTACTTCCCTAATTCTGTGTCCAGAATTACTTGTTATGTGATGAAGATATTGGAGGAAATAAATCTGCAAAAGCGAAAGAGCTCGGGTTATTACTTTTTCTGTGGATATTGGTTGTTATTATAGTATTAAAACAGTTAGTTTGCAGTGCTCATTTGTGGTTTTCGTTTCTTTGATTTAGAACAACTTTTCTTACGGAGGATGGTTTGTTTGATCTGATCCGGTCATCAATCCGTACAAAAACACCTGTTCAAGAGAAGTCCAAGATTACAGAGGAAGCTGTGCCATCTTTGACCAAGAGAACTCCACAAAAAGCTGATCCGAAAAGTATGCCTTTATAGATATTTGTTCCTTTCTGGTCATCCTTTTTTGCAATATTATGTATTATGCTGTTTTACATGACTTATTTTTTTTCCAGACAGTATTTAAGTTCTTTTCTGCTCAAATGAATCTCAAAAGAGTCTTCAGGTCATGACATGGCAGACGAAATAAATGCGGAATCCTTGGTTGAGGAGTTTTAGGGGAAAACAACGAATTTGCATGCTCTAAATACTGGGATAATGGCATGAGTTCCAGATCATTAATTTCGGTAAACAACTGCCAAAAGAACATCATGTGTGTGGAGAGTCGTTGGAGAACATGGGGCATCTTGAAATGTCACTGGAACTGTCCAAAAAAATTGAGTTTTGGGAGATGCAAAAACAGTCTTAGACTGTCCAGGCTTTTGGCCTGGAATGGAGGATATCTGACGCTATAATGTTTTTCCCACTTTGAGTAATTCCACAGCTGATGAGGATAGACTGAGGACATGTTTTGTTGGCAAGAGCAGTACAAAACTAAGAGTATGTTTGTTAGAAAGTCCAACCCAAAAGCTTAAGCTAATAAGTGGAGGGAGACCACATGAATATAAAGAGCATACAAGGCCCACTCACAACTGATGTGGGACAACCACAACTACTCTCACGTGCAAGCTGAATTACGAGCGGCACGTGGAAATTGACTGATGGGGGTGGGTCCATATACGCGGAAAGGAATAACACTGCCTCTGATACCATGAAAGATTTGATGGGACCACTTGCTAACTGTCCTAGAAGCTTAAGCTGTTAGTAAAAGGCGTGATTTAATATTTATATATTGCAACACTCCCCCTCACGCTTAGTGAGGTCTTTTGCCTATCATTGGGGGAGGCAAATAGGGGCTTGGAAAGATTTGAACTCAGGACCACATGAATATAAAGAGGATACAAGACCCATTCACAACTGATGTGGGACAACAACTACTTTAACAATGTTTAATTGGAGTTGTGTCTGGTTGCTGTTTGACATCATGCTAAATTGATAAAGATATTGTGTAATACATGCACACGTTACTAAACTAAATTACTTAAAATGGAAAATCTTATCATATTTTTAAAGTTGTACGGGTTGATGTAATCACAATTGGGCCGATCATGAGCTACAGAATGTATATATTCTGTTTGAGAATGTATGCGGCGCCATAATGACATTGGTACTCATAATTGCAGAAACGTTCATGTTATAAGCGGGTCTTTAGCTTGCAAAATCTGCTTCACTCTGGTCATTTTGTTTAGTCATCTGCTTCCAGTCTTGCCAGTCGTTTTGTATGGTATAACACACTTGAGAGCCTCTCTTACAAGCCTTTGTTGGCAACAGGTGTATCCCCTCAAGGTTTGGCATCTGATTCCCGTGCTGCTTTGAAGAAAGATCAAATTACTAAACCTTCTTCTTTGACATGGACTGAAAAGTATAGGCCTAAAGTTCCGAATGACATCATTGGAAATCAATCACTGGTGCATCATCTTTCCTTTTTGTTCTGTACTGTGCTGTAGTCGAATTGAATTATTTAAATATATGCACATCTTTATGGTTAATATTCTGCATGATGGCAGGTAACTCAGCTCCATAACTGGTTGGCACATTGGAATGAACAGTTTCTAGATACTGAAAAGAAAGGTAAGGGGAAAAAGCAAACTGATCCTGGTGCCAAGAAGGCTGTTATGTTAAGCGGATCTCCCGGTATTGGGAAAACTACGTCGGCAAAAGTGGTTTGCCAGATGCTAGGCTTTCAGGCAGTTGAGGTAATGTGTCTCACTGGATTGACGACAAGAACTTTTAGCATGGTCAATTTGGATATGTGTTTTTGATTTTTAAAAGCAACCTCTTGCCCTTCGTCTCTTCCTTTCACTCACCCTCTTTTTATTGCAATTTTCAGGTGAATGCTAGTGATACTCGTGGGAAGGCTGACAGCAAGATCTCTAAAGGGATAGGTGGCAGCAATGCCAATTCCATTAAGGAACTTGTGAGCAATGAATCCCTAAGTGTCAACATGGATTGGTTAGTCACGAATTCTTTGTTCTTCTGTGTGTGTGGCAGAAAGTACCGAGACATATCTAAGGTTTGTTTCTGGTTGCAGGTCTAAACATCCCAAATCCGTGCTCATAATGGACGAGGTCGATGGAATGTCTGCTGGAGATAGAGGAGGAGTTGCAGATCTTATTGCTAGCATAAAGATCTCCAAAATTCCAATTATTTGCATCTGTAACGATCGCTATAGTCAGAAATTGAAGAGTCTTATGAACTACTGTTTGCTTCTGAGCTTTCGGAAACCTACAAAGCAACAGGTTCTGCCGTTCCCTTTCTAATTGAGAGAATCATCATAGATCTTTTTTTTGTAGAATCTTATTTGCACTTTCACGTTCAATGCACTTAACTTGGTGAGTCCATTTGACCATCTCTTTTTTGAACTACCATATGCTTCTGAACTTTGAAACCTACAAAGCAACAGGTTCTCCAGTTCTCCTGTAGCCACGAAATTATCATAGAGTTTATCATATATTTTCCGTAGGATATTATGGATGCTCTAAAATTCAATGCAATTAATTTGATGAGCCCATTTGGCCATTGCTCGAAAACTTGCACTATTTTATCTAATTCTAGTGTTTTTGTTCATTTGAATTTGTCTAAAGGTTTCAATATGTATATATATAAGCTATCCTTAATAGCTAGAAACGGTGCTTTATTCTTGAAATGAAAAATGTAAGCTATTTAAATTGGCTAGTAGTTTCATATTTACGTTTGGTTGTTAAATGTTTCTTGCTGACCTGTGAGTGTTGCCTGCTGTTCCTTTTGGTAAATTGACTTCCTAAACTAACGAAAAAAGTTCTTCAAGTGGACGAGAACTAAAAATTTGTCTGGCCTTGATAGGCTCTCGATCTAAACAAAATGAAATTTAATTGTTGCATTTTTTCTCTGTAAGGTAGCTTGATTTATTGGGTATTTTGCTGCTTTTTTCCTCCTTTCCTGTTACTATTGTTTATCCCTCGTGGACCCTGTTGGCCACCTTGCAACACAATGTTTTTATCCTATGTGACGATCTTAGCTCTTTGCTATGATTTAACCTTTGTCAGGAAGGGCGTTGTTAGTCCAAATTGCTATGAGTTTCTAATGGATCTTCCTTTCTTTTCTTTTCTTTTTTGTTTGATAGATGGCAAAGAGGTTAATGCAGATAGCTAAAGCAGAAGGCCTTCAAGTTAAAGAGGTATTTTCATGGATATCAACATTCTTGAACTCAGATGTCCCTTGCAAGAGAGTGCGTGTGGAAATTATGAATGGTTTTTATCGCACAGACTTAGGGTGAAGGGTTTTATCTTTACTATCACGAGAAATTGGAATTGTATTTAAAACTAAGGTTTGAAATACCACAATTGGCATATGCAATTGGCTTGAAATCATATATTCACTGAAGTGCTAATATAAAAAAAGAACAATAGAATGGTTGTGTACTTTTGACCCTTGCGCAATTTTGTCAGTATTTTTCTGCAAAGAGTGCTTGCTCTCTTTGTCCCTCACTTAATGGATTGACTCCGACTTTTCGATTTTTTCAGGTTGCTCTGGAGGAACTTGCTGATAGAGTTAATGGAGATATCCGTATGGCACTCAATCAATTGCAGTATATGAGTCTCTCAATGTCAGTGATCAACTATGATGACATGAAACAGCGCCTTCTTAGCAGTGCGAAAGATGAAGATATATCGCCCTTCACGGCTGTCGATAAGTATGACTTCATCAGTTTCTCACCTCTTTATTAAACTGGTTTTACTTCTTGGTGACAACTTATCTATCATTGGAAGCGGTGTTATTTATGTGTACTATCTTTTAAATGATCGTAGGCTGTTTGGCTTCAATGGGGGCAGATTAAGAATGGATGAGCGGATTGATCTCAGCATGAGTGATCCTGATTTGATCCCTCTTCTTATACAGGTTCCTTGCTCCTCCTTTCTTTTCTTATAATTTTTACACTGCCAAAGGAATTTGCACCTTGCAGAGTGACACCAAAGGAAAAACTCGAACTTGAATCAAGAAGAAACTTTACGTATATTTCATTAGAAGTTGTGAACTCCGTGCTTTCATTGCTATTAGTCCTTTTAGATGAGATTAGTGAAGTTCCTCCTGCTCTCTTTGAACCTTGTCTTAGGCTGTTGAAAGCTTTGTTGTTGCTATTTGTCATATTTGACTGATTTTGGATGTAGCCTCATGGTAAAATTTTGGTGGTCTCATAGTGTTGTACTTCACTGAATAGGGATTTCTCTTCTGAGATTCCTTAATTTTTCTAGAAAGCTACATAATGATTTGGATTGGACACTCCGCATTACACACTTGGGTTTTCAGTTAATACTATATCGGATAACTATAAGAGCCCCTGACCAGAAGCATGCCTGGGGCCCATGTGGCCTGTTGGTTTTTTTTTTTCCCATCTTTTTAACCAGTTTAGTCTTTCTAAATGGACTGTGGCATTGTCTATGTTCTGTGTCGTGCATCAAATAACAATCTGTACAGCACGGTTTATGCCTTGACAAGCACTAACACATCTATTACGTGACACCATTAATAGGTATGGTCCATTTTGATGGAAGCATTTTGTTTCCGGAAAAACAAAAAGCCACTTAGTATACCATATTCAGGTGGGTCTTTGCATAAAAGAATTGAACATATTGGAATAATCAAACAAATGGAATGAAATGGGCCAGCATGCCGATGTTTGGCTGCTCTGCTCAAATGTCGGTTTCTCTATTTCGCCTTGTTGGGTCATACAAGTTACCAGATGAATTGGGAAAAGGGAAGTTACTGAAGAATGTGAGTTTCTAAATTTTTGCATTACCAATTTAAGTCAAGTGACATGGTAATTACCTGGCTCAGGAGGTTCAAAGTTGCAAAAAATTAAATCTTTTTCGGTAAATTATTACAGGATAATAACCCATTTTCCAAATTAATTACATGATAAGGAGCCCACTCAATAAGGAAATAGCATTGGCATGAAGACTTTTCTCCGCATATACTAAGCACTCACAGTAGAAAACCAAGGATGCCTAATATTTTGAAATCTCATCTTGTATTTACTTCAGACATACCCACTGAAGACCCACCATCAAGACCAAATCCCAAAGCATCCTTGACCAACCACAGTTAGAACTATGCAGCTACCTGTTTGCAAAAGCAACACCAACTCACCATTATCTTGAACGTCGTAATTGGTAAAAATCAGCTCACCTTTATGTATGTTCGGTGTAGGTGAGAAGTTAGTACGTCGACTTGATAAAGTCACCAATATAAGGTCATATTTTTGGCATGAACATGAAGGTCAAATATTGATTTGAAAATTCACTCTTCTCAACTGAACAGGTATCTGTAATTTTATATCTTGGATGTGGTGTGTTAATTTGAAGCTAGATAAGAACGAGATAAGTAGTTGCCAAGGATTAGACCTTACTCTGAGGTTGTGTCTGCCTCAACTAACCTACTGTGAAAGCTTGGATTCTATTCTGCTCGCACTTGCCCTTGTCCCTGTCCCATTTTGCTCAACATCATGTCCTATTTTGCTCTTGCTGGGATGTACAGAAATGCTCACATGCAAGATTTTTTCTTGAGAATCTTTATATCTTTTATTCTCATATATTTGGCTAAATGCATGTCAGGAAAATTATATGAATTATAGGCCTAGTGCTGCTGGCAAGGATGATAATGGGATAAAACGCCTGTCCTTAATCTCCCGGGCTGCTGATTCTATTGCCGACGGTGATATTATAAATGTACAGATACGAAGATATCGCCAATGGCAGCTCTCTCAAGCTGGTTGCCTTGCTTCTTGTATAATCCCGTAAGTCTTTAGTATAAGCTGGAGTAGGTGTTAGGTATTTCTCTAGATGTTTTTGTATGCCCCTTTCTATTTCTCATCATATTGCTTTTCATTCAGTGCTGCATTGTTGCATGGGCAAAGGGAGACACTTGAACAGGTACTTTACTCTCTCACGATATATTAATCCGGATGCGCAGTATGCCAGTATATCATTCCTAAGAATCAGTGAAATCTACAAATCACGAGACGTGATTAGCAATTGCAAATATCTGCATTATCTGTGCTAAATTGTTTTGTTTCTCCCAGTATTGTGAGTCACATGGTTGGATTTTTCTCTTTTTGTTGTACTAGAATATTCTGCTTCCTCACACTTTCGGTTATTTACTTAACTTACATGAATTTGGGAAAAAAAAATTGACCAAAAATTTGGATGTTAATATTGCATGTTTTTTTCTGATGTTGTTAGGGTGAGCGTAATTTCAATAGATTTGGCGGCTGGTTAGGAAAGAACTCAACGATGGGCAAGAACTTGCGACTTTTGGATGATCTGCATGATCATCTTCTTGCTTCTCGCGAATCTAATTCTGGAAGGTAATATTGTTTCAGTGGGGAAACTTATTCTTTTATTTGTACAGAATGTGCAAAAAAGTGAATACATTTTCTTTTGCTTTTTTAGTATGTTTTGCCCTTCTGTAATCTTAGAAGTTTTTATGGAAACGTACTGGCTGGTTCACCGTATGTTTATCTGGCTATCATTTTTGAATTATACTGTTCAGGGAATCTTTGCGAGTTGACTATCTGTCCCTCTTCCTTAAGAGATTGACTGATCCTCTTAGAGTGCTGCCTAAGGTTGGTTACCTGTTTTTTTTTCAATTTTGTTGCTTTAATGATTTCCAAGCAAATTATTGTCACTATCACATGCTGTTCTGAACAGGATGAAGCTGTCACAGAAGTTGTGGAGTTCATGAATTTATATTCAATCAGTCAGGAAGACTTTGATACTATAGTGGAGCTATCAAAATTTAAGGTACTATTCCCTGCTCGCTTATCTGCTGATGCTTCTAGCGTTCGCTCATGCATTTATGTCTCTTTCCTTCAGGGACATCCAAATCCCTTAGATGGCATTCCGCCCACTGTCAAATCTGCCCTGACCAGGTCGTATAATGAAAGCAGCAGATCAAGGATGGTACGAGCTGCAGATTTAGTTACGCTACCAGGAGTAAAGAAAGCGCCTACAAAGAGAATTGCAGCTATTTTAGAACCGTCTGATGATGGATCGGGAGAGCAAAATGGTGATGCCTTGGCAGAAAATGAAGATGAGAACTCTTCTGACACGGAAGACCAAGGTAAATCTGAAGACATAATTTTTTGTTGGCCTTGCTACACATAAAAGAGGCCAACTTTTATGCTTTTACATCCCTTGATGGATAGTGCAACATAATTTGTCGTGTTGATGAATTACTGTTTTACATATCCAATAATACCCTGGGTCAGTTGAGAAAATCGTTGAATTTGTAGAGGCGGTTAAGAGTTTGGGATTCCTGATTGTAGAAAGAGTGCGTTCCATCAATGTGCGACTATATTGTGTTTAGGTTCGACGTCACACATTTGCTTTGATGAACCTTTTCGTACGGTTTGTCTTAGGACGGAGTGGAGGAAAGCTATTAGTATTGTGGATGGGCAGAATTCTCATGTTTCTGATTGTCCTTTTTAGTTCTTTCCATATATATATATATATATTTGGAGTTCATCGACCGCCGACCCTGACTTGTTTGGGATAAAGGTGTTGTTGATGTTGATATTGTATTTATTTTCTTCAATCGGTCTTGCTTCTATTTATTTATTTATTATTATTTTTTTTTGTTCATCGACCGCCGACCCCAACTATTTTGGGATAAAGGTTATGTTGTTGATTTTACTGGGTTCAACTGATGCTTGGTCGTATCACCCGGAACATCTAGTGATTCTCTCCGCTTCTCATGGTATGCAGAGGGTGCTGCTAATGGTGAGAAGAAGCTGCAATTGGACCTCGAGGGACTAAATTCTAAAGGTAATGTGATCATTGGACTTTTTTCCCGGGGCACTCGCCGAAATTCGTCTGTGTTCTGTGTTTTTTTTTTTTTTTGGATCAAACTGTTCTGTGTTGATTGGAGCCTCTATTTTATTTCCTCCTGTAGCTATCAAAGTGGAACTGGACTTGAAGGGTAGTGAGAACTCGAGTGCAAAGAAGAAACCGGCAGGAAGAGGAAGAGGTGGATCTGGATCCACCGCAGCTAAGCGAGGCGGGTCGGGTTCAACTCCGGCCACGAAGAGAAAGCGATGAAAGTGGGAGTCAAAACTTCTCGATGGGATGTTTTTGTTGAAGCGGGGGCATTTTCTATGTATATCTTCTCCTCTTTTCAGGAAAAAAAAAATCTGCAATGGATCGTCCGTGTGAGTCCACAGCATGTGTTGCCTCTCGACAATGTCTGTGTCGACGAATTTTCGGCCATGGCGAACTATGCTGTATCATAACGATGCCAAAGGCAGATCTACTTTTGCGAGGCATGTATAATCAGCTTCTCTGATGCTTACGGTGATCCTAACGCAAATGTAGGGGGGCGGCATCAAGTTTTACGCGAGAGGTCGAAGGAATTCATGGGGACAAAATCCGTATTGTGAGTCTTTTGACGTTGTTTCTTGTGGTCGAAGCTTGAAAAGTAAAGGCTGAATCTTTTTTGATGCGGACATGGTGGCAGTGGTGGGATATGGGAATCACTTCTTCTCTCGTGAATACCGAAAAATTTCCATAGTGGCATGACATCGTCCCCATCGTTCAAACGAGTTCCTTAAAAAATACGAAAGGGTTACGGCGGGCTAGACTAATGTCATAAATCATCGGAAAACGGTCGGCCGCTGGCTGGTATCTTTGCGAAAATTCACTCCGACCGGTGTTTCACGGCACTAGGTGCCCGAGCCGGACAACCTAGTTATACATACGAAAATTTCACAATTTAATAATGAAAAGAGTCGTGTGTTTTGTATAAAATACCTATATTCGAAAGATCTCGTGATAAAAAAAATAATAACTTACAATCACACTGTTAAGTCCAAGAGGACAAAAAAAAAAAAAAAAGCCCAGTTCAGCCTCGACTCTTCCATTACTGGCCCGCTCCTAAAGAGAGAGGGAGAGAGAGAGGGAGGGAGAGGAATCTGAGTGAGGTTTGGCCTCATCGACTGTCGCGCTCTGCTCCGATTCGTTCCTCGTGAGCAATCGACGAGAAAATGGCGGAATCGTCCTTCTTCAGGAAGCACTGGGAGGGGTGGAAGGAGTTCTGGGGGGAGCGATTCTCGTTCCTGGAGAACTACACCAGATTCACCGACCGCGACAAGCCTCTCCCCTCTTGGTCCGCCTCCGACGTCGACGAGTTCATCGCTTCCGATCCTGTTCATGGCCCCACTGTAATTTTTCTTGCTCATCTACCCGTTCCCTCTTCCGTCTTCTTCTGCTCGCCTGCTCTCTTCGTCGCTCGCGTCCGATTTGTGTTTTCCATAGCTATGGTGCTCTTTTTCTTCTCTTGGGTGTTCTTTTTGGATGATCTGCATCCGTTTCTTCGCGGGATTGGTCGATTGAGCTTGTTTTTTCCACTGTTTTCTTAAGAGAGATTAGCTTTTTCACTCCGTGCGCATGCTTAACCGATTACTGTAATTGTTCGCTTCGTCGAAGCTCGTTTGGAGACTCTGATAGTGCTGATTGGTCCCTTATCATTTGGCAGGTGTTCGTGTGGATTGACTTCTCATCAATATGTTCTTGTCTTTGTATTCGTGGTTATCTTGCCGACTGTTCCTCTGTTGTCCGATTTAGACCGCATGACGGACCGATGTTTTAGGAGATACACGAGTAGAAAGACATGGCTCTCAATATTGTAGTGTATGTAAAATTATATCTAATGGTCAAGAAAATTCATTCCCGTGAAATTTGAGACTTTGGTTATTTTATCAGAAAGCCCTACCATTGTTAATATACATATCTTTATAGTAAAGAAAAGGATGGATTACTATTTCATAAAACATTATGGGTAACCTCCTAGGAAAGTGCTTACCTATATGCCAAAGATCAAAAGAGCATGACCCCACACAAAAGAGCCTTGCAGTTTCCGTAATTCCCGTCACCAGGCAGGAAAAGAACCTATCTACTGTGGAGATATCTTTGATTAAGTTGCAGAGCCTTTTGTTTGTTAATATTGAAAAAAAGGATTTCACAAGGGATGATGGTAGCAGTAGAGAGGGCCACTGGTGAATGGTGATTTTGTATACTTGGTGGCAGCTTAATCTGTTGGGTCTACTAATATCTATCAACTCATTTCGTCTTCCATTTTATCAAAACCGTCTGCGCTTTAACTGCTGTTGCTATATCCAAAAGAGGCATTTAATTGCGCTCTGAATCCTAACCAATAAAATCAGAATTTCAGAATTTACTGCTCAACAATATTACAGTGCCGCATATTATCATGTTTCCTGCGCCATCTTCAGTGTCCCTTTATTGACTTTTACCAAAGACTAATGGCAAGAAATGACTTGCCTTTCCACTGTCTAATAGCTAGTATACTCTCTGTTATAACTGGCCGTAGTGGGTCTCTTTGGGTTTAGCTCGCTTTTTGTTGCTAGTTGTGAATGCTTGTTCTTCAGCGATAATGAAATTCTTGAGACACTTTTGTTGAGTGTTGAAGTGCCTTGAAGTGTGGCGATGCTCATCAACGAATTTGTGAGATGGAAGTTTAGGTGTTAGATGCTGAAACTATGCTTGCCAGGTTTTGCTTGAATAATTCATGCTTTTCTCTGTATGCTAGCCTTTTGTATATAACAGCTTCATTTCCTTCACTTTTCAGCTGAAGACAGCAAGGGAAGCAGTGAACTATGCGGCTATTGGAAGTGTGCTTGGGGCAGTGACCACAGCAGGTTTTACCTGGAAATATTCAAGGAGCTTGCATGGTATTATACTGCCTCTCTTTCCAATTCTATCTGCTCCGTTGTTGGGTGTCTCTTTCCCCTCTATTAATGTTTGGCTGATTGAAAGTGCTCTATTGCCTTGAGGTGCTAGAAAGAAGATATATCGAATAATAGTAGCATGGGAACCTTCAAGTGTTGCTGGAAACGAATCATATCTCTTGCATCGTTTCTAATGGCCTCACCTTTAACAAAGGAATGGAATTCAGTTTTCTTTGTCTTGCCATCTTGTTTCATTAAACTCCTAAATTCTTGATGATAAGCAGAAAAGATTATGTTTTATTTTTCCGAAGATTATTCAAACCTGGTATGTCTATGATTCTCCCATTTTCTGCACTACCGTTTTTGACTACTATAGCTGGAAAAGAAGGTATAGTACCTGCCTTTGTGCTCAATGTTTATTGGATATTGCAGTTAGAAATATTGCATGCCATCCATAATTTTTTTTTAATGTATGAGACAGTTGTACTTGTTCGGAGGCTACAGTTCACCTGGAATCGGTAAGCTGGTCACGCGGGTATCGAATGTGTTGAAAGCATGTATGGCTTCATTGTTTCTGTTCTGTTGGCTTCACATTGTATAGTTCAGGACATGTGGTTAGTTTAGAAGCTAGTATAGTTCACTTAAAATAACTGGCCAGGATTTCTCTTAGAAAGGCGTAAATGAAATTTGGATGGAGTTGTAATTCTTTTCTCTCTTTCTTTGGTCCCATTCTTGTTTGTCCCGGCAGGTGCTGGACTATCCTTTGCAGCGGGGGCGATGTTTGGTTGGACCTTTGGACAGGAAATTGCCAGCCATTCGCTGCAACTCTACCGATTGGATACGATGGCTGCGCAAGTCAAGTTCTTGGAGTGGTGGGAGAACAAAACAGGAGGTCACTAGGAACTTAGCGAGTCTGCAACATGAAAATGAAACTGAAGCCTTGGTTTTGCTTCCTTTGAATAAGATCGAGATGGATTGTGGATGTTTATGTGGCTACATGTTTCGAAGTCATCTGGTTTTAGACTTTCAGATTCTTGGCTTTGCTGATTTACATGATGAACACTTGCTCATTTTTGTGGAGGTGCATTGACAAAGCCTGTTCTATATTGTCAGGCCATTGATGATGTCACAATAACTATGGTCAAATGTTTATGACGCCGGGGTACATGATCAAGTTATGTTCGGAACTTTTGGTTGGGCATTCTGACAAATCCGGCTCAACAACAAATCGAAGATTGAGAATGCAACCGTAGTTTGCCAAAATTGGTATGCTAAATGATCTGGCAAATTGTTGTTGAGTGTCAGGAGATGGACATGCTTGATTGCCCATTCACAATCTGCCATGTCATCATCGGTACCACTAATTTCAGAGATCAATCTCAATGCACCTACCATGCTCTACAATTTTGAATTTTTGATTGCCTCCGTGAAGAAGTTATTAGTATACCTAAATTCACTTTTCTTTTCATGGAATGATCGCTTGTTACTTGAAATATATATCACTTGCAAATGGGTAAGTGATCGTGTCGACAAAAAATAAACCATAATTACTAACTGTAGATAGTGATAAGAAGGGGTCGAACCACAGGTTAATATAAGGACGAATTTGAATTTTTTTTACTAAGTAATTTAGTCTAATGCTAGAATTTAGTTAATTAAAATAAAATGTAAACAATCACGAGAAAATTATCTCATTTGAGTCTCGAATCCACGATACGTTCTTATTTGATTAGCCTTTTTGTTTGCACTATCAAACTTGACAAGCTACAAGCTTGCTATAGTCACGAAGATAATTCACAACATAACCTTGTTATAACCTATCTTGTCGATCACTATCGTCTTTCGCTTTCCAAGCTTAGCACACATAGTTCGATCAGATATAGATTATTATCAGCCTTGATCATAAATTGCAATTAAAACTATTGCTTGGGTATGAAATTAGAATCACAGAAACTAAAATCATAAACTGGATTTAACAATAAAATTCTTGAATAGAATAGATGAAAACGTAGTCTCTCCCAAACAATCAAGAGCAATACCAAAAACTAAATAGAAAGTTTAGAATCCAAACAAGAAGTATCGTTTCATCTACACTCAAAGACGACAGAATAAATTTAGCTACTCATGGAGATGAATGACAGAGAAGAAATTGAAGAAGAACTCGGAGAAAAAGCCATGGTTGAAGTGAATTTTCTGCACGTCTCTTCCTTCTTCTTTTTTTCTTTTCTTCACGTTGTTTTCTTCCCTTCTCTTCACGTTGCTTTCTCCTCCGGTTAAAATCTGACGTGGTCTCTTCTTCCAAAAGTTCCAATAGTCTCCTTTTGTTATCTTCAAAGGTCTCCTTTTGTTATCTTCAAATGTATCATCGTGATTTTCCTATTTGATTTCGGAATATGCAATATATCTATCAAGAGCTCATGAAAATTCCAACCTGCTAAAGATAAAATTTCATAAAAATTCATTAAAGATCTCGGATATTAGAAGATATCATGTTTAATCAAATCTCTGCAACTAGAGAATATTCCAAATCCAGTCTCTCATAAAACTCATCCGATAATCAAAATATTAAACAAATGGACTAATTTAATTAATAATATTAAATTCAAATCCATAAATTAGATACACTTTTTAGGCATAAACGTGAACCGATCACACTCCCCAACTTAGACTTTTGCTCGTCCTCGAGTAAAAAGGAAAAATCACACCATACTCAGAAACTCAATTAACGCAAGGAAAACATCTTTTACCCTTCTTTAGCTAAATACATTAGTAAAGTCCATCTATATGTCAAAAGGCAAGATACAAATCAACTATTAATCAAACCATGTCATGCTAAGATCAGAACAAGAAATTCATTTTGTTCACTAATAAGTTATCATTGACATTTAGCATCCTCCATTGAGAATTACACAAGCCACGGGATTATATAAACATCATCCTGAATTTTTTTTTTTTTTCATTCTTGGTTTTTTTTTTGTCTGCATAGATTCTCTAGTCTGTGCAATGTTTTGACCCCTTAAGCTTTCTAGATGGCCCATGTAACGAGCTTTAGGTCAGCTACTCTCAAACCGCAAGATGGCTTTAAGGAGCTAGGTGAAACACCCCTCGGACTTACTTGCTCGAACCAAAAAGGCTTCAAGTCAAAACAAGACTAGAGAATTCATAGCATCATTAGGAATTTATTTAGCTAAGCTTACAACCGTTTGACGCGAAACTTCATGATTGTAACACAAAGCCCCGGTTACTAGGAAGAAGCCGCTATCACTTAAGCCATATAACACTTCAACCGTTTGACGCGAAACTTCATGTTTGTGACACAAAGCCCCGGTTACTAGGAAGAAGTGTCTATCAATCAATACTTGCAAATATTCCCGTATATACCAGTGTTTACCAATAATAAAGATGCTCATATGTCAATAAAAACCTATTAGTAGAGAATGTACTAAATCTTATACAAAGCTTAACACAACATAATTCAGTTAATAATTAACTTGTATCCAGCCTCAAAGTAATTAATGGACTAAACTAATGCATCCAACGTATAAAAAAAAAATAGAAAGACATCAACCTCGCATGAAAAGAGAATACTGGATGGTGTAATTTCAAATGATTTGATTTTTTTTTGTTGGGAATTCAAGCAAAAGAAAATAAACTATATCTGACTATCCACCCTCCCCAACTTAATTGACATTGTCCCCAATGGCAGGAAAAATCAAAGAACAAGAAAGAACAATACAACCTGGGGGAAAATAAGCTTGAATCCCGCATATGAACATCTGAAGAGAAGCTAACATCTCGATATGCATAAGCCTTGTGTAGATGAAACCTAAAAAAAACATAATAAAAGTAAAGCTGAAATAATATGAAAATAAATACTCAAACCGTGGGTTGCCTCCCAAAAGCGCTAAGTTTATTGTCTTCAGCCAGACATGGATGTGATCACTCATCAAGCAAAGGCTCCGCCAATGATGTTGATTCAATAAGTTGACCATCAGCAAGGCCGTCAATATAAGGTTTTAAGCGCTGTCCATTCACCTTAAGAATTTGTCTCGTACTAATATTTTAAATTTCTATAGCACCATAGGGAGAAACTTGAAAAACTTTGTAAGGTCCATCCCAACGAGAGCGAAGCTTGCCTGGAAATAGACGAAACTTGGAGTTGAAGAGCCAAACCTTTTGATTAGGTTCAAAGGTCTTGCGAACAATGTGTTTGTCATGGAAGGCTTTAGTTCGCTCTTTATAAAGTTTAGCATCATAGGCATCATTGCGCAGCTCCTCTAATTCCGCAAGTTGAAGGCGACGATGAGAACCAGCTTGACCCATGTCAAAGTTGAATTGCTTGATTACCCACATGGCTCGATGCTCCAACTCCACTGGTAAGTGACAAGCTTTCCCAAATACCAAGCGGTATGGAGACATGCCAATAGGAGTCTTGTAAGCAGTTCGGTATGCCCATAATGCATCATCCAAACGCAAGGACCAATCCTTGTGATCTGGTCGAACCGTCCTCTCGAGGATTTTCTTGATTTCTCGGTTCGAAACCTCCACTTGACCACTTGTTTGAGGGTGGTATGGTGTAGCTACTCTATGATTAACTCCATACTTCTTTAGAAGAAGCCCAAAGTTCTTGTGAATAAAGTGAGAACCTCCATCGCTAATAAGAGTTCGAGGGAATCCAAACTTACTAAAAATATTATGCTGCACAAATTTTATCACAACTTTATGGTCATTAGTACGAGTAGCAACTGCTTCAACCCATTTAGAAACATAATCAACAGCTACTAATATATACTCTAGACCATAAGAACGTGGGAATGGTCCCATAAAATCAATCCCCCATACATCAAATATCTCAATAATAAGAATTGGAGTAAGAGGCAACATATCACGCTTACTCAAGTTACCTGTTTGCTGACATCTTAAACATTGGGAGCAAAATTTAGATGCATCACGAAAAAGAGTAGGCCAATAGAAACCGCATTGCAATACCTTCAATGCCGTTTTCTTACCCCCCCCCCCCCCCAAATGTCCTCCACACGCATGACAGTGACAAAAAGCAAAGATACTAGCAAACTCAATGTCGGGTACACATCTACGCACAATCTGATCAGAACACTGTCGAAATAAGTCAAGGTCCTCCCAAAAATATAATCGGATCTGAGAGAAGAATCGATCTTTCTCTTGTTTACTCCATCCAATAGGGAGTTGACCTGTAGCCAAATAATTAACAATGTGAGCAAATCAAGGAGATGGAGAGCTAGAAACAGTAAATAATTGCTCATCCGGAAAAACATCATTAATTGGGATAGTAGTGGATTGATCAACAATAATTCGTGATAAGTGATCCGCCACTACATTTGATGCGCCCTTTTTTATCTTGGATCTCTAAGTCGAATTCTTGTAGCAGAAGAATCCACCGAATCAGTCGGGACTTGGTGTCTTTCTTTGCTAACAAGTGTCTTAGGGCTGCATGATCAGTATAAATGATCACTTTAGATCCCAATAAGTAAGAGCGAAATTTATCTAAGGCAAATACAATAGCTAACAACTCTTTTTCAGTAGTGGTATAATTAATTTGAGCTGTAGAAAGAGTTTTGCTAGCATAATATATGACAGTAAGCTTCTTATCTAGCCTTTGACCTAAAACAACCCCTACTGCATAATTTGAAGCATCACACATAATTTCAAAGGGTAAAGACCAATTAGGTGGTTGAATCACAGGTGCTTGTGTCAAAAGTGAGCGAAGTGTATTAAAAGCACTCAAACAAGCATCATAAAAAATAAACCGAGCATCCTTTGCAAGCAAATTACTCAAAGGTCTAGCAATATTACTAAAAGAAGGAATGAATGGCCTATAAAACCCAGCATGCCCAAGGAAAGATCTTACCTGTTTCACTGAATTAGGAGGTGGTAGTTTTTCAATAAGTTCAATTTTCGCAGGATCCACCTCAATACCATGCTGTGACACTATATGTCCTAAAACAATACCTTGGTGCACAATAAAGTGGCTCTTCTCCCAACTAAGGATGAGATTCGCTTCTATGCACCGCTGCAACACCTTTCTCAAATTTTGCAAACAATCGTGAAAAGAAGATCCAAAGACGGAGAAATCATTCATGAAAATCTCCATACACTCACCAACCATGTCTAAAAAAATTGCTATCATGCAACGCTGAAAAGTGGCTGGGGCATTACATAGTCCAAAAGGCATTCGTCGAAATGCAAAAATACCAAAAGGACATGTAAAAGTTGTTTTTCCTTGATCCTCCGGACATATCGGAACTTGATTGTAACCTGAATAACCATCAAGGAAACAAAAATAGTTCTGCCCTGCCAATTTCTCAAGAATCTGATCAATAAAAGGTAAGGAAAAATGATCTTTCTTAGTAGCAACATTCAACTTACGATAATCAATACAAACCCTCCACCCTGTAGTAGTACGAGTTGGGATCATATCTCCCTTTTCATTGGCAACCACAGTAATACCACCTTTCTTGGGAACTACTTGTGTAGGACTGACCCACTCGCTATCAGAAATAGAGTAGATGATACATACATCAAGCCATTTGATCACTTCTTTTTTCACCACTTCATGCATGTTTGGGTTTAGCTTCTGTTGTGCATCACGGAATGGCTTTACTGCATCATCTGTATAAATGCGGTGCGTGCAAATAGATGGACTAATTCCCTTAAGTTCTGCAACCGACCACCCAATAGCTGCTTTATGTTCCTGAAGCACCGCAATCAATTGACTTTCCTACTCATTGGTCAGATTAGAAGCAATAATAACGGGCAATTTGTCGCCTGGACCCAGAAAGACATATTTCAAATTGCATGGAAGAGATTTCAGTTCTAAAGTAGGAGGTACCTCAAGAGAGCATGGAAGAGGTGTGGATGATAGGGTAGGAAGTGGTTCATATTTAGGCATCCAAATATTCAAATTACTTACCTCTTCTTCAACGTCATCCTCTTCAGCGATTCTTGGCTCATCTGACAACCATTGGGACATACAATCCTCCACCTCTGCATCAACTAAATCTATCAGAAAACAATCTTCATCCTTTTGAGGTCCAATGGCTGCATTAAAAATATTTAGGCGGAGCTTTTTGTTTCCAAAAGAGACGTCCATAACTCCTGACCTGCAGTTAATACAAGCATTAGCAGTATTCAAGAATGGTCGACCTAAGATAATAGGAGGTTGTTTACCTGGGGTGGACTCCATGTCAAGTACTAAAAGTCAACAGGAAAATATAAATCATCAATCTTGACTAAAACATCTTCTAACACACCCCTAGGTTCTTTCACAAATCTATCAGCAAGTTGCAATATCACAGCAGTTTTTTTCAAATCACCCAAACCAAAAGTATCATACACAGAACTAGGCAGAATATTCACACTTGCTCCCAAATCAAGTAAAGCCCTTTCAATCTCAACATTCCCAATGAGATAAGAAATGATTGGCTTACCTGGGTCTTTAAGTTTAGGAGGAAGTGTCCTAGAAAGTACCGCACTAACCTGTGCCGGCAAGCGAACTGTTTGTGCGTTGCCGATATTCAACTTATGCTTGTGGGTGCACAAATCTTTTAAAAATTTTGCATACGCCGAAATTTGTTTGATTGCATCAAGGAGAGGTAAATTGATATGTACCTACTTGAAGAGATTCATCATCTCCTCCATCTTCGCTCCTTTCTTGTCTCCCACCAAATTCGGTGCCTTCAAAGCTGCTGGAAACGGTGCTTTGGGTACATAAGTATTTGGCTCATCTTCCCATCTAAGCATCTTCTCTTTCTTTTTTGGTTGGGTTGAATTTTCCTGCACTGTCTCGGCATCATCGATTCTCTGTTTTTCAGTCATGTGCACCTCTTTTTCATTGTGCAAAGTTATGATTGATTTTGCTTGCTCGTGATGCACTCGGCCACCGGGTTGGTTATTAGGATTACCAACCACTTGACTCGGTAATTTTCCTTCTTCCCTTTGATTGATCGCTAATGCTAGTTGTCCCATCTGCGTCTCCAACTTTACAATGGATTGAGTATGTGAATGGAGAAGTTGATTTGAGGCTTTAAGTCCTTGCAAAGCTTGCGATACCTTCTCTTCAAAAGATTGTGCATTCGGTGTTTGTTGAAGAGCTTGCGGGGCATGCACATTAAAAGGAACACGATTAGTAAAATTACTTACTTGAGGTCTAAAAGAGTTACCTTGTTGTTGTGGTGATTGCTTCCAAGAAAAGTTAGGATGGTCTCTCCAACCTGGATTGTAAGTATTCGAGTAAGGATCGTAACCGGCCTTGTTAAAATCTTGAGCTGCTTGAACTTGCTCTTGTGCAAATGTCGTTCCTTGCGATGAACCTTCACTTGAATATGTTGAATCTAAAGCATACACCTCATGTTGAGGTTTTTGTCCTTGAAGTAATAATTGGTCAAATCGCCGAGTCAAGGCATCAATCTTGGAGTCCACACTTGCAACCTTGGCATTCACCTCCATAAATTGACCTACTTCGAATAATGACTCTCTTTTTGTGGTTCCTGAGTGGCCCTGCTTCCTTGATGAAGAGACATGGTGCATAGAATTCTCACTTAACATGTCAAACAGTTGCCATGCCTCATCTTCATTCTTGTGCAAAAAGGTGCCTCCACAAGATGCATCCACCATCTGTCTATGCCTCTCATGAAGTCCATCATAAAAGCTATGCACTAGTTGCCACTTTGGAACTGCATGATGTGAGCAAGAACGCAACAAATCTTTGAATCTCTCCCACCTCTCATGAAATTGCTCACCATCATATTGACTGAAGCTTGTGATTGCCCTTCTAATCTCAGTAGGACGCCCAATGGGAAAGTATTTCTTCAAAAATAGGCGCTGCAAATCTGCCCAAGTAGTAACTACTGTATCCAAAGAATTAAGCCAGTGCTTGGCTTTATCTTTTAATGAAAAAGGGAACAGAATAAGTTTCAACGCCTCATCAGAAAAATTTTGCAGCTTCACAGTAGAGCAAATCTCTAGAAACTCATCCAAGTGCTTGTAAGGTTCTTCATTACTGAGACCGTGGAATGAGGGTAGCATCTGAATGACACTCGACTTAATTTCATACTGTGCTGCTGCAATTGTTGGGACTCGTACCTGCGAATTAGATGTGCATGTGGGAGGAGTGAAGTGATCACTCAAAGGTCTCTGTTCGGCCATTGGTGGAGTGTTGTTTTCTACGAACACAACCTCCTCTGCCTTCAAAATTTGTTCCTTCGTAATTTCTTGATCCAAATCTGTCAGAGTTGGATGCACCGAGCGATGTCCGTGCATAACCTAGCTAAAAAAAATATAGCAAAAATAAAACAACGTAAGCAACAAAAATTAAAATAGTAAAACTAAAAATAAAGAACCGTGCCTTAAAAAAAATTAACGTAAGCAACAAAAAAAATACTACAAAAGAAAGAAAAGCAACGTAAGCAACAAAAAAAAACTAAAAAAAAAATTAAAATAGTAAAACTAAACTACTCATGCAAAAATAAAAATAAAAACAAAGAACCGTGCCTTGAGTTTCCCCGGCAACGGCGCCAAAATTTGATCGTGTCGTAGTATGACCAAAAATAAACCCTAATTACTAACTGTAGATAGTGATAAGAAGGGGTCGAACCACAGGGAAAAATAAGGACGAATTTGAATTTTTTTTACTAAGTAATTTAGTCTAATGCTAGAATTCAGTTAATTAAAATAAAGTGTAAACAATCACGAGAAAATTATCGCCTTTGAGTCTCGAATCCACGATACGTTCTTATTTGATTAGCCTTTTTGTTTGCACTATCAAACCTAACAAGCTACAAGCTTGCTATAGTCACGAAGATAATTCACAACCTAACCTTGTTATAACCTATCTTGTCGATCACTATCGTCTTTCGCTTTCCAAGCTTAGCACACACAATTCGATCAGATATAGATTATCATCAGCCTTGATCATAAATTGCAATTCAAACTATTGTTTGGGTATGAAATTAGAATCACAGAAACTAAAATCATAAACTGAATTTAACAATAAAATTCTTGAATAGAATAGATGAAAACGTAGCATCTCCCAAACAATCAAGTGCAATACCAAAAACTAAATAGAAAGTTTAGAATCCAAACAAAAAGTATCGTTTCATCTACACTCAAAGACGACAGAATAAATTTATCTACTCATGGAGATGAGTGACAGAGAAGAAATTGAAGAAGAACTCGGAGAAGAAGCCATGGCTGAAGTGAATTTTTTGCACGTCTCTTCCTTCTTCTTTTTTTCTTTTCTTCACGTTGTTTTCTTCCCTTCTCTTCACGTTGCTTTCTCCTCCGGTTAAAATCTGACGTAGTCTCTTCTTCCAAAAGTTCCAATAGTCTCCTTTTGTTATCTTCAAAGATATCCTCGTGATTTTCCTTTTGATTTCGGAATATGCAATATATCTATCAAGAGCTCATGAAAATTCCAACTTGCTAAAGATAAGATTTCATAAAAATTCATTAAAGATCTCGGATATTAGAAGATATCATGTTTAATCAAATCTCTGCAGCTAGAGAATATTCCAAATCCAGTCTTTCATAAAACTCATCCGATAATCAAAATATTAAACAAATGGACTAATTTAATTAATAATATTAAATTCAAATCCATAAATTAGATACACTTTTTAGGCATAACGTGAACTGATCAGTAAGCTACGTACTTTTTCTATGTAGTTTTGAGTTTCAATAACTAGGGGGAAAATTCATGTATTTAAGTTTTGACTAATGCCGTTTCGAGCAATTAAAATAAGCCGAAGCGAGAAATTTCATCCAATAAAATGGTAAGCTAAAATCTTAAAAATAAAACAATTAGTAAACTTTAAAGAGATGCCCCAAATGCTATTCACGGAAGGAAAAAAAAAACAGCTTATCACCAAAACAAAACAATACATAATCACAAACATCACCCACTAATCTTGTATATGCCAGACCCCAAAAAAAAATAATAATAATAATAATCTTGTATATGCCGACTGGAGCACAACTCTAGATGCAGATCATATACAACTCTTCTCTTTAAGATTTCTCCTACTCTCTCTCTCTCTCTCACTGTATTTGGCTGCAAACTTTGATCGTGCAGATGGAATGGAACAGTCCAAGAACGCAACTTATTTCTAGCTCTACGTTGGCGACAAATGCCGCCATGCCTGGCAAGCTTTAGCAGTAAAAAGACCTAAAGCTTGAAGTTGAAGCATTGAGCTTCCACTCTTTCGACATCTGAAGAACTTGGAATGATGGGTACCATGAGCAGCTCGTAGAAATACTACCAAATCATCTTATCCGGCATGAGGCTAGTGCCAATCATCAATGTGGATAACTTCAGCTTCTTTGACATTGGAATTCCAAAGGAATCCTATGTGGGTACCGATTATTGAACAGCAAATGGAGCCGAACATTTCGAATAGCACTCTAATACATATATCCTAATCAAGAAGAATGAAAATACTTCCTTTGGGACACGGCTGATGCAGACTAATGTTAGTACTCACTTTTTGTGTGCAAAATCTCATTAGTTTTTCTCTTGCAACTAGGCCGAACTCTGAAAGGAAGGAGGATTTGCTCGGCCGGGGTATCCCCGTGGGTTTCAGTTGATGTGAATACACCTTACAGACAGGTTCGAGATCCAGAGAAAGTTTGTAAGGAGCAGACTTATGATTGCTCAATCGGTCGGGCGACACAGCTTCGAGTCTTTGACATAGCTCAGATGGTGCCCAAGTAAGTCTTTATAAAGCATTAGGCTTCAGTGAAGATGCATGGTTTGTCATGAACGATGGACCGTAGAAGCATTCTTCTATTTCCAGGCCTGTCAGCTGGACTCCAATGCCTAATAACAAGTAACAACCCAATGTGACAGCAATGTCTCCAAACTCAAATTTCCAACTGAAGAGAGAGAGAGAGAGAGAGAGAGAGAGAGAGAGAGAGGTGTTTGACCCTTTCAAAGGGAGAACATGGTTGATCCTAGGAAACTGTTAGAACTTGCTAAAAAAAGGCCACCCAAAATTCGAAAGACAGGAATTTTCTCCACGGCAAGAAAATGTTTCTCCACAAACATTCCAACATCTAAGAAAAGCTTCGTCACCTTTTCACCCAAAAGAGGCAACAAACTCCAAAGGAAATCGGGACTCTCTCTCTCTATTTCTGTAGATGGATATAACCCTCTATTAATCTCAAAGGTCCTGCTCAGTCTAATCCCCTGTTTCGTCCTCCTTACCCAGGAGGGATGGAGATAGAAAATAAACCAAGAACACCTGCCAACTCTCTTCTTTTTCTATCCCACTCTGCATCGCCATCGCAACCCCTCATG
This sequence comes from Rhodomyrtus psidioides, assembly GCA_021437785.1. Classification (NCBI taxonomy): domain Eukaryota; kingdom Viridiplantae; phylum Streptophyta; class Magnoliopsida; order Myrtales; family Myrtaceae; genus Rhodomyrtus; species Rhodomyrtus psidioides. The sequence goes on from JAILYB010000153.1 coordinate 1,547,919, forward strand.
GTGGCCCTCCTGGTCCTCCTCTTCGCCATCCTCGGCGGCTCCTCTACCGCCGCCACCACCCCATTCTCTCCTAAAGACAACATCCTCATTGACTGTGGAGCCAACTCCTTGGCCACCCTCCCTGATGGAAGGATCTTCAAGACCGACGTCAACTCCGCCGGGTACCTGGAAGCCAAGGACAACATCCAAATCTCAGACCCTGCGGCCGATGTCCCGTCGCCCATTTATCAGACGGCGCGGGTGTTCGTCTCCGAAGCCATTTATTCCTTTCACCTGGGGAGCGCGGGGTGGCATTGGGTTAGGCTCCATTTCTTCCCCCTGAACAACACCCAATTCAATCTCCAGACTGCCATGTTCACCGTCGCAACCAGCGATGTTGTGCTTTTGCACAGGTTTTCCGTGAATAACAGCACCAAATACATTACCAAGGAGTATCTGCTGAACGTGACCGACCCCCAGTTCACCCTCAAGTTTACTCCTGTTAAGGACTCTTTCGCGTTCATCAATGCCATCGAGGTGGTTTCGGCACCGGACTTCTTGATCGTCGACAGCGCCATGGCGCTCTTCCCCGTCACGGAATACATCGGTTTGAGCTCGTTCAATTACCAGATCGTGCACCGACTGAATGTCGGGGGATCCGTGATCACTTCTCAGAACGACACGCTGGGAAGATTCTGGGACTTGGATACGGAGTTTCTCAAGGATAAGTCCTTGGCTAAGCGAGTCTCTGTCCCTTCGACCATTGTCAAGTATCCTGATGACTTTCCGAAGGCCATCGCACCAACAGCTGTGTATGCATCCGCCGTGGAGATGGCCAATGCCAATGTCCGACAACCCAACTTCAATGTCACGTGGAATTTCAACGTAGATACCGATTTCGGATATGTCGTGCGGTTGCATTTCTGCGACATTGTGAGCAAGTCCCTCAATGACCTGTACTTCAATGTTTATATCAACGGAAAGATGGCTATATCCGGCCTCGATCTGTCCAGCTTAACGGGCGGTTTGGCCATTCCTTACTTCAAGGACATTGTAGTGAATTCGACCCTGATGGCCAGTGGACTGAGCGTTCAAATCGGCCCGATGAATCAAGACACAGGCACGGTGAATGCAATCTTGAACGGTGTGGAGATTCTGAAAATGAGCAACTCGGTGAACAGCTTGGATGGAGAATTCGGAGTTGATGGAAAGAAGGCCTCTTTGTCTAACCGTAACACGGTGGCAGCAGTTGGGTTCGCAATGATGTTCGGAGCATTCGTTGGCCTCGGTGCGATGGTCATCAAGTGGCATAAGAGGCCCCAAGACTGGCAGAAGAGGAACAGCTTCTCATCTTGGTTGCTACCACTCCATGCCGGCGACACGAGCTTCATGAGTAGCAAGACTTCGATGGGTTCTCACAAGACCAACTTCTACTCATCCACCCTGGGATTGGGCCGATTCTTCTCATTTGCGGAGATACAAGAGGCGACCAAGAATTTCGACTCTAATTCGATCATCGGCGTCGGAGGATTCGGCAATGTCTACCTAGGAGAGATCGATGATGGCACTAAAGTCGCGGTCAAGAGAGGGAATCCACAGTCTGAACAAGGAATCAATGAGTTCCAGACCGAAATCCAGATGCTGTCTAAGCTCAGGCACAGGCATTTAGTGTCTCTGATCGGTTATTGTGATGAGAACTCGGAGATGATCTTGGTCTATGAGTACATGTCCAATGGCCAAATCAGGGACCACATCTACGGCAAGAACATGCCGCCGTTGTCGTGGAAGCAAAGGCTCGAGATCTGTATCGGGGCAGCACGTGGGCTCCACTATCTTCACACCGGCACCAACCAGGGCATCATCCACCGCGACGTCAAGACCACCAACATTCTGCTCGACGATAACTTCATCGCCAAGGTCGCGGATTTCGGACTGTCGAAAGATGCACCCATTGGGCAAGGTCATGTGAGCACTGCGGTGAAAGGAAGTTTTGGGTATCTGGACCCCGAGTACTTTAGGAGGCAGCAGTTGACGGACAAGTCCGATGTGTACTCATTCGGGGTGGTCATGCTCGAGGTGTTATGCGCAAGGCCTGCCTTGAACCCTCAACTTCCTAGGGAACAAGTGAACTTGGCCGAGTGGGCGATGCAGTGGAAGCGAAAAGGCTTGCTCGAGAAGATCATCGACCCTCTTCTCGTGGGGACCATCAACCCCGAGTCGCTGAAGAAATTCGCCGAGGCCGCCGAGAAATGTTTGGCCGAACACGGTGTGGATAGGCCAACCATGGGAGATGTTCTGTGGAACTTGGAGTACGCGCTGCAGCTGCAGGAGGCTTTCTCTCAGGGGAAGAACGAGGATGAGAGCAAATCTTCCGCTACCATCGCCGCCTCCCCAGCTGTCGTTGCGCCAGCCGATAACCACCCGGTCTCTCGCCCGGAAGAGAGCAGGGATCGAGCTCAAGTTCAGGCCTTCAGTGACCACTCAGAAACGGACATGTTGCAAAAGTTCGCTCTCAATGGAAGATAAAAGAGTGCTGTGTCTGAACTCAATTGGAGGTAAAACTAGCATTCCTGGCTATCTGAAGAACTACGTATAGGAATACGTCTGGCTTCTAAATACACCACCCATTGCGATGCTGTTCTTAGAATCTATCCTTGATTGGTTTCGGTGTTCTGTTTGTAATTTTTGTACTTTTTCCGATCAATAAAATTATGTTATATATACAATTACGGTATTTAATTACAAAAGTTGGCTGGGTCGCTGGCCCTCTCCAATGAGGAATTTAACTTCTGTCGGTTTAGTTTATGCATGACGAAAAGATGCATTGGAATGGTCTCAGTTCCTGAATATTCGGGCAACAAAAAAAAGTGCCGAGAAAAAAGCACTGTCGAGCAAGCTTGTCTGAGCTTTGAAATAACCGAAAAAGCAATAAGAGTATGAGAAGCGGGATCTGTATTATTGCAGCTACATTCATTTGACCAGACATTTACGCTGGACTCAGGTTGACCAACATGCATACCTCGGGCACCAAAAAGAAAAAGTTGATAGTCCTCGGTCAAACAAATGTTTGATCGAGTTCAATCTCTTCGTGTCGCATTACGTAAGACTAGTATACACATGGGCTTCAACAGAACATAGATAATTATGCAGTAAGAGTATGCGCAGCTGCAAGTAAATCTAGGAGAATTTACAATGGTATGATAGATTGACCATCAAAACATAGAGCTGTCTTGACTCTTGTAGTTTCTTTATTCCAAAATATATCTTAATAAACAAATCTCCTTTTTCTCCATGCTGACGGGCGATTGACGAACTCCTGAAGAAGATCCCGCATCAATGCACCACTCCTATAGATTCAGCATCCTTGAAATAGCCGCTTCTAAGCTATGATGAGTGCAATAACCTTCCCCTTAGAATTAGGAATTCAATATCAAAAGTAGAAGCAACAAGCTTTCAATAAAACGAGATTGAGATGTATACTGTAAAACCCTTAGGACTGCTGCGCTTTACTACAGTAAACAAAAGCGGGCAATGAAGAAGAAACCCTCTACCAATGGGCACCTACATCACCAAAAAAAACTACTGCATCTTTTTCTGAGCAAGATAGCAGAGCATGAAATAATCAGAACATAGCGAGCAGGATCTTTTTTACTTTTTACTTTTTTAAAGAAAAAGACGAGATTCACATGGACAAAACAAATGCAAATAGTCCAAAATTATGCACAATTTCATCTCGGGAAAGTTTTCACATTGTGGTATCACCTCTTGCTGAAGTAGGCTGGTAGCTCCTTATCCAGGACATGGTCTAACCAGCGATGCATCTAACAACTAATAAGGGTACTCCTCAATTTCAGCTATTCTCTTGACAGGTACAGCTACAAACTTTCCTAGAGCTTGTACAATTAACCAGAACAATTAGTATGATCCCTATATAAAAGGCATCAAACCAATGGAGTCACAAACATGCACTTCACAGAGGTTTTTGTATCCCAATACATGATCTTTAGATCATAATGCAAAAATTCTTTTAATACAAGTTCCCCACCACTAACCTAAAGAATGCTCATGGCCTAAGAATTTTGACATCCAGCCTTCGTTCCAACTGATTCCTAAGACAGAAAAATTCAGACAACAAAGTGAATTGGTTCAGTGAGAAACTTATGGCTAAATTAGTCACTTAGAGGTCCAAACAGCCATCCGCGGAAGTAAGACATATTCAACGGGAATAAGGAACCCTCCAGGTAGAGGAAAACAGGAGAAGGCCTTTTGTACTTAGAAGGTTGTTCAATGAACTGGTAAAGAGGGTGGGTGGGATCGTGATCCACTCAAAGGGCAGTCCCCTGATAGAGGGGTGATGATGGTTCAAATCCAATTCGTGAGAAGAACCCAAGGGAGGGACTAGTTGAGTCAAGGGTCCCTGTTTTTCACTTAAGGATAGGAGAGCAACGTCAATCACTGAGCGAACAAAGAAAAAATGCTTTCTCCCGCTAGCTTTCCTCACTTTCCGTGTAACAGTCTAATCCCCCCTTTAAGTGAAAACAAAGCAATCACACTCAAAAGAGTTACAAAAATATTTGCATCGAAAGAAAAGGAAAGGATAGGCTGGGCACAAAGTGCAAAGACATAAGAAAATTTGAGGAAATCAGAACTTGACAGCATCAGTTTAAACAGTTGAGCTCAGAAATCAACTTACTCGGATCGTTCATGCTCCGAAGCAAATGATGAAGCAACATTAACTGGAACAAGAACTCGTAGTAGATGAGGCCTGTTGGTTGGCGATAGTCGAAGGATTTTCACCAACTGTGTCAGGGATCTGCTGGATCCCTGGTTCTGGAACGGTTATATTCTCTGAACTGTTAGAGACAGAAGCAGAACTGGTCCTGCCACTGTCTCTCGTTTCAAGATGCTCCATCATGTGTGACACAGTAGCAATCCCCACGTCAACTTCTCTTCTAACTTCAGAACCAAGATCCGGCACGGAAGTGTTGCGAGAGAACAGTCTCTCTTTCCATCCTCGTGTGCTCTTTGAAATTGATTCTTTGCATCTAAAAGCAGTCAAGCGCTAGATGCTTGTTAACCTTTAGTGATGAAAGCACATTAATCAAATTAACAATTGTTTATGCTAGGGCGCCTGTCAAAGCTCAATACCTAGAAGACACTGCATTAAATCGAGATCTCAGGGATTCCGAAAAGGACTGCAGCTCGGATGGTCCTCCCCTATCCCGATTATTTGGTGAGGAATGATTTGGTGATCTCCTGCCAAGGGGAGAAAATGTACAAAGATAAAGTCAAAGGAAAATCTAGAGCTAACACACGACAAGATTTCACTACCCAGTGGAGCTATGCTGATAGAACCAATGCTAAATTACCTGTTGATCAATGACGATCCTTGCTGGTTAACAGCAACAACTCCAGGTGAAGATGAACCCTGCTCCACTGGGGAAGAGGTCAATGGAACTATTGGCTGCTCAGATTCATCCTGAAGGGTGGTAGGAGGTGAAGGAGGTGTGATAACTGTAACTTCAGGAGCTTGTTCATCTTCGCCATCCCTAGAAGGTGGGGATGCAGATGGAAAAGGACCACTAGGAGGGGTGTTAGGATGAGTAGAGAAAACCAAGAATTGTGGACGACCGTGAGCTGAAGACCGGTTCCTATGGCCTTCCCTTCTGGCAATGTGACGTGCTCGGCCCATAGCGGCAGCGGCAGCTAAGTGCTGGATGATACGCTCCTCAAGCTCAGAATCAGTAGGACCAACAGGTAGCTGCATAATCACCAAGAAGAACCAGCTAAGCAAGACACTCTTATTTTAACTTAATAATCAGGCAAAAGATTCGGTTAGTCTGCGAAAATTACGCGTTGCAACTCAAAATCCCCAAGAGTGGGGTGATGAAAGATTGTCGCATTTCTTGAAGGGTTAAACCTAAAACTCCTCTCCCGTTCTACTGCCTCCAATAATTCCTGACTGAAAAGCATGGAGAAAGATATCCAAGTATGAAATTTTAAGAATAACGGAACTAAGGCATCATGGTTACCTCCGTTTGAACATAATTTACCTGGTGGGATCTTTCAGGCCGATGGTTTGCCAACACATGGGACACTGAGAACTCCTCTGACACCTAGAGGCCAATGAGAAGAAACAAGAAGCCATCAGAATATCAATATCCAAAGAGTTTTGACACCATTTATTGCGTTTTATATGCCAAAAAGAGGTATACAAAGAATTTTCCCTCAGAAATTTAGTCAGGTTACAGATGCACCCACACAAGAACATACTCGAGGAAATGGAGCTCTACTATCAACACATATAAATAGTCAAACAACACAAGAACTACACCAAGCAAATATAACCCTAAGGATTCAGAGGAAACTGAGATATAACCCTGCACGATGTGGGGCAAGAATGCCTAAGAAAACAAAATTGCAGATATCAGGTCAACAACCCCCAGCAGTTACTCCAGCCATAGCAGTGCGGAATTCGTGCATGATTGTGCACGGCTCGTTTAATGTGTGAATAAATGCTATTTTACCATCCTTTCTTTCTGGCTATCAAGCTCATAAGAGTGACTTTTCCCTCTATCATTGCTTCGTTATGAGCAATGCATTTAAAAAAAAAAAAAAAAAACCCGGAGATATCATGCACGCTACATTTGCAGGTGCTATTATCAGCTGAGAAAAAGCATTCTATGCGACATCCATAGAAACAGAGGATGCTCCAGAGACTATGCAGATTATATGCGACACATATCATCACCGATAGTGTATCACTCTAGCATTATAATTGGGGCTGTTCTTTCAACAGCAAAGCTTTATTCTGTTGAGGGTGGGAACACTGTAGAGATTACCACTCGAGAATGCACTGGAGATGAAACTCGTGCTTGCAAGTGGTCACCTGCGGAAAAAGAGAGAAAGATCAACTAAACTGGATCGCAAAACTGCGCAAAAGAGATTCCACATCACATACCGTAGATGGATCACTGTCACAGAAAGCTTCGAGGCAGATGCTGCAAGCATCCTCACAGGCATCCTGAATTCCACCTTCCACGAAGGCCGCGGCTGATATGGAGTGTGCCTCGGACTTGCCAGCATCTTCCATCCCCTTAGCCTGAAAAAGCAGATGCACTCCTAGGTCACAGCAGTCCATGTTTCAAAGAAAGCAGCGGAAAATGCTAAAACGTGAAAAGGTATCTTGGCAATCAATCTCATCGACAATTAAAAGCTTCCTAACGCATACATAGATGCGTCAGCGAAGAGCTCGCAGTCCAAATTAATCAGGACCAGTTCACACACCATCAGCCAGAGCTCACACTATGCACCGAGCTAATCCCCTAAAACCCTCCAAACCCGAGCCCAGCGGAAACAGAAAAAACACATTCCCCCGCAAATCGGACACGATTCCGAAGCTCAGCTGCAGGAATCGCTCAGTCAAACGGCCAGACACGACATTCCAGAGCCCCGCGACAACAGCGATGACATAACCGGATCGACTCGTGTGCGAACAGATAGAATCATTACCTCCATGAAAGCCGAGACGAGCAGGAGCTTGCGGATAGCGGAACCGACGGTTACGTTGCCGATCGAAGGAGCTAAAAGCACAGGCGAGAGGAGCAGCCTGAGAAACCCTAGCTCGCAGAGGTCATAATGGCACAGAGGGGAGGTTTTTTCGATTTATTTTCTTTGTGCGTGGAATTGGACTTTTGGCCTTGACTCGGCTCGGTCTTCGCGACTCACCCGCAGTGGAGACACGTGGCCGGGCTTTGACGAGTCCAATCCACTGAGTTTTTTTTTTTTTTTCCAAACCAATCCACCGAGTTAACGCGGGGCCAGAATAGTCATCAGCTACGTAGCACCCATACGCATGCCTGAGCGTGTCCGCCTGTTTAACGACCTGAACACGCGTGTCCTAGCGTATCCCCGTAAAATCAAAATTGTGTTTGGGCTCATTGAGTTTAAATTCGGATCCAAGTTATAAATTAAAGTATTTCAGGCTCAAGTTCAGAAAATCCTCTCAATTTTGGATCTAATTTACGACGTATTTCGCTCATTAATATAATTTATGGAGTATTTGAACTTTTTTCTAATCTTTTACTAATATTTTTCATCAAATATTAAATAGCTATGACATTTAGACATATATGTGAAGTTTATCTGTGATGTTTGAAGTTCATAAAAATGATAATTTAAATGTATATATAAAAATATTCATTTAATATATAACGTATCCCAACATGTCGAAAATCTTTATTTTTTGAGAAATAACGTATTGACGTATCGTGTCATATCGTATCTCGTGCCCCGTGTGATATCGGTGGTACGTAAGTCACAAGCTCGCTTCGCTTTGCTCAGTTAGGTGCGCGTGCGAACCCGGCCATGTTAGTCTCATGTCACGCGGCTCTGTTCAAAGCGTGGCTTGGATTCGGATGGGCCGGATGATCCAACTTAATTTTCGTCGGAGAATCTCGCTCTCATTTCAGACAAATTACCAATGATTGATTAATAAATTCCTTTTTCCACCTCCGCACATATCACTTTCTAATACACACTCTAATTTCGAACCCGAAAAATACACATACACATCCAAATTAACCATCGGAATTTATTTCCTTTTCACTTTTTTTTCTTTTTTTGCCTTGCAGTATTTATCATTCAGCGAAAGAATCCCCCAAAAATTATAAACTAATTCGACCTGGTGGAAGAGATTTATTATGTTAAATGATCGGGTCACTACTTAAGATACCGTTTTACTCATTGCTAGGATGTGTAGAGTTACTATTTATTTTGTGACAAGTGTGTACTCTTCGAAACGGAGAGAGAGGATAGTGTCACGGGCCGACAGATTTCAGTTGTGGAATTGGCCTGTGCGGCGCTTGGCAAGCCACGCCAAGCCAGCCTTTCCTCATAAAGCACATCGGATCATACCACGCTCCGCTTAGATTGGGCATCCGTTACATCGAGTAAGACAAGTAGAACTCTTTAAGCACAACAACTGGTTGCGGCCTGCCATGGCCTCATCAGGAGAATGGCATCAGCTCCCGACCAGTTTGTACACGGGAGGCCAAACCCGTCTTCAGAGCTCCTAAGGAATGTATCCTGTTTAATCCTAGAACTCCTTGTACAAACCAATCTGACACAACCCCTTGACCCAGTTGTCCTATTGCCCTATACAACGCCTACTCCTCATGATGACACCCCAAGCTTCACCCGAGCACGAGGAGAACTGGCTCATCTGGGATACGAAACTCCCGGACCGTGTCTTTCTCCCCCACTCAATCCGCAAACGCCCTCGTTACGGGTTGTTCTGTCGCTTCCCTACGTCACACGCTCGCCCAACAAAACAACAACACTCCACTGGTTGCCTCCCCCGATCAAAGCTGTTCACGAATCTCCAATCACTTGTACGTCCGTCGACAAGTGTGGCACCCCTAGCCAACTGTACACCCTCAGCAGCACCTTCTTTCGCCTACTAGGCTCCTCTTGATCTCAGCAAACCAATAGAGGTTCCCCCTTGATGAGACGTGGTAGCGGACCCTTCCCCAAATACAGGATCGTTATTCCCCATTCAGTGAGCAATCCGGTTCCTTCCTATGCCCCCATTGGCATCCCCGAAGCTAGACGAGAGCCACACCTTGTCCGAGCCCATCTTGGCCTCGGCGATCACTCTTCGCCCTCAAAGGACCGGGAAGACCACAGGATTTTTCCCGAATCACCCACCTACTGATGGGATCCTGCTTTGATTCCATTTGTCATGGGCCGACAGATTTCAGTCGCGGAATTGGCCCGTGTGGCGTTTGGCAAGCCACATCAAGCTAGCCTTTCCCCATAAAGCACATCGGATCATACCACGCTCCGCTTAGATTGGGCATCCGTTACATCGAGTAAGACGAGTAGAACCCTTTAAGCACAACAACTGGTTTCGGCCTGCCATGACCTCATCAGGAGAGCGGCATCAGCTCCCGACCAGTTTGTACACGGGAGGCCAAACCCGCCTTCAAAGCTCCTAAGGAATGTATCATGTTTAATCCTAGAACTCCTAGTACAAACCAATCTGACACAACCCCCTGACCCAGTTGTCCTATTGCCCTCTACAACGCCTACTTCTCACGATGACACCCCAAGCTTCACCCGAGCACGAGAAGAACTGGCCCATCTGGGATACGAAACTCCCGGACCGTGTCAATAGCATCCACCTTGTAATTTCTTTCTTCTTTTTATTTTTATTTTTTTCAACTTCACGCTAAAAGAAAGGCAAAAGAAATCACAGAATCAAAAATGAATAATACCATCATTCGTGAAAAGGTCAAAAGAATGCCACAAATTCCATTTTTGGCAAAATCATTTACAACGCTGCTCCTCTTTCGTTTTTACGTCTCTCCTTTGAAGGAGGAGGAGGAGGAGGAGGAGAAGCAGCCTCTCATTGGGCCAACCGACGGACGGGCCTTCGGACCCCAAGCCCGGCCCGAGAATGGCTCCGCTTACGTGTCCCTCGTCGAGGGGCTCCTCCAGAAGCCGGCCCCGTGGAACCGGTCCCACATCTCCTTCTCCAGATCATCCACGGCATCCTCGTCGACGTCGCTCCCGCCCGCGTCGACTCCGTCATCCTCCGCCTTCAACAGATCCGCGGCGCCCGTCGAGCCGGCCGCGAAGCTGTTGGGCCTCTGGGCCAGGAGCCCCCCCTTCTTCTTCCGCCTCGCCGCCGCGGAGCGCTGCCGCCTCCGCCTCACCCGGCGGCAGAGCCCCGCGGGGACCCTGTAGACGGCAAGCGCGAGGAGGTTCACGACGGTGCACGGGCAGCAGCAGCACAGCGCCGCGCAGTCCGCGGCCGTCCGCCCCGCCGCCTCGGCCAGGCGGGCCCGCCCCCCCGTCGTCATCGCCGTCGTCGTCTTCGCCGCCGATTCGTTCGCCTCCCCGCGAGCGTTCGGCAGCAGCGGTTGCCTCCGGTTGGCGACCGGAGGGTCGAAGAGGGATTGCCGGGTCATTCGCGATTGTTGCTGGTGCTTCTGGGTTCGCAGAGGAAGGAATTTCGAGTGGCGCAAATCAAAGGGGAAGAGCAAATCAAAGGAATTTTCGAGTCGTCGATGTCCGCCGGCCGGGTTGATATTTTCCTGGAAAATCAGACTATTGACAGGGAAAGAGAGGGAAAAATGACGAAACAGAGAGAGAGATTGAGGCCAAACAGCGAGCAAATTGGAGAGAGAGAGAGAGAGAGAGGGGCTATGAAAACAAGAAGCGGGTCAGCCGATCCAGTTCATGGTTGGATACGTGTGAGAAAGTGCAGCGGGGATCTAAAAATAGCAAAAATGAATCGACGCCGTCCGATTTGGTGGGGCCCACGCAAAGCGCATCGTTTTTCAATGGTCCAGATTCGTTCCGGTAAACTCGTTTCTCGATCTCACCTTTAGATTTTGGCATCGCAATCATTTCTGTTTTGATGAATTCCGATATTTCACGTTCGCCCTGCTAACAAAAATCTACGGGAACAAAAAAGATCACGAATTTTGAGCCTCAGAAAACTGGCTCGTCCCAAGTTTAAATCCAGGTACACCCAACACGTGTCAAAAACCCAGTAGGCTTCAGTAAATAGGATCTCAAAATAAGTTGAAGCCCCAATTTAAAATTCACGAAAGACTTTAATCGGTCGGCAATAAATTCAGGACGGGGGCCGTCTCCGTATGTGCTTTGTGTCGATCGATCTTTAATCAATTCATCTTCACCTGCTCTATCGGAATCAAAGCGTGGACTGATCCGTACCGAAGGAGTGCGAAAGAGGCAAGACAAGAACGGGAGATAGATACCCTCCCAAGGTGGGTGGCGAAACCTATTTTTTCTCCATTGCATATACGTTGTGTAGGACTAGAGTGCATAGGCCTTGCGTTTACTAGGACGGAAAGCACCCCCCATAGACTACTCAAGTGGTTGGTAGCCACAACTCGCGATATTTAACCGGGGGCATGCGCGGTCGATATCTAGCCGGTCTTCGAAAAGAGACAGACGTGGATGTCATTGTCTTGCCGTGGCCATGACTTTTGACTCTTCTCTTCCTTGCCCTAATTGAGGGATTGGGAAAGGAAGGAAGGAAGGAGGCTAGCATTGAACCAGCCGGGGTCTAGTGACGGTTGTGGAATGAGACTACTCGGTATCGGCCATTCGTCGCGCCCGCCCGCCGGTCAGTGGTTGCGCGTTCGTGTCGACGGCTCCACATGGGCTGCCGATGAAGCTTAAAGCCCGAGGGAGACCGCCGCACCGTGCCTCGAGGCATCGAAACCGTGGACAGGTCGTGCGGTGCGAATCCATTTCGGGGTTATAGTTTTCTTTGGGTTGACTATGGCGCCCGGCATTTAGCAGGGGAACGATCTGGGCCGACGTGGGAGCAGGCGAGCGAGATAGATCTTTTTCTTTTTTCTTTTCTGCCCTCGAGAGAAAAAAGAAAAAAAAATGAGAGAAAGAGGAGAAGAACATGAAAGCCACCACCAATCCGAAGAGAAGCCGGCAGATGACCCATCTCTATCGTTGCATCATTGTCCAAATAGGAGTTTCGTTAACGATTGACCTGATTACGCTATTAGGTTAATTCGCAATTTCGCGACCTGCTTAAATAAATGGTTACATGTTTTCGAAGCATATATATAATGAGGCTCAACGAGGGTGTCGAGGTATCGTCTTGCATTCTCCTTTTGATGACAAGAGTCTAGCTTTTTTTTTTTGAAGGTTTCGTTAGAGGTGACCCGCGTGTTGTGCACGTAAATATTGTTGGGCAAACAGTGTTAAAATAACAACTCTGTTTTATAAAAATGGAGGATACTTAAAATTTGAATGACAATAGTAAATGTGGCAAATTGCGACAAACATCAAATTTGTAAATATATTCAATCGACAAATGCACAAAAGTCAATTCGGCAGAAGCAGAAAATCTGAGCCTTTAGAAACACAAAGTCTGAGCCCTTCAGACGCACAAAATCTGAGCCTTCAGAAGCACAAAGTCTGAGCATGAGGCCTGTGTTCGACACAGTTTCCTTAAAGCAGATTCGCCCCCTTCAGTACGTGCTTTGAGGTTTCGTGAACATCTGTCTCCTAAGATACAACGGTTAAACAGTGATAGAGGCAAGCACAGCACCCCAAAGTTTTTGGGCAAACTTGAACTCAACGTGAACACTATCGAAAACAATGCAGATGCAGACAATTGAAAAAGAGGGAGAAGAGATTTTCATGGTCTTGTTTTCTATCTCTCTTTTCGTAGTCTTGAAACAGAACGGGAAGTCACCTATTTATAGGCTAAGCAAGACATTGCGAAAATAAAGAATAACGACTAAATAACTCTACCGTTTAGAGCCGTTATGTATTTAATTCTGTAACCATAGAATTATAATAACCGTTACTTAGTTAATACCATTAACATACCGGTAATTAACTTAAGAACGGTTGCATTGTAACGGCTTGAGTTGGAAAAAATTAAAACAAAAGGCAAAAATGGGCTTGTCGCGAGGCCCACTTTCCGGTCATGCATTTGCCTACGCAGGTCGTGCGCTCGTGCCCAAGTTTCAACTTGTCCAGCCTCTGTTGGAGTTCGGGATTTGCACCCCCTTGCGTGCGTGCACAAGGCATAGTTCTTGTGTTATGATAGTTACCACTCAAAGGGAGTGTAGCCACATATAAAGCACTTCAAGGGCTTCCTCCTTTTCAATGTCGAACTAGTGTTTTGCCAATTCTCACTTCCAACTCAAGGGGTGATCTTTGAGAAACAATTCCTCATTCACTCACCCATCAAAATATCTCATATTTTCCAATAATCCCCCACATGAATGAAAACTGTGATAGTGTTCAACAAATGAAACCTACATAGCATAAGTAGGTGTCACCCTTTGAACATTTCCTTGTGAAAGTATATTTAATTTACCAACTGTCCAATAAACATGACGTTCTTGAACTGTCCTGCTTTATTAGTAAATGGCCCATACACTTTACACATGAATCATCTAAACGTTTGTTCAGTTCTCATGAGTATGTTCGTTTTGGCCACGGACATCGTCCTGGTTCTGCGAGAGTTTCTAAAGAATTTAGCCCTCAATAATTCTCCTTTGAAGCAGCCCCACTTCTCTCTCACATAAGTGATTACTTAATTTTGAGTAATTGATTTACTTCAATTAAGAATCATTAAAGCATAATTGCTATCATTTTCCTGATAAACCCCCACAATAATTGGGAATATCAAATCACTGATATTTTATAGGAATGGTTTGAGGGATAAACCCCCACAATGATATAATTTAGTTCATATAATTAGGTTGTCCCTTTGAACCTAGATCTTAGGATCTCCAGTCAGCTAGGTTGGGTTTTCCTTTATATCAACTTTCCTATAATGGGCTTCAGTCACATTCCTATTGTCGCATTTTCAACTAACTCTCTGTTTAACCCTTTGGTTAGCGGATCCGCAATATTATCCTTTGACTTTATGTAGTCAATAGAAATAATTCCAGCTGAGAGTAGTTGTCTAATGGTATTATGTCTACGACGTATATGTATAGACTTACTATTATACATGTTACTCTGTGCTTTTCCAATCGCAATGTATACAGATTGGTGGCACTTATTTTTGCCATTTTGGAATATCCTCTAAAAAATGACGTAACCATTCAGTTTTCAGTTTCTTCACCACATTTATCCAAAACTATAAACTCAGATTTCATTGTGGATCTGGCTATAACAGTTTGTTTACAGCTGCACATGTAAGTGTGAATACATATCCACTAGTAGATTTTGAGTCTTTTATATCAGATATCCAGTTTGCATCACTATATCATTCTAAAACAGATGGATACTTGGTATAGTGCAGGCTATGATTTCGAGTATATCGTAAGTACCTGAGTACTCTTACTATTGCTTTCCAATGGTCAGCACTCGGATTGCTCATATATCTATTCAATCTACTAACCGTATAGGCAATATCTTGTCTATTACAGCTCATTAAGTACATTAGACTTCTAATAATTCTGAAGTACTCCACTTAATAAACACCCTCTCCTCTATTTTTGGATAGATGAAGACTATTGTCTAATAGTGTTCTAGCAATACCAGAATCATTCATGTTGAATTTTTCAAGAATCTTGTCCACATAGTGTGACTAGTTTAAAATTAAACCTTCGGACGTTCTTGTGATTTTAATCCCTAAAATCACAACAGCTAGTCCCATACCTTTCATGTCAAATCTTGAATTGAACATATTCTTGGTAGATTTGATCATTCTGTCATCACTACCAACAATGAGTATGTCATCCACATATAGGCATAGAATGACATATCCATTCTCTATCTTTTTAATGTAGACACATTTATCACATTCATTGATTTTAAAATCATTGATAATCATTGCATTATCAAACTTTTCATGCCACTGCTTTGGCGCTTGTTTTAGACCATACAATGATTTTACCAATTTACAGACTTTTCTTTCTTGTCTTGGAACTATAAAACATTCAGGTTGTTTCATATAGATTTATTCATCCAAATCACCATTTAGGAAAGCTGTTTTTACATTCATTTGATGTACTTCTAAATTTCGCAATGCTGCAATTGCAAGTATCATCCAATAGAGTTTATTCTCGTCACAGGAGAATAAATATCAAAGCCTTCTCGTTGTCTATATCGTTTGATTACAAGTCTGGCTTTATACTCATCAATGGAGCCATCTACTTTCATCTCCCTTTTAAAGATCCATTTAGACCCTAAAGGTTTACAACCAGGAGGAAGATCCACTAGCTCGCAAGTATAATTCTGTAAAATAGAATCAATTTCACTTTTTATTGCCTCCTTTCGTAGAGGTCCCTCAGAAGAACTCACAGCTTCTGTATAATTTAGTGGTTCAAATAAGTTAGAAAATCATTTCCAATTGATTTTTCCATTCTTGCTATTTTGCTATGTCTCAATTCATGATTTGAATCATGACTTTCATTATTCATAGTTTCATTCGTTCGCTTGGACGAACTTGATCCATCATTGGATTTATAAGGAAATACATCTTCAAAGAATGAAGCATTCCTAGACTCCATGATCGTGTTCTTGTGTATATATGGAATCTTAGATTCATGCACAAGAAATCGATATGCATTACTATTATGTGCATTACCTATAAAGATGCAGTCCATCGTTTTAGGACCTATCTTAGTTTTCTTTAGTGTTGGAACCATCACTTTTGCAAGACAACCCCACACTCGTAAGCATTTGTAGGATAGTCTCCTACCTTTCCATAGCTCATAAAGGGTTTTATCATCTTTCTTTCGAGGTACCTTATTTAAAAGGTAATTGCTTGATAAAATAGCTTCACCCCACATATTTTGAGGTAAACCTGAACTTAGTAATATCGCGTTCATAATTTCTTTCAATGTGCGATTTTTACGTTCATCAACACCATTTGATTGAGATGAATAGAGCGCAGTTACTTCATGTATAATTTCGTGTTGTGCACAGAATTCATCAATTGGTACTTCATACTCACCGTCTCTATCACTTCTCAATCTTTTGATTTTCTTATCAAGTTGATTTTCAACTTCATTCTTATAGAGAATAAATTTCTCTAAGGCTTCACATTTGCTTTTAAGCAAATACACATAGCAATATTTAGTGCTATCATCGATAAAGATAATAAAATATTTATTACCACATCTTGTTTGTATGAATTTCAAATCACAAACATCACTATGAATCAATTCAAGAGGTGCGGTGCTTTTGTCAATCGATTGAAACGATGATTTCGTTAATTTCGTCTCAACACAAATTTCACATCTGTGTTTTGGATCAATTTGAAATGATGGTATATGTTCCAAGTTAATTAATCTGCGCAATGTATCATAATTAACATGTCCGAGTCTACCATGCCATAAATTGGAGGACTCAAGCAAATAAAAGGAAGACTTATTATCTTTATTGATAATTGTCATGACATTGAGCTTAAAAAGCCCATTAGATACATATCCATTCCCCACATACATTCTAGATTTAGACAAAATAACTTTATCCGACTCGAACACCATGCGAAATTCATGCTTGTTCAACAGAGATCCGGAGACCAGATTCTTTCGAATTTCTGGCACATATAGAACATTATTCAAAGTCAGCTCTTTCCCAGAAGTCATCTTTAGCAGTACCTTCCATTAACCTTCAACAGTAGAAGAGGCAGAGTTTCCCATGAACACTTTCTCCCCATTAATTGGTTCGAAAGTTGTGAACATGTCCTTATCAGAGCATATGTGCTTAGTTGCTCCAGTGTCAATCCACCATTTCTTTGGATTGCACCCAATTAAGTTCACTTCAGAAATCATTGCAGAGAGATTTATGTCTAACACATCTTTTTTCATGTCATTCACCATATTTGTTTCAAAATTCGTCTTCTTTGGAATTCTGCAATCTACAGATCTATGGCCTAACCTGCCACAGTTGAAGCATTTTCCTTGAAACTTGTTCTTGGAAACTCCTCCTTTTGGTCCCAACTTTGGCTTGGCAACCTTATTGTTCTTGTGGCCATGCTTGTGCTCCACAACATTTGCCTTAGCTATAGTAGGATTGAACCCTTTGTGTTCAGAACTTCTATTGTCTTTTTCGATTCAAAGTCTAATAATCAACTCCTCCAAGTTCATTTCCTTTCGCTTGTGCTTGAGGTAGTTTTTGAAATCCTTCCACCTAGGAGGTAGCTTCTCAATAATCGCATCCACTTGGAAGGTTTCACTCAAGTTCATTCCTTCAGCCTGAATCTTATGCAAGATCACCTGAATTTCTTGCACTTAACTGATCACAGCCTTAGAATCCACCATCTTATAATTAAGGAATCGACCGACAACAAATTTCTTTGCTCCCGCATCCTCAGTTTTATATTTTCGGTCTAAGAATTACCATAACTCCTTTGCCATCTTTATTGCATAATAAACATTGTACAATGAGTCATGTAATCCATTTATGACATAATTCCTACATAGGAAGTCAGAATGTTTCCAAGCCTCAACAGCATTGAAGGCTTACTTATCCGTTTCTCCATCGGATACTTTAGGAGGTTTCTCAGTCAAGAATCTCACAAGATTCAGAGTTGTTAAATAAAACATTTTTTGTTGCCACCTTTTAAAGTTCGATTTGTTGAACTTTTCAGGTTTCTCACCATGGTGAAAAGAAACAGCAGCAGAAGTCGAGAATGATCCAGGCAGAGGCTGTTGGACAGCAGAGGCAGAGCTTTTAGTGATGTCATCAGCAGACACATCAACAATTTCTTTTCCAATAGCCATTCGAATGGTAAGTGTCGAATAAAATCTATTTTAAGATTGTTGGGCAAACCGTGTTAAAATAACAATTCTGTTTTATAAAAATGGAGGATACTTAAAATTCGAATGACAATAGTAAATGTGGCAAACTACGACAAACATCAAATCTGAAAATATATTCAATTGACAAATGCACAAAAGTTAATTCGGCAGAAGCACAACCAATTAAATGGCAAAAGCAGAAAATCTGAGCCTTCAGAAGCGTAAGATCTGAGCCTTCAGAAGCACAAAGTCTGAATCCGAGGCCTGTGTTCAACATAGTTTCCTTAAAATAGATTCGTCCTTTTTAGTACGCGCTTTGAGGTTTCGTGAACGTCTTTCTCCCATGATACAACGGTTAAGCAGCGATAGAGGCAAGCACAGCACCCCAAAACTTTCAGCGAACTTGAACTCAACGTGAACACTATCGAAAATAATGCAGAAGCAGACAATTAAAAAAAAGGGAGAAGAGATTTTCGTGGTCTTGTTTTCTGTCTCTCTTTTCGTAGTCTTGAAATAGAACGGGAGCCACCTATTTTTACGCTAAGCGAGGCATTGCGAAAATAAAGAATAACGGCTAAATAACTCTGTCTTTTAGAGCCGTTATGTATTTAATTATGTAACCACAGAATTATAATAGCCGTTACTTAGTTAATACCATTAACATGCCGGTAATTAACTTAAGAACGGTTACATTGTAACGGCTTGAGTTGGGAAAAATTAAAACAAAATGCAAAAATGGGATTGTCGCGAGGCCCACTTTTCGGTCCTGCATTCGCGTACGCAGGTCGTGCGCTCGCGCCCAAGTTTCAACTTGTCTAGCCTCCGTCGAGGTCCGGGATTTACACCCCCTATGTGCGCGCATGAGGCATTGTACTTGTGTTATGATAGTTACCACTTAAAAGGAGTGTAGCTACATATTGGATTATAAAGTGGGGTCCACGGGGTTACGGTGTGCGCCCATGCGAGCATCCACATCCCCCTTTTTGTAGTTATCTGCAAATTTGAATGAAAAGGTACATTCGTTCAAAAGACGTTACTTGTATAAGAACGCCGTCTTATCCTTGAGGATCTGTATTGACGCGTTCCTCACTCCCAAAATACAGAGAACGAAGAACACTCTCACTGGCTGTTGATTCAAGTTCGACGGAGAAACAACGAGATCGCAAAGGGCTTTTAACCTGTGAACACTAAGGTACGTTATAGTAATGTACTCTTGTCGATCAGTGATTCAAGTGATTAAATTGGGCATTTTTCGTGAATTAGATCTTAGTATGAATGGGTTTAGTACCCAACACCACATATAAAGCATTTCAAGGCATTCCTCTTTTTCAATGTGGGACTAGTGCTTTACCAATTCCCATTTCCAACTCAAGGGGTGATCTTTGAGAAACAATTTCTCATTCACTCACCCATCAAAATATCTCATATTTTCCAACAAATATATTTTGCTGGTGATGCATGAAAAAGTAAGATGGTGGTTCTGGTTGCATTGTCGAAGAGAAGAAATCGGAAGAATGGCAACAGTCGTTTCGTGGTCTAATCAGCAATGCACACAACAACTAACAAGGGTACTCCCAATTTTAGGTATATTCTCTTAACAGGTTCCAACTACAAAATTTTCTAGAGCATGTACAATTAACCAGAACAATTAGTATCATCTCTAGGTTATAATGCAAAAATTCTATTAATACCACTTCCCCCACCACTAAAACTCACACCTAAGGTCATTAGAGATTCAATGCATGTGCTTAGTAGTCGATTAAGTAGTTGGATTTTTGCACATGTTATCGCCGCGTGTAATTCTTATCAACAAAATGCTAAGTAATGCGGAGTTCTTTTTAAGCGCTCACGTGCTTTCCATTCGAATTTCGAAGAACGAAAGAACAAATTCTAGACCTAAAAATATCAAAATATGATCCCGCGTGTCAATATTTGATATTGAAAAAATCTCAAAGGGACCAGGTGAAATGCCAAAATATAATAGCGTGCCAAAATCCAAAACATGCTGGAATCTACCGACACAAGAGTGCGAATGTAGCTGCCGCCCGGTCAACAAGTCCCCCCGCGGCAGAACAGAAACGGATTTCGTGTGTACTATGGCGGCGGTGACGTCAAGGGGGCGTGTGAAGATTTCTTTCGTGGCTTGCACGCACGCACAGCGCGCGTCAGGAAGACAGAGACGAGAAGGAGAGCCAAAACTTACAGCCGAAACGACAACCAATGCGTCACCGTTTCGCCCAACAGGCAAATGAAATTGGCACGAGGGCATAAAAGAACAAGTAATGGGATTTCTTGATTAGAATCTCTTGCGAGATTCCATCTCGGGCATTTTATCTCTACAAGGAGTACATCAATCAATCCCTTTATGTCAACTAAATGGAAGAAACCCCAAGCAGTCCGCACAATTCACAAACCACTAGCGCTTAAGGGTTATAACTCTGTTCTTACCCATTGCATCCCACAGACCTTCCACCAATCAACGTCAGCCATCTCGGCGCGGCGAGTCAATTTCTTCTGACGATGGATTGACAAAAATGCATCTCATGTTCAGATCCAATACCTACTGCTTTTCGGCTGACTTGTTTGCTTAAACTCAAAAGAGTGAAGGCGTTCCGCCACTCTAACTACCGATAAAGCCCAGACGGTGAAGGATCACTGCCAAGAGGAGCATACATATGGCCAAAATCATACCGGGCCGCCCGAGCAACCAGTTCTTGGTCTTCTTCACCGTCTCGACTCCTCTTTGAGCCCTGTCTGCCCAGCACATCTGAAACAGCATTTAGGACAAAAAAGCTGATTATTTTAAAAGTTCAACCGAAGTGTAATGTCAAAGAGACTGTCGTGAGAAAGTAACATGACATTATACTAACGAAGCCCTCTCAGTATCAGGGAAAAGCCAACCACCTGTAGAAGGCTAGAAGCCAACTGAAAATACTGACCAGCTAAAAAAAAAGAAAAAAACTAATCGAAGATGCAGGAGAAAAAATTGACTAACTAAGCAAAAAGAGTTGGCCTCCTAGGCCTCAGAATAAATCCGCCCCCAATTTCTCACCCTCAAATAGTGCAAGGCACACAATATATTCTGGTTTTATGCCGCAATATAAAAGTAAATAATGTGGTAAACTGCAAGGAGAGAGAATATCGGATAGAAGAATACCATCTTGTCCAACATCTCTGGCGATAAAGAAGACATTGCTTGCTGGGCTTTTGCAGCGTCTTCCGGAGAAAGCTTTAGTCCAAACTGTTCGCCCATGTTTGCCATCATCTCTGGACTCATATTCTTCATCATAGAAGTGAACATCTGCCTCATAGCTGGATCTTTCATTTGGTTCCTTATCTGCTCTTGCATATCACCTGGTGATGATGGGAAATTTGACAGAGGAGAAGATGGAACATTCCTTGAACTTGAAGATATGCGATGAGACGAACTCGTTTCACTTTCACCCGTGATATGATTTAAATTGGCTGCCAATTTCGCCCCAGAGCTTGAACTTGCACGGTTAGCATCCAAAGAAGGGTCCTTCCCTCTCAAAGATGCCATTTCAAACATCCTCTGAAGATCATCGGGTGACATCTTACCCATCATATCGCTTGCAGTTTTTAACATGTCGGGTGACACATTAGGAACTGATCCATGTCCAAAGCTATTGGAATTACTATCCAAGTTTCTTGTGACAAAAGGGTTTTCCCCCGGAAACGACGAAGCCAACTGAATCATCTTTTGGAGTTCTTCTGGTGACATCTTGCCAATCATACTAGAGGCGGTCTTAATCATGTCAGGGGATACCTCTCCAGCATTTCCCGCACCCATTGCAGCCAAAGTTGTGGGATCAGCATTAGAAATAAAATTCTGGAATGACCTATTGAGTACATCATAGAATCAAAGTCAGTAAAATTTCTGCACCATAAACAGACATTCAGTTATTTGAATCTCACCGCCTTGTCTAGTGATTTGTGACTAGTTTGAAATCTCATACGTACATCCATTTCAAAAAACTTTAGTAGAATGGTGGAAGAATACCTGATTGCATCTGGGTCACCTTGCAAAGCTTTCAAGCTTTCAGAATTGGTCATTCGACTTGTACTATCACCACTAATTGGACCCTTGTGGGCATCCTCCAATTCCTGATGCTGCTTCTCTGAATATTCCAATGAACTTTCGTGGTTGACAGAGGACATGATCTCGTCTTCTTCAGTTATTTCCTCAATTACCACCCCTATTGATGATTCACAAGTAAAAGAAAACGCAAATTCAAGATTCAAAACTGGAGAATTTACAAAAAGAGGAATGAAAGAACCAGAAGTCAGTAACTAAGCATGGACAACATACCTCTTGGTGCAGAACCACCTTCTTTGGTCAAACTTTCCTCAGCATCCCTGTGCGGACCAACAGGACAAACAGCCCAGTTACATATACGCTTCGCAAATGATACAAACAGAGATGACACTCACAGAGAATCGGTATCTCAATCATTTAAGGATGCATTGAACTGAAGCACATTAACACGAGATAGAAACTGAAAAAGAAAAAAGAAACTGAAGCACAAGACTGGCCAAGGAAATTGAGAGTACACGTTTTTCTGGAGAATAATGGGGAAGATAATCATGCTTCACAATTTCTTGTTAACTCTTTCACATACATAGATCAGTACCTTAGAACCTGCGCAATTGTTTCATCATCAGGAGAAATTTCAAGTGCCTTTCTCAAGTCAGAGACCGCATCCTGAAGGATTCGAAAACTCAGAATACTGACAGAACACATATGCAAAAAGGATATAAGAGCATCACCAGTAGAGTACCAGCAAGGGGAACTACAAACCCCCACAAAGACCATAAAAGAATACAATTATACTCACCTTCAGTTGACCTAATTCCCTATATGCTTGGCCCCTCCTGTAGTAAGCTTTGACATTTTTGGCATCACATGCTAAAACCTGATATAGCACAAGTCACTTGGTCAGCGAAAAAGAATTTACATCGGTACGTAGGTCAGCAGAAAGAAGTTGTGCCGACAAAGAGAGAGAAAGTGACGCTATTCTTGGATAAGTGTTGCTGCGTCTGTATTTCATGATTGTTTACCCAATACATCTCACCCTATTGACCAGCAAATTCTACTTTACCGGTCAATATGATGGATGTGTTTCCAAACACACTACCGATACCACATAACATATTAGTCAGAGTAAGAGAGGATATGAATACCATACCTCAGAGCCTTCCTTTATGCATTCCTTGTACTGCCTCGTTTTCAAGTAGCATGACATCAAGTTAAGGGAGCATGCCAGTAAAAGAGTCTTGCCTTGGGACGACGGAATTCCTTTTAAGTTATTCTTGGCCTATATTTTGATTACGGACAAAGATCTATAAGAATCCCCTCAGTCCAAGGAAAAATAGCCCATGATGGAAATCTATAGTGTGAACGAGCAGAAGAATAACTCACAAGCAAATACTTCTGCAAGGCATCCTTAAACCTCCCCTGGCTGTGAAGTTCATTCCCCTGCTAGATTGAATTAGATCAATGTGTCACGCATAGCATAGCAAGAGTACGGTGTGCATGACTAGTTAAAGCAGCATAGCAAGCATCTATTACATTCACTTCTGCTATGTTCCAGTAAACAGACCTTCTAAATCAACTTTATTTTAGTCAAAATTTCTTGGAAGTAAAAACTTCCGAACAAGCAAAATTGAAATTCCCAAACAGAAAAATAGATATCATCTAACAAATGAAAATAGCGTCCATTTGTTATAGCATATATGCCTACGCTCTAGATGTACTTCCTCTTGAGTGTTGGTCCAAAAAGAACATCCCTGTGAAAAATCGAAAAAAGCCTCACTTTGACAAATTTAAGGCCCAAGACTAGTGCTTCACACACCATTCGTCATATCCGAATTCCTTTCGTTATCCAATGTAAGAGCAGCTTTTGGGAACGATCCCTTGACCGTCATCATAAGCAAGGACTTCACGCATCTAATATTCAGCAATAGCAGATGCTCACATCAAATGACTTACAGGCTTCTTCATACCTCTTTCTTGAGCATTTGAGCAGCATTTATCTCATAAGTCATCTGGGCATCCGCACGAGCACGTACAGCTGCAATCTCCTCAGGGCTAGCATTAGCCATCTTCTCACCAATCTCAGCCATCTCCTCAGGACGAACATGCTTCAATTGGTCTGCCGCTTGTCGTAAATCTTCAGGTCTCATATTCTTCATGCTCTCGGAGGCCATTCTCATCAATTCAGGATTAGACATCATCTGCAGTAAATGTAGCATCACATCATGAAGAATTTGGAATGGCCAACCAGTCGGAACTGGAAACAAAGAGATTCAACATGAGCAATGAAATGGAACCAGTCAAAGAGTCCAAAAGAATGGGCATCTTTGTAGGATCATTTTAATAACCCAATGGATAATTGATGCTATTGCATCATATTATTTTAAAGCAAGTCCCAAGATATGAATTGCTCTGAAACTTTCCTCAATATAGAAGCATTAAGCAGATCAAACTTCACTATTCCACCCTTAGGATATGTTGCAGATGCTTATTCGTTAAAAAAAAAAAAAAAAAAATCCCCCCAACCTGAAGAAATAAAATGTGGAAATCGAGCGAGAACCACTTTACAATTAACATGGCAGTATTATCTTAAGTCTAATTGAAAAACTTTGTCATTACGTAAATTATCCAAAACACTTATTTTCCAGAACGGAGAAATGATTGAGCAAATCGAAACGTTAATTATCCCCATTCTTTAGGACAGGTTGCTAAAAAGCTAAAC
Organism: Rhodomyrtus psidioides; assembly: GCA_021437785.1. NCBI lineage: Eukaryota > Viridiplantae > Streptophyta > Magnoliopsida > Myrtales > Myrtaceae > Rhodomyrtus > Rhodomyrtus psidioides. The sequence goes on from JAILYB010000153.1 coordinate 1,572,949, forward strand.
TATGCTGCTCAAACCCCGAGGCAATTCCTTTTGTCGCAAAAGCTGATACTATTTGATTTTTAAGCGCGTTGCTCGGTCGGTTGAGACTAATGAGCTTCCTCGGCGGGAATCATCAAACAAAACCACAGTCACGCAGAAGCGCGATCAGGAGCTCCAATACAAACAAACGGCCAAAGTCGAATCCTCAAACAAAATGGACAATTGAAAACCCGGAGCCAGGAGCAAAGCAACCCAACACCGCAAGTCAAATTCAGGCAATTCACCGCGGAATCAAACCGAAAAAGGACGTCCGCGGCTCAAAAGAGGAGTGTTTTTTTTTTTGGGTGGAGATGAAGAGGATTCGTCAAACCTGTTGCTGGATCTTGGCCAACTCGGCGGGCGACAAGCGGTTCATCTGCTCCTGGGCGAGCTTGAAGAGTTCGGGATCCATCATTCCGTTGAACATTCCGACTCTCGCCAAAGCAAAAACTTACCGGTGGATCACCGAGGTCCCGGACGATCGAATTCGAACGGTTAGGGTTTATCCAATAACTTCAACGAGAGAGAGAGAGAGAGAGAGAGAGAGAGAGAGAGGAGGAGGAGGAGGAGGAGGAGGAGGACGGAGATACAGTGGACGGCAAAGAGCGAATATATATAGGTATATGCAGATCGTGAATCGGTGAGCGACCGGTCGGTCGATCGATCGATGGAGGAAGCTTCCGAGATCGGGATCGAATTCTGCAGAGACGGAGAGGTCGCCTGGTGTTTAATTTATCAGAATACAAAACTGGAGTCAGCTTAGGGAGCTCGCCTACCAGGCCTGAAATGGTCCGGACACGGAAAGACGGAAGTACGAATATGCCATTCCTTGTTCCTAAAATTACCGGATTACCCTTGCTATTTACAGTTTCACTTTCTTTCTATGTTACCGCTTATACGGATACTATAGTAATAGGTTCCATCAATAACTAAAAACCTACCCGCTAATACAAGTTTTTCATGTTTTGAAATTTAGAACCTAACATGCATGCCCTAAAACCTATCATGTCATAGGTTCGGGATCCAATTTCAGGATAACCGGAAACCTGCCAATATAACTCCCAAGTCGAAGTAACAGAGCAAAAATGCACCATGAAGTAACAGAGCTCAAAGTCAATGAGTACACTATCAACCTTTAAAAATGCTACATGCTAGGGTAACATTACGTGGAATCTAATGATGAGGCATGTCTTCAGATGATCTAGCAAGAGGAATGACATGAACGAGCATATCCATACACATCATCAGAGCATGACCTTTGCATTTTGGAGAAGTGTAGATGGCATTCAAAAATCAGCCCTTTAGAGAATATAGACATACATGTGATAGAAAGCCATTGTAAGCGAGCTTTTAGTTACTATCATCGTGATCCTTAGGCACAACTCTCTCATCCACCCAAAGAGCATGCCATTTCGATTTAAAAATGATGGTTCCGGTTCCATTCTATAGAGAATCGAGAATCGAAACCGAACCATGATTTACTAAAACATCGAACCGGATCGAGAACCGCAGGTTCGATTCTCCGGTTCTCGATTTTACCTTAAAACCATGCTCACCCCTAACTGCTTATGGATTGCTAAAATACAAAGCCGCGTCGTTGGGCACCATCAAGTCCCGAAACCCAAACCCGTTTCCATTGGCCTCATATGCCCAACCCTCCATGCTCGAAATCACTTCTTGCATCAGCTAGGCATTGTCCTGGGCGAAGGAGCGGCAGCGGCAAGGGTGCACAGCCCTCGCTTCTTTAATTTTTTAGCTGTTAGACTATTTTTATTAGTTTAAGATTTAATTTATTAAATAAAATTACAAGTATACTCATTTTTTTAAATAAATTGCCACGCATACTTATTTTTTTAAGAAAAATTACCACGTGGACTTCATGTGGACTTATTTATAAATTATAAATGGCGTGGCACTAAATTATTTTAAATATAAATGCCACATATATTTTTTGGTCATAATTTCTCGCCGCCGGCTATTAAGTGATTCAAAAAAATATTGGTACTAAAGTGACCGCCCCCACACACATATTATCACTTGAGGTGTTCTTTTGCACAAAAAAAAACTAATACCATGACAAATCTGAAATTGGTATACATGTAATGAATTTATCCCAAATTAATTTTTGACCATAAAAAATCCAAATCAACCACCAAAAATCCAAACTGACACACTTGTGATAAATTTACCCTCTATTAATTTTCGTTAAATTTTACCTTTAAATTACTTAGTTTATATGACACGCGACAGTTGATGCGTGTATCAGTTTGAGATTTTTACCCTCTTTTTGTTACAGGTATATCAATCTAAAAATTTTCATGGTATCAACTCAACTTAACCAAAACTAACGAAATGTAAATTTGTCATATGTGTATCAATGTGAAAACTTTCGTGGAATCAACTCAACTTAATCGAAACTAACGAAGAGTAAATTTGTCATAGGTGTATCACTTTGAAAATTTTTATGGTCAAAAAATTAGTTTGGAATAAATTTGTCACAAATGTACCATTTTAAGACTTTTGGTGGTAAAAAAAAGGATAAAAGAACACTTCAAGTATCAATATTTGTGTATGATGCTCATTTTAGTGCTAGTATTTTTTATCACTTAAGTATCAATTTTTTAAAAAGATATTATTTAAATGCCAACTCCGGTGAAGTCACTGAAATTTCTTATAATTGGCATTAAAGTAATCTTTTTTCTCCGATTTGACACTAAAGTGTTTGTTTTTTATCACTTAATTGTCAATTTTTTTAACAATGATTATTTCGATGTCAACTCCGGTGAAGTCATCGAAATTTATAGTGTTGGCAATAAAGTGATCGTTTTTATCCAATTTGGCACTTAAGTGATCCAAAAAATATTAGCACCAAATTGAGCGCCTTACATAAATATTGACACTTGAGGTGTCCTTATGCCAAAAAATTAGAGTAAATTTGTCATAAGTGTACCAGTTTAAAATTTTTTTTGTAAAAAAATAATTTTTGGTAAATCTATCACTTGTATACCAGTTTGAGCTTTCTTGTGGTAAAAAAAAATGGTTCGAAAAAATTTATCACAGATATACCAGTTTGGGGTTTTTCATGGTATTAACCAAAATAAATAAATATATATATATATATATATATATATATATATATATATATATATATGTGTGTGTGTGTGTGTGTGTGTGTGTGTGTGGTCGATGCTAATCATCCATCCCCACCAAATTACTTGTAAAAATTGACTAGTAGAAAAAAAAAACTATTTGTAGCAACTCGGTCCAATAAGGGCGAAAAGCAATCATCATCGAGGTCAAAGGCTCGGACAGGAGGCGTGAATGAATCGAGTTGCACAAGATATATTTGTGATATCCCTAGATTAACTTACTCGATGTGTTATTCGCTTTGGCCCGTCCCATATCGAGAGTCGAGCACTTTTTCAGTAGACGGGCAATGCTATAGCTTAAGCACGTCTTGCAATATGGTATCAGAGCGGGACCATATCCAATTGGTCTGTGGTTCGGGACGAACCATGTGAAAACTAATAGACCTATAACAACTCAGTCCCATGAGGGCGATGAGTGGTTGTCATGGCTAGAGGGCTTGGATAAAGAGCGATTCTCAACAGACTTTCAAATTGGCAAATGGGATAGAAATGAACTAAATTGCACATCGAACAGGGGAAGAGCATGTCTTGGATATGTACATGTATGTGCGTGAAAACTGAAATTAACTCATAGATATGCCTTTTGACGTAATAGAAAGTTTTGTTTTGGAACTCAAAAGTTAAGTATGCTCAGGGTAAAGCACTACTAGGATGGGTATTCTCTTAGGAAAATGCATACATGTGCATTAAGCCCCTGCATGATAACACTTCTGTCTTTTGATGACTTATGGTAGAGAAATCCGTTTGGTAAAAATACTGTCGAAGTAGAAATGCGTTTGGTAAAAAAAGTGATTTATGGTGAGATTTTTACTTCTCGACAGAGAAATCACTTCTTCGACCATATAAGCGTTCGTTGCGACCAACGCCCGCCTACCGCCGCCGGCCATCGCTATTGCCACCTCGACCATCGCTTGTCACCGCCGTCGGCCACCACCCCCGCCGCCCGGCCACCGACGCTAAAGATTTTATTAATAATATTTCAAAAGTAGAAAATTTTCAGCCGTTATCAAACGGATTTCTCTGATCAGAAGTCCATATGGAGCAGAAGTAGAAAAATCAACTTTTGATTTTAAGAAGTAGAGAAGTGTTGTCATGCGCGGTCTAAAGGACTCGATATGAGACGGTTCAAAACGGACAACACATGGAATGAGTTAATCTAGAGAGGTCACACACTATTCCTTCACATGGAAGGTGGATAATAGATTCTTTGACGGTCTAACCCGAATCAATGACATAAGAGAGAACTCAAATTGTACTTTACTTTCGTTCGTATAACTGCGAAGATAAATGCTTGGTGAAGTTATTCCCTCCAAGTGTCATTATGTAGGTCTCATGTGCATTTACGAGATGTTTAAATTGAAGTTACAACCTCAACCAGGCTGCGAGATGTAACACGTTTATGTATAAACGGACAAGAAAGGTGATTAGATGTGTACAAACTCGTCTAAACTCAACAAAATTTGTCATGGCGAGATGAATTGCGTATACGATTTTAAGGGTCAGTTGGATCACACATTCATATCCGCGTTTATCCACATGTTGCGTGCCCAAAAATTATATATCTAGTTAACGTGGCTCTACCGACTTTCCAAAAATTAGGAAGATGTACAAGCTGTAAATGTAAATGTAAGCTAATCATTTACGCCAAAAATTTTAGCTTTTGGGATAGGATTTGGAATATATTTAGACTCCGTTTGTTTCACGGAAAATGAGCGATTTGGAAAATATTTTCCAAAAAATAATTGTTTATATCTCTTAAAAAAATAAACAAATGAATTTTTTCTCATCGCCTATGAAAATAGTTAGGCATAGATTGTTATCGATGATGAAAACATTTTTCGTTGATTAATTTTTCTAAAAGATATAAGCGATTACATTTCGGAAAATATTTTCCAAATCGTTCATTTTTCGTGAAACAAACGGAGAGAGTAGAATCTTTTACCAAGTGTAGTAATTTCCAAAGGACGGCGTATGGTAACGTTTCTGTTCCTGGGAGCATTTTTTGAACAAAAATATTTTTTTTGTATTTCTGTTCCCGGTTACGATTTTTGTTGCAAAAATGCTTTTGGTAAGTTAAAAAAAAATACTTTTTCCCCGCTGCGGCGACTGGCGATTGGCGGAGGCCAGCTACTGCGGCAGGCGATCGGCGGTGGCGGTGGCAGCGGACAGCGATCGGCAGGCGATTAGGGGCCAGCCAACGACCTGCGTGAGGGCGGCGGAGGGCGGTGACCGGCGACGGCAGGCGAGCGACTGGCGGGCAGCCAACGACCAGCAGGCGACCGGTGGCGACGGGCGGCGATAGATAGTGGTTTCAAAAGTGTTTCAAAACTGAGAAGCAAGTTCTTTTTGTTTATTCAAAAGTGTTCCATGGCATAAAAGTATTCCACGGAACACTTTTGGAATATTTTTGCACCATACGCGTTTCTGTTCCAAAAGTGTTCCGAGAACACTTTTGGAATAGAAATACTTTCTCTGGCCACGATCCATACAGGCCCTTAGTAATTAGCTTTTAATTCCTTACATTTTTCTTTCGATAATCGATGCCTACGGAAAATATCAGTAGTAGTATGATAAATGCACGGAAATTTTTATTATATTCCTCAAAAAAAGAACGAAATATATAATAAAAATAAAAATAAAAAAGAGAAAAGAAAAACCCAAAAAAGGAAGAAGAAAACGGACCTCCGTGAGCTCCTCCACAAGTTCCTCCTTCCTTCTATCCATGGCCACGGCAACCGCACTCCATTCCCACTCCCTCCACCCTCTCTCCTCTCTCTCTCTTCCTTCTTCTTCTTCTTCTTCCTCCTCGCCGAGCCACGCGCCGGTGTTCCTCTGCACCAGCTGCGACGCCGCGATACGCAACTTCCAGCACTCGCCTCAGGTTACCGCGCTCGTCGGCTCCTGTCGCTCCGAGCTCAAGCCGCTCCAGTCGGCGAGCGACCCGCTCGTCCATCCCCTCTTGTTGTTCGGCGGGCTCGACAGGACGTTGGACACGCAGACCGTTCTCGCCACCGTGAGTGTTCTGGCCGCCATTGCTCTCTCTCTATTCCTCGGTCTCAAGGTAATGTGGCGTGTCGTGTCGTGGTTGGTTTTTGGAACGCGTTGGGGTTTTAATGGATTGCGTTGAAACCGATTTGGTGATGATGATGCAGGGCGATCCTGTCCCTTGTGATCGGTGCGCTGGCAATGGTACACTCTCTCTTTATTTGTTGTGCTTGGTTTGTCAGGAAATTCTTTTTGACGGGGTTGAACTGGACTTGAATTGCTTTGAATGATCGAAATAGTTGGTTATTGAACTGTGGCGTTCCCCTATAATGTCTGATGTTGAAAGCACTATGGTCGACAATTTCAATTCCATGTTTTGCACTTGCCCTGTGATTGCCTCAACATACCTATGGCGAATGGCAGGGGAAGCAATGATCTTATTTTTGCTCTTGGTTATACCTATTTAAGCTCGAGGTTTTGGGCGTTGAATATGTCGGGAAGCTACGAATAAGCTTTAGTTTGTTAAGCTGCGGAGGGAAAAGGGTTGAAATGATTTATGTTCACTGATATGTGCAGGTGGCACAAAATGTGTTTTCTGCGAGAGTGGAAAGATGAAGCAGGAAACAGGCTTGGTTGACTGCAAAGTGTGCAAGGGAGCAGGTATCATTATAACTAAAGCATTCTTAGTCAAGACCATATGCGTGTCCGAGAATGTTGCTCGAGCTGATTCACATCTTATATGCTTGTCTATCTCTGAACGGTGATACGATGAATGATTTTTTCATCAGTCTTTTTTGACTCTGATGATTACCCAAGTCCTTTCCAACTTAGTGATGTCTCGTGACCGAAGAAAAGAAATTCATTCAAATTGTGTCTATGCCTTCTGGATTCTGCATAAACACATGCTTCTTTGAAAGATCTCAACAAATAAGTGTTGATTCAATAACAGTAGACCCTTTAGGTAGGCTGTAGCCTGAGAAAGGTCTTATTTTAACTATATTGCTGTTGCTCTTGTGTCTATTGTATTTTCCTTCTAATGCCTCGTGTATCATGCTTTGTAGGATTGATTTTCTGCAAGAAGTGTGGGGGTTCTGGATATTCTAGACGTCTATGAGGTGTAATTAGACATTTTATCTTTCTCTTGATTCAGTTCCCTTACTTATCAAAAAAAAATTGCCAGGACTATTCTCTGTCACTCTACTTTTGGCCCATGAGAATTTGCAGCGCGGGAGAGCTGGTAAATGAATGAAGTTCGTAAAGTCTAGTGCCATTTCGCCTCCTAAATGCAATTAACTTTTTTCAAGCACCACTCCTTCAGAGCTTAAACACGATGATGGTTCAAATGAAAAGTCGCATTTGTTTACTGCTGTTAATTTCTGATAAGGTGCCTCAAAACTGTCTATTTTCTTGTGTCAAACTAGTGAAGAGTTTAATCTCTTGCTCTAAAGTGGAAGTCCGACATTCACTTAATGTGCTAAGAAGCATACGTCTCCCATATGGATTTGTCCCCCCTGCTGGAAATGTTTCTGAGATATCGTTGAAGCGAGTAAATGTTTGTGCAGTTCATTTTTTGGGCACTTCCATATTCTATGCTTGAAAGAAGATACATGGACTCCTGATTACTGTTGTTTATTACTTTTTGATCCTCACATCTGGTGCCCACATGAGAGCACCCAGAGGACTAAATCTATCGTATATTTTGATGCGACAATCATGAAGCTTTCAAAATGTTGAACAATGTAGGGTGGGGTTCGTAGCAAAAGTTGCTTGTCGAACTTTGTTGAACAACTCTTTTGCAATTTTGAGTCATGGGGTGGGCGACTAGAAAAGTTTAAACATATCTCTCTAGCTACTGCTTGTATGAGCTTACACATGCATTGTCCCCAAATTTCTCATGTTTCTCCCAAGTTTGGACAGTTTCCGATTTTGACTCGTTCGTCTCAACAAACAAAAATATCCACTCTTTCGTGTTCTGAGCCACATCTATCCTCTGGCTTTTCAGATCTGTGATCATTGATGGCGAGCATTGGAAAAGATAGCAATCAATGATTTCTTATTTGATGGATATAATTTTGTTAATACAACAGCTTAGAAGCATATATACAAATAATTAACTTTGTACTGCACCCACCTAGTTCTTACATTCTGTTATTTATCTAAGGGCTATATCGTTCAATGTTGCATTTGATTGCATTAGGCTTGGCATTTATGTTTCCCCTATAGTTGTAAAATTTCTTGATGTATCTGTCCTGTACAATTCTGGAGTCTGTTCAACATTTCTGAAGCAACCGGCACGAGAATTATCGGTCGAAGATTTTGTCCACAGCGGAAACTTTGCTGCCAAACAAGCCTATCAGTTTCTGTGGACTGAACAAACTGTCTTTCATATTAGAACTGATCAAACTGTCTTCACATGAGACGACCTTTAGTCAACTTTTGGAACTCATTCTTGGTATGAAGTTAGAGTGCAAATGTCGCAAAATCTTTTTGATGACGGTACTTTCCTTCATGCTCCATGCATCTGCTCTTTCAGACACATACTTCTGCTATCAGCCCTGCTTTACAACATCAGTTGGTTCAAGCCAGAGAACTTCGAAGAGCATGGGTGCATATTTGGTTCTCCACCGGACAATGTACCGGTTGTGATATCGAACTTCTTTCTCCATAGTTATATATCTGTCGAAAAAGCCCAGTTCCATCATCAGGCATGCCGTATATAATTTGTTTTTATATTGTCTATTTCCATGTAGACTTGTTACTGTGGTCTGAGGTCTAGCTGCCATGGCCCCCTGATGCTGATTCTGGATCTAACTACGATAATTTCTTGTGGATTTTCATTTTCCTACGAGGTGATTGTGAATTATTGTTTGTTTGGGCTGCGTTTGGGAGTTTTTATGGACAGTCTTTGGAGAAATGCGAAAAAACTTTAGTTGAAGGGTCTCTCTCTCTTTTTTAATGCAGACAACAACCTAAGTAGCACCGACATCGACACCGACACAGGGACTCGACAAGACACGATGCGCCGACATGCCATTTCTCAAAAATAGAAAAATCCGACGCGTCGGGGACACGTTATATATTAAATATATAATATCATATATACACATAATAAATTATTATTTTTATGATTATTTCAATCAAATTAATTTGATTCAAATTCATAAATAAATAGAAAGTAAAAAAAAAGCCTTAGAATTGTTCTCACATCGGTGATGAATGAGAGAGACAAAAACAAAATAACTTGAGAAGATTCGAGAGTCCTACATTGGTGGTGAGTGAGAGCGATAAATATGAAATCACTTTAAGAAGCCATGAATGAGACTTAGAGACTTACAATGTGAAGAAATGAGTCCCACATTGGATGCCTAGTGAGAATAACAACTACATTGATTCTCCAAATTGTCAAGAATGAGATATGAAGAATTACTTCTAATGTCTATTTAGCTAATGATGAAGTGAAAATATATATATATATTTTTTAGTGAATGGTCGACACGCGTGTCGCGCTAATGTCCGACGTGTTGATCAGGTGTTGAAAATCGACACGCGTTGACCACGTGTCCGACATCGACATGTGCACTATATGCACGTGTCGGTGCTACCTAGACAACAACATCAACATCAAACACAACTTTATCCCAAACTAGTTGGGGTTGGCGGTCGATAGAGGTGGCAAAATGGGTCTAGAACCCACATTTGGCCCATATTTGATGGTGGTGGGTCAAAAATGGGTTAGCTTAAATACTTAAATGGGTCATAAATGGGTTGCTTAAAAACTTTATGGGTCATAAATGGGTTTCAAATGGGCCATAAATGGGTTAGCTAAGAAAACTATCTTAAGGCAATCATAAATAAGTTTTGTGAATATTTTTTTAAAAATCTATTTTTTTAATATTTTAATAATTTATTTTTTATATAGTTTTTTTTTCTTTTCTATTTTCTTTTTTCTCCTGCCTTGGCCGTCGCTCTACTTTGGCCGCCAATGGTCACCGCTGCCCACCTCCGGTCACCATCACCAACCACCACCCTCCGCCGCCGCCGGCCGTCGACCACCGCCACAGTGCGTGTACGAGTCAATTAGTATTGAAGTCTTTTAACTTAACTTGGAAAGATAAACCAGAATCGAGTACGAGTCAGCGTCGAAACCTACCGGAGCACCTCCCTTCCCGAGCTCCGATTACGCCCCCTACGCCTTCAGAAGCGACAGCCCGTGCGGGGAGAGCTACAGCTTCGGCGATGGAGGTGGCGAGCAACAGTTTGAGGGGACGACGATGGCAGGAAGCAGGCAACGGTCAACAGTGGCGAGCAGAGGTCGCAGGTGGCGGGTTATAATAAAAAATTATTTTATAAAGAAAAAATTTAAATTTTTTGAGAAAAATTCAATTGCATGTTTTAGCAATATAATTTTTCTTAATAAATTATAAGAAATAAATATTTCATAATTTAGCTAAATATATAAGTATTTAAGTAATACGGGTCGGGTCGGGTATGGGTCGGGTATGGATTGGGTCGGGTATGGGTCACTAAATTTGCATTGGATGAATATGGGTCAAAACGGGTTAAATGGGTCAATATGGGTCGGACCATATTCGACCCGACCCATACCCGACCCGACCCACCCATTTGACGCCTCTAGCGGTCGACGAACCTTAAAGATTCCATAAAAGTGAATGTTTGGTAAAATCTAATTGAAAGGTGAATTGGGAAGCAATTTTGAATTGATGTTGTCCGGATAAAACTACACTTGTAATGGAATTTAGTTATCTAACCAAAAAAAAAAAAAAAACAAGAAGAAGAAAGAAAGAAAGAAAACAGAAGCTTAGGTCGTGGTCGAATGTCGGCGAAGGGCTCGGGCAGCAGTCGGACACTGGTGAACTTAGGCGAGGGCAGTCAACGATCATATCTGACTTCGCCGTCGTGTGTTAGTGAGGGTAAAACCGGAAGTTCGAAATTGTAGTAAGGGCAAAGTGGGAGGGAGAAACATTTCGGAAATGGGCAAAACTCAAAGTTGGGCAAGACTCGCACTGAGAAAAAGGCTTTTGGTAGGAATTTGAGAATGTTATTTCCCAACTTAGCCTTAGTAAGGCAGTAATTCTGTAATTGGGCCCACCGCACACAATGGTCGCGTTTGGTCGACCGTATAAAATTCAGGATATGATATGTTTTATCATATTCTATGTTTGGTAGTTGTCTAGGATAGGATATATGGGGACATATGAAGTTATATGAGCCTATGATGGATAAAATAATTCGAGGGACGGGGTGGGATAGAGCTGGATAGGATTTCTCTTATCCATTGCTCAATCCATCCTCTCTTTGCCACGCCCAGTCCGCTTTTTCGCCACGTCTAATGCCTCTGAGGCGACAGGTCTCCGCTCCGATTAGGGCTCTCATCTCTTCTATGGTGGCCTGCCACTCCGGTTAGGAGGCCGCCTCTCTGGCGGCATTTCTGTTCGCTTCAAATGAAGTACCGGACACTTTCACTTCAACCCAGTCGTCTTCACCAGCATTCGAATTAATCTCACTTTTGGATCTTTCTTTAGCAAACTCATCCATGGAGTCCCCACGAGAAGCAAGATTAGCTGCTGCAGTACAATCACCGACAAAAACTTCGTCCCTGTCGATAATGCCGCATCGAACCGTACAAAGATACTCATTGCATGTCTGCTGCTTGTGGCTGTAGTATATCTCGTAAACTCGAGCTGTGCTTCGGACATAAACTTGGCCCACCTCGTGACTTTGAGTGAAGCAAACTGCAGCAAACGAATTCGACAGTCACTAAACGAAAAACGATAAAAAAACACCGGCACTGAGATAGTGACGAGCTAGTCAAAACGCTTACTAGTGATCTCACAGGGGCTGCGATCTGGCGAGGGAGCGCGTAGAACGAGAGAAGTTTTAGGAGCTGAGCCGACCACGGTATCATCGATCGGAGAAAGAGGCGATTCGATGGTCACTGAACCGGCGAGACGACCAATTGAGATGGTCCATCTCATTGCAACGCCATTCCAATCGGCGTATTCTCCGACAATCGACCCCATGATCGATTCCTCAACTCGGACGCTTGTTAAGAAGATTGTGCAAGATGGACGACATGGTGATTATCAGAAAGTTGCACATGTTCTTTTCTCCGGTAAATATTTCAAGCCATAGACAAAGGCATTGATCGATGGGCGTTCCCTCAAACTCCAACCCAACGAGCCGCCGAAAATCCGCTGCGTTGACTATGAACAAGAGCCTTCAGACGGTACAATAATAATCATTATATTGATATCTGGCTTCTACCAAATAATGGATGGGATCGTTGGGATTTTGTCGTAAAATCCCATAAGAAGTGAATGAGAAAAGAATGATGGAGAGTCCCACATAGGAAAGAGAGTAGATGGTGGATGGGTTTAAATATTGAAACTTCACAAATGGATTTGGGCCCCAAGGGGCACTGTACTTTTATGGACGTGAGAGGACCTATGCAAAGCTCGGTCAGCCCACACGCGCGCGCCATCGCTGCTCGCCGGCTCGGTTCGGTTCGGGCCCAGGTCCACGCATTTATTTATTTTTACACCATCATTTTTTATATTCTTTTTAAATTGAAGGGACACGATTTGAATAGACATGTCCGAAAATTTGTGAACATTCCTTTTCTTCCGAACAGATATATCTGCTCGGCGCTGAGTGAACATGAAAGTTCGACCGTCGAACATACATGTTCGTTCGGAATAAAGCGAACGAACATGTTTGTTCGAACAGAACTGCTTTCGATTCGTATTCCTTCATCAATGCTTCGCGACTCTTCACATCATCGTCTATAAATACAAACTTTGTCCGTCACATTTTTACTACTGAAATTTTTGTTTTCCACCACTCATTACTCATCTTCATCATTTGTGAGATTGTTCTGCAAACTTGCGTTCGAAGGAGTCTTTTGAAGACGTACCACTTCAGAAGAACGATATCCGTTATATCCTGGAAGACTTTTGTCCAACGTCTTCGGGTACTGATTGAGGGGGAAAATTCTTCTTAAGGACACAACGTCATTTCGTTGGGCTTGGATCAAAATTCTGCTTATTTATTTGCATTGGCTTCAGGTTAGTCGTCCAATTGCAATTCTATTTATACGAACTTAGGCAATAACAATCTTAAGACGAATTTTCTGTTAACGTTCCTCGTGCCTAGTTCGTGTGATATTTTCGTTAGAAGTATTCTATACCATCGTTCACATGTCACGTCTATTCGAATCAGTCTTTTCTCGAAATTCTATAACGTACTTCGAATAGTCCTTTGTCGAATTCCTATTGCCGTTGTCCTTATAGTTCTTTTGAAAAATTATGTGACTTCGTTTATATAATTGTTTGATATTATATAAGTTCTGTTTTATCATTTTTACAATAGGAATAGCTTCGATTTCGACTCCGATTACTCATATTCCGAATCATGGAGAAAAGCCAGAAAAATTCAATGGTTCTGATTTCAAGAGATGACAACAAAAGATATTGTTCTATCTCACGACCTTGAACTTGGCAAGATTCCTCAATGAGGATAGTCCTAAATTGGATGTTGGAGAGACAAACAAGGAAAATGTTGCTGCTGTGGATGCATAGAAGCATTCTGACTTCCTGAATCGCAACTATGTCTTCAACGGTCTAGACAATACCCTTTATAACGTTTATAGTTCGCTGAAAACGGCTAAGGAGTTATGGGAAGGTCTAGACAAGAAATACAAAACAGAAGATGCTGGATTGAAGAAATTCATTGTCGGCAAATTTCTGGATTTTAAGAAGGTCGATTCTAAAAATGTCTTAAGTCAAATTCAAGAGCTTTAAGTGATCATGCATAATATTCATGCTGAAGGAATGACACTAAGTGAGTCATTTCAAGTGGCTGCCTTCATTGAAAAATTGCCACCGTCATGGAGAGATTTCAAAAATTATCTCAAATACAAGAGAAATGAGTTATTACTTGAAGACTTGATTGTTCGATTGAGGATTAAGGAAGACAATGGGCTTTCTGAGAAGAAAGTTGGCAAGAATCTAGAGGTCTAAGGGCCAATGTTGTTGAAGAATAATCGAAACCCAAGGAAAATGCCTCGCAAGTCTGGAGAGGGATTCACCCAAGGCCTGAAGAAATTCGTTAGCAAATGCTTCAACTGTGGAAGTCTGGCATCGAGCCAAAGACTGTAGAGCCAAGAAAAGACATAAAACTCAGGCAAACATGGTGGAACAAATTTCCAATGGTGTTGATGATATCAATCTTACTGCTATGATATTTGAGTGCAACATGGTGGGAAACCTCAAGGAGTAGTGGATTAATACTATAGCAACTCGCCATATTTGTGCAAACAGATCGATGTTCTTGTCCTATACTACTGTGGGGGGTGATGAAAATCTCTATATGGGTAATTCATCGACCTCTAAGGTTGAAGGTATTGGAAAGATTGCTCTGAAGATGACATCTGGAAAAATTGCGACACTAAATAATGTTCTACATGTGCCAAACGTTCGCAAGAATTTGGTGTCTGGATCTCTCCTTAGCAATAGTGGCTTCAAGTTGATTTTTATATCTGATAAGTTTGTACTCTCCAAGACTGAGATATATGTAGGAAATGATTATCTGAGTGATGGGTTGAGCGTAATGACTATTGTATCCAATGATGATATGAATAAAGTTACTTCTACTTATGTGCCTGAGTCTCCTAATATTTGGCATGCTAGACTAGGATATGTTAATTATAAGTCAATAAAGAAATTGATGAACATGAGGTTATTGCCAAAGTTTGACTGTCCAAGTGAAAAATGCCAATTGTGTATTGAATCTAAATTTTCTAAGCCACCATTTCATTTTGTAGATAACAGAAACACAGAACCTATAGATTGAATACACACAGACATATGTAATTTGAAAACAATACCGTCAAGGGGTGGTAAAAAGTATTTTATTACATCTATAGATGATTGTTCGAGGTATTGTTATATTTATTTGCTTAGTAACAAAGATGAGGCTGTGAATGCTTTTAGAACCTATAAATCTGAAGTTGAAAATCTGTTGAATAAGAAAATTAAAATGATAAGAAGTGATAGATGATGTGAATATGAATTTCCTTTTGAGGAAATTTGTTCTGAGTTTGGTATTATTCACCAAATCACTGCTCCTCATACGCCACAATCCAATGGTGTGGCTAAAAGGAAAAATCAGTCTTTAAAGGAAACAATGAATGCATTGTTGAATAGTTCTGGTTTGCCACAGAATTCGTGGGGGGAAGCTGTCTTGACGGCAAACTTTATTTTAAATAAAGTATCCCACAAAAAGACACAACAAACTCCTTATGAGAAGTGGAAAAGCAGAACGCCTAATTTGAAATATCTCAAAGTGTGGGGTGTTTAGCTAAGGTTGTTCCTAAACCTAAAAAGATTAAGATATGACCAAAAATAGTTGACTATATTTTTATTGGATATGCTCTGAATAGCAATGCATATCATTTTCTTGTTCATAAGTCTGAGATCCTAGATATACATGTTAATACGATAATTGAATCAAGAGACACTTCGTTCTTTAAAAATATATTTCTGTATAACATAGTATAGGCCTCGAGACATTACATCTAGAAGCGATCCAATGGAGGATGAACCTAAACGTAGTAAAAGACAAAGGACTTCTACGTTTTTTGGACATGATTTTCTAACATATATGTTAGAGAATGAGCCTCGGACATTTAAAGAAGTTATGACATCCCTAGAAGCCCCTCTCTGGAAAGAAGCTATCAATAGCGAAGTTGATTCCATCTTGTCATACTTGGGAATTGGTTGACCTTCCTCTTGGTAACAAGCCATTACAGTGTAAGTGGATATTTGTTGACACCTAATTTCGGATCAGCCTTTTTTCTGGCTTATTCTTAGAAAATTCATAAAAAAAATCCATAAAAAGTCAAAAAAAATTACAAAATCAACTTTGGTGGCCTTGGCCAAGCCTAAGGAACCATCATATTTTTTAGTATTTTTAGAAAATAGAAAAATACTTGAAAATTCACGAAAAATAGCATTTGAGGTAGCAAAAATATGGAAAAATAGTCAATATTTTTATTTTAAATCCTTTTTCTTTTTGACCTCATAAAAAGTCCAAAATCAAATTCAATTTTAGGTGTTTCTTTGTTACACATATGATTGAATTTGGTAAAAAAAATGTCAATTGAGTCTTTTAATTTGCAAATTTGGCATTTTCTACGATCTTGACATTCAATCTAATTGTTCCTTATTGCAATTTAGCCCAATTATTTGCACAAATTGCTTAATTACATGAATTGAGCAAAATTGCATATTTAATTGCATTTTTAGTCCTTGAATTTGGGCATAATTGAAATTACTTTCAATTCAAGGACTACCATTACAAATTAAAGTCACTGCCTAATGGTTTTCATCATTTTGTCATACTTGGGAATTGGTTGACCTTCCTCTTGGTAACAAGCCATTACAGTGTAAGTGGATATTTGTTGACACCTAATTTCGGATCAGCCTTTTTTCTGGCTTATTCTTAGAAAATTCATAAAAAAAATCCATAAAAAGTCAAAAAAAATTACAAAATCAACTTTGGTGGCCTTGGCCAAGCCTAAGGAACCATCATATTTTTTAGTATTTTTAGAAAATAGAAAAATACTTGAAAATTCACGAAAAATAGCATTTGAGGTAGCAAAAATATGGAAAAATAGTCAATATTTTTATTTTAAATCCTTTTTCTTTTTGACCTCATAAAAAGTCCAAAATCAAATTCAATTTTAGGTGTTTCTTTGTTACACATATGATTGAATTTGGTAAAAAAAATGTCAATTGAGTCTTTTAATTTGCAAATTTGGCATTTTCTACGATCTTGACATTCAATCTAATTGTTCCTTATTGCAATTTAGCCCAATTATTTGCACAAATTGCTTAATTACATGAATTGAGCAAAATTGCATATTTAATTGCATTTTTAGTCCTTGAATTTGGGCATAATTGAAATTACTTTCAATTCAAGGACTACCATTACAAATTAAAGTCACTGCCTAATGGTTTTCATCATTTTGAATCGATTGGCATAGGTAATTTGGTCCAATTTGATCATTTGAACCTTCAATTTCATAATTTGCCAAATTGCAATTAAGGACAAATTTGGGGATTTTATAGAAATTGACATGAAGTTTTGGGCAAAATCACATTTTTGGATAGAATTCATGCTCTAAATTCGATTCTAAGGTTTAATTACAAAAATTTCCAATCGAATTACTATTAATTTCAAATAATTGGATCAGGACCGGTTCGGACCTGTCGAACCGGTCTGGAACAGTGTCGTCTTCTTCCCCCGACCCCTGTGCAGATGAACAGTGTAAGGCCGAGTTTTGATAGCCAAATTGAATGACCAATCGACGACGATTGAAGAAGCATTGGTGGGGGTTTAATACTGCAGGCCTTTCCCCGTTGATTGATGCTAGAGTCTTGACCAATGGTCACCGGAATGGAGAGTAATCGGCTGGTCAAGACGCGAGACCTGCAAAAGTCAACAATTACCAAACGCAGGTCAAATTCATGCCAAATTCGCATGAGATGGAGCTCGCCGGAGGGCCAAACGGAGTTGGACGGAATGCCCATCCTCCTCGACGCCGTTTAGACCTAAAAGCACGTAGCTGCACGTGCAATTCAAGCAAGGGGAGTTCCCCCCCCCCCCCCCCCCCGATTCGACACCAAAAATTTCAAAGGGATATAAAGGCCAATTGAGCCTTCTAGAAGTAGAGGTTGGTTAGTTCGGTTGAAAAAAAAAAACAGAATCAACAGAGAGAGAGAGCGGGGGAGAGAGAGCTGACCCTCCATCACCATTATTGAGGGTGAAGCTCGGATTTGCAGAGCATCGGTTGGGCCTATTCAGGCTAGACCAAAGCTCGAAGGGGTCATCAGAAGATCGCCCAAGCTGCCAGGAGTTGATCGCCGCCTGAAACCCCAAGAATAGGTAAGTTCAGTCTTCAAGCTTTCTTACTAAGCATCAATGGCGGATTTCGCCTCTGGCCATGATCCTTGTAGTTAGTATGTGCGTTTTGCTCCCCAAGCATCACTAACCATCGTCGCATCTTCATTTTGCATTGACCTCGCTCGAATACCTCGAATTGAGTCTCCAAATCCAACCTCCATTGCCGTGCCCTGTTCATTCTTGCCTAGCCAAATCTAGGTCGTGCGAGCTCAATCGAAGCTCGAGGTAAGTCTTCTAAACCTCCATTGATGCTATTCTGTGACTGAATTGCCATGGTTTGATGTAAATCAAGCGATCGAACTTCCATGGCCGTACTCGGCGTTCTGCATGATACTCGCGATTCCATGAATTAGATGCTCCGATTCTTAGATATGTTAAACTAGAGACGATTGCGAGTCGATTAGTGCTGGTTTCGCGCGATTTAGTTAAGGTTCCACCGTCGGATCGTCGTCGGAGGCGCTCAGCCGTTCATTCTGTCGAGGTTGAGAGGTTGAAGACGAAGTTGACGTGGCGGAGTCAACAAGTCAAAGGTCTATGTGTCGCTCTGTGGTTGGTCCACGTGGAAGTCGAGTCAGCTCGGCCGTTGGTCTGTTAGGCTGAGTTGGTTTAGATCCAACGGCTAGGGTTAATCGAGTCCAATAATTGGTGGCCGTCCGATTAGTAATTAGGAATATCCGAAAATGTTTTAAAATAACAAAAATCAAATTGAATCGAAACGGCGCCCTGTAGGTTAGTGAGCAGGCGACGTCGTTTAGGTTAGTAAGGATGAACGGTCCAGATCGAATTTAACATTCTAATCCTGACCGTAGATTTTAATAGGTCAATCTGACGGTCCTAGTCGAGTCTCCATTCAATCTAGGCCGTAGATTTCAGTCAGATCATCCAGCAGCCATGGATTAGCCACGTGGTTCTATAGGGACCGTCGGATCAAGACCAAATAATCTAAAAAAAAAAATGGCGTCGTTTCGGAGCTGTAGGTCGCGCGGGTGCGGGTTTGGGCCGGGTTCCGGCCCGGTCTGAATCACATTTTTTTAGATAAAATTTTAGAAAATGATTTTTAAAAAAAGTCAGAAAAATTCTAGAAAATCCTAAAAAATGCTAGAAAATCCTAGAAAATCCAAAAAAAAAATGTAGGAAAATTATGGAAAAATCCTAGATACTCCAGAAATCCCCAAAAATTGAGGATTGACCACAGACAACTGGTCAATCCTATTTTTGGGGTTTCTTATTCGTTCTTCCGAGAATTGACGATATTACCCTTTAGGGGTAAGTCGCATCTGTTGTGTGTACAAGATAAGTCGATAATGTCAAGATAAGAAATATGGTCGGTTAGGCGATCAATTCTTAGGCTTGGGTTTTCGAATCTCGTCCATTTTTTTCGAAATGACGATTTTACCCCTCAATGGGTAAATCGTCTTTCCTATCCCAATTGAGTCTTGAAAATTGCTTAAAATTAGGGTTTGGGTCAGGTGGGTGACTAACTCTAATATTTGAGATTTTCAGTTCTCATCTTTGCATAAAATGACGATTTTACTTCTCCAAAGGTAAAATCACTTTTAAATTCCAGAAAAAATCTGAAAATTCCTTAAAAATAGAAAATTGATTGGCTTGATCGCCAATCCTATTTCCACCATCTTTTGGCTACACACTTCATCTAAAATGACAATTTTGCCCTTCTGGGGCAAATTGTCCCCAAATTTATCAAAATTACGATTCTGCCTCTCATGGACGAATCACGTCGAAATCACTCCTAAGCCTTGATTGATACTTCTCTAGGCTAATAGGGCCTCATTAGGGTGCCATGCTGCTTTCATGTGGTTTATTCGTATGCTTTGGATCCCTGATTTACGCATTTATTTTTACTAACTGTGAGTGATAGGGGTAGCCATTCCTATCTGTATGAACTCCTAGACTTAGGATCCGTACCCCACTCATCTGTATGAAATCTTAGGATTAGATAAATCATCCAACTTAGATGCCGAAAGGGCGTCCACTCTGACAGTTGGCGTAACAAAGTCACTGATCCCACTTCTCTGGTTTTCGCAGAATCGAATAGATCACTCCCAACTATTCGATAGGGTTTTCGATTGTACCCTCCGCAAAACGATTGGTGGAGACTCCTTGGCATGTACACATATCACATGTCACCAGACCACACCGAAGGTCGACCACGTATATCCAACCGTTGCGATTTGGGTAATGGACCTTGGGAGAGGCCCGCGTTCAACCAGGCAATATCGGACGGCCCATTAGCCCTCGAGAGCCCGGCTGCGCTTGAGACGGGTCGCGACAATATTTAAGAAGAAAATGAAAGCAGATGGTACCAATTGATAAGTATAAGGCTAGGCTTGTAGGTTACATGCAACGAGAAGGTCTTGATTATTTTGACACGTACTCACTGTTGACACCTGATTTTTGACCATCCATTATTATAATTTTTATTTCTAAAATTAATTAAAAATAGCAAAAAAGGTCAAAAAATTGCAAAATCAACTTTGGAAGCCTTAGCCTAGCCTTAGGAACCAATTTTGAACAAAAAATATTTTTTGAATTTTTTAATATTTTTTGGAATTTATTTAATTATAAAAATACCAAAAAAATTAGAAAAAATACCATCCGTGGTCAGAAAATTACACAAAAATATTCAGAACTTTTATTTTAATTCTCTCCTTAATATTTTCACTTTTTATTAGGGAAATTTGGCTTGGTTCATGGAGTTCCTTCACAAACCTAATCCCAAACCGGGCCTAAAAAATCCTTTTCGAGTCTTTTAATTTTCAATTCTCGGTTTTTATAAGCTATGACATTGGACTCTAAAGTATTGAAATGCAATTGGGTCAATTTGCCCTCCAATTTGATCAATTTTAACCAAAAGGGCTTAATTGCATAAAAATCTTTCAATTTAGTCTCCGGTTTCACAATTTTTGAAATTAAATTTCACACGGGCACACCCATTAAAATTAAACACCTCTACCCAACAGTTTTCATCATGCTGAATCCATTGGTGGGCTCAATTTTGGCTAATTCGATCGTTTAGGCCTTCGATTGGGCGAAATTAAATTTCGGATCCTAGGGACAATTTGGGGTTTTCACAGAATTTCAATAAATTGATTCACGAAAATACCCATATTTGATGGAAAACATGTCAAGGAATCCGATTTTGCCATCAATTTCATGAAAAGAGGTCATTTGGGGGGTCATTTTGGCGATTTGGCCGAACCGGGTCGGTCGGGTCCGACCCGACCCGGTCCGACCCGGGTCTGCAGACCATGCACAGAATGTGCAGAATCTGCAGAACGTGGACAGAACAAAAAAAAAACAGGGGGGCGAGGCGCGGCGATTTTAAAATGAAGAAGGACATCACGCGTGGGGGGACATGGACAAAGAGCATATTCGCGTTTTGCAGAGGGGCGTGCGCACAAAAAACGGGCCGGTCGGCCATGCGAAAGGGGAGAGACTCGCGGTCAAAACCGGGGGGAGCCGAGAGAGGGGGAGGATTTTGGAGAGGATTTTCGAGCAAAGCCGGAGCAAGACAAGCTTGCCGGCACCTCTTGGAGCCTAAGGGGAGCTTCGGTCGCCGTCGACGGTCGCGGAATAGGTCGGTATCTTCCCCGGTCTTCATTTTTTCTTATGCACGCCGGGTGTTCGACGAAATGCCCAAACGGGCTTTGCATTTTTTGAGTCTCGGCCGAGGCTCCCCGAGCCTTATTTGTTGCGCATTTGGTTCCTAAACTCCTCTAACACCATCCCTCCGCCTACCTTGCTATTTATTTTGCATTGAAATGTGCCGGGAAACCATGGCCGGAGCTCCCCGACGCACACCCGAGCCGAGAGCTCGGTCCGGCGAAGCCCACGGCCACCGACCATCAAAGGACTATAGGTAAGCTTCTAAACCTTCCTTAGATGCCATGTGAATGCCTAGAATCGAGTTTAAACAAATAAAATTTTTTTTGTGAATTCTTCGCCGGAGCCGGTTCGGTCGCCGGATTTTTGGGGCGGTTACCGACGCGATTTTTGTCCCTTTTTGGTTGAATATTGATGTTGAGTGTTTAAGGAGTCGAATGCCGCAAGAACGGACGAAAAATACCAAGTTTCGGGCCCGTTTCGCAATTTTCCGGCGGCCTCGCCGGAATTTTTACTATTCCCGCCGGATTTTTCACTGTTCATCGTCTTCTCCGGCGACCCTCCGGCCGGTCAACGGTCAACGACCGACGTGGCGTGCCACGTAGGCAGCCACGTCAGCCGGGTGGGGTCCGGTCCGCTTATTTTCAAATAAAACAAACGGACGGCCACGATCGCGACACGTGTCGCGATCCTGGAATTTTTGGAAAATTAAATAAATGATTTTCGAATAATCGATCCGGCGGACGAGGATGTGCCACGTGGCTCACTGAGGGACATCCGATCTTGTACAAGATCGGACGCACCAGAGGAGGCCACGTGGCACGTTCTAGAGCGTCCGATTTGTAGGTTTTTCTAAAAAAGAAAATAAATTAATTTTTGATCCGACGGTCGTGATCGAGCCACGTAGCTCTCTGTGAGTCGCCCGATCTAGTGGAAGATCGGGCGCACGAGACGAAGCCACGTGGCATGACGTGGACCGTCCGATCCGGGGAATTTTCGGATAATTAAATAAAATAGATAAAAAATCCAAAAATTGTTTAAAAAAATAGAAAAAATATTTAAAAATATAAAACGGTGTCGTTTTAGGCCGGTTTCAACCCCTAGGGTCGGGCCGGGCGCCCGAGAGGCGCGGGCCGGGTCTGACCCGGCCCGGAAAATATTTTTTAATATTAAAAAAATTCAGAAAATAATAAATAATAATAAAATAATCAAAAAATCAATAAAAAATGAAAAATCATGAAAAATTCAAAAGAATTCAGAAAATTCAGAAAAATTCTAAAAAATTCCAGAAAATAGGAAATGGCCACATTCAACTGGCCATGACCTGTTCCGGGTCATTTGACCCCCGATCCTTCCAGAAATGACGGTTTTGCCCTTCCAGCAAACCGTCTTCCAAAAAAATTCTAAAAAAATCCAGGAAAATCCCAAAAAATAGGAAATGGCCACAAACAACTGGCCAAGACTCATTCCGGGTGTTTTGAACCCCGAAACTTCTTGAAAATGATGATTTCGCCCTTTGGGCGAGTCGTCTTCCAAAAATTGAAGAAAAATCAAGAAATTCCAAAAAAAATTCTCAAAAGTGGGAAATGGCCACGATCAACTGGCCATGGAATATTTTGGGTAATTCGGTATCCAAACCTTCCAAAAATGATGATTTTGCCCTTCGGGCTAATCGTCCCCAAATCTTCCCATTTTACCCTTGGTCTGAAATCACACATTCCCTAAGCCCCTATGGCTATATTAGGAGGCCTTTGACTTAAATTGATGTGCATTGACATGATTTATTTATGCAATTGACTGCGCTCTCGTTAAATTGATTGTGATTGATAGGACTAGCATTCCAATCTGCATGAAACCCGAACCATACCTATCTCACCCAAAATTGCGTTTGCATGAACTCTTAATCAGGAAAATCACTCGCGTTAGGTACCGAAAGGGCGTTGGTAATGACACCGACGTAACCAAGTCCCCGAACCCAAAATCTCTGGTTCCGCAGAACTGATCGATCTCTCCCAATCGGTCAGTAAGGTTTCCGGTCTACCCTCCAAGAAAGACCGGTGGCGACTCCAAATGCATGCACAATTTGCACATGCCACCACACTGAAGGTCGAAAGCGATCGACTCTTATCGTCGAACCCTCAAAAGACACTCCCGCCGCGATTTGGTATGGGCCTGGGAGGGCCCGCGCCGATCCAAAGCCCGCGATCGGTAATCCATTAGCCGCGTCCGTTTTGATTTTCGGACGGGTCGCGACACTCACCTGTCACGAAAATTACATATATACGAATGTTAATTGCTATAGCAGCGTTGTGTAGACTTGAAATCCATCAAATGAATGTCAAAACAGCCTTTCTAAATGGAGATCTGGAAGAAGAAATATATTTAGAGCAACCCGAAGGATTCATTGTTCCAGGACAAGAGAAGAAAGTATGTCGGCTTATGAAGTCAGTCTATGGCTTGAAACAAGCACCAAAACAATGGCATGCTACATTTGACCAAGTCATGTTGTCGAATGGTTTCAAGATTAATGAGTGCGATAAATTTGTACATATTAAGAACACTTATAATAGCTTTGCCATTTTATGCTTGTATGTAGATGATATGCTTATAATGGGTAGCGACGGTGAGGTTGCCAAGGCAACCAAACGCATGCTCACAAGTAAATTTGATATGAAAGACATGGGGGTCGCAGATGTTATTTTAGGAATTAAAATCCGCAAAACATCTGGAGGACTATCTCTATCACAATCCCATTACATTGAGAAGATTCTTGACAAATGTAAGAATCTAGCTATTGCACTAGTAAGAATCCCGATAAATGTTAATTTACATCTTTTAAAGAATACTGGTAAAAGCAAGGCTCAAAATGGGTATGCTAGTATACTAGGCAGTTTAATTTATGTCATGAACTATACTAGACTAGACATAGCTGTTGACACATGGATTTTGATTAGTCTTTTCTAATTTATTTTCGAAAATAATTCATTAAAAACCCATAAAAATTAAAATATATATATGTATATATATATTTTTTATTTTTATTTTTATTTTATTTTATTTGAATTCGCCGAATGGCAAGCGTCCTCTCTACCCTTGAATCCTCACGATCAAAGTGTTCCGCACTTCAGAAATCCTTTTGCAAAGTCACTAAAGGGAAGTTGAGGGCGCGGCGCGATAAAGAAAGGGAAAGGTGACGATGTTGTTATGGGGATGGGATCATGGGGGGATGTAATAAAAAAAAGGGGAAAAAGCAGAGGACAGCAGGAGTCTGTCCTCCACCATGCAATAAAAAAAATTACAAAAGAAGGGGAGGGGACAAAGGATATTCGGACAGGCAGAATTAAAAAGGATGATTCCAAGACCGTGGAAGAAAAAAAAAAGGTCTCTTAAAGAGTGAGTTCGATTGGTCCAAAAAAAAGGAGGGTTGTGGTTGTCGCAACCAGAGAGAGAGAGGGAAGAGCTCTGGCCTTCATCCAAGAAAAGAAAAAAAAGAGGGATTCCTCTCTCAGCTGAGGTTTTCGACTAAAAAATGAGTGAGGACGAGAGATGGAGGAGCCTGATGACGATTTGAGCTCCTCCAGTGTCCACACCACCACCCCATCGTCGTCGCAGCGCCAGCGCAGCCGCCGAAAAGCATCCGAGACCAGCTCGAGCAGCCCTACCCTGTTTCAAGCCGGGACTGCTGTTGTTGGGGTTCCGCCTCTACCGCCTCAAGCCACCACCACACCACTACTCTGAGCCCCTCCGACCGTCGAAGACCGCCGCGAGCCAGCTCCGAACCACCTCAGCCTTATAGCTTTGCACTCATTTCGGCTCATCCTCAGGTCCCCTCAGGACAAGGCTACTCTAGCCATGGAAACCCACATTGACAAGGTTGTCAATGGTGGTGGATCTGAGATGTTCCCTCCTTGACGAGACCAAGACGATCTGAATGCCTTTGGCCTTGATCACATTGAAAAGTTTGGGCGAGTGCTCCAAAGATGGTGCCTTTGCCTTGCCCATCCACTCCTCTAAAGAAGTCACGTTCAACTTCTCTCCTGCATGTTGATGTTTCTTATAGTAAGGCATAGTAGACAGCAAAGTGTCATCGATATCGAAGATCCATGCATCCCTTCCGTCCCTCTGCAAGCTGTAGCCGGTGCTGAGATACACCATGCACTCCTCGATCGCTCGCTCCAAGTTGACCCTGTACTGGGTCGACCTCATGTACTTGCCTACGTAGTCGACGCATTCCTCGGGCATCGCCTCGAACTCCCTGATGTTGTGGAGCTCCACGTGCATCCTCCAACCCTCGCAGTAGTTCTTCAAGCTGAGCTCGACCCCATTCCTTGTTCTCTGGCCGCTCAAGATATCCCAATCTGCAGAGCAAAGGGAGGCGAGAATGCCCAGCGTGAGGGACACGGAGAGGGCTTCGGCCGCATGTTCAGCTCATGTCCCCTATTCTGGAGTCTGTTACAGCTGCTGGTCGAGGCTGTTCCCCCTCCCGCCGGCCATCACGAGCTACCCACAGCTCTCTCTGATCGCCACCTCTAACCGTTTCGTTGCCCCCGTCGAGCTCGTCGTCACCGCGGCTCATCACTCCGCCACCTAACCTCGACAGCCGCCCGAGCTCGCGCCAGCCATCACTCCACCACCCCTCCAGCCGTAGATCTGGAGCCACAAGGCCTACGAAGACCGAGAACCTCCCAACCATCATCCCGTAGCTCGAGCGAGTGGTCTGAATGTGCAGGACCGGAAGCTAGTGGAGTTTTCGTCAGGATGCAGCTCAAGACCGCCGCAGAAGTTTAACTCGTTGCCGTCGACCCCATCTCCGTAGCTGAATGTGGTGGTAACGTGAGCTCGTTCGAGCTTTTTCACTCAGGCTCGTCCATAGCTCGACGGTCATCGCCATTGCAGCCCGTGGTTAAAGGCCACTCGGGTAAGCTTCTCGATCTTCATTAATAGTGGTTGCATGCTCGGAGTTGGAAGGCCGAACAAGGAAATGAACAAGAATAATCAGCGGCCAAGATGCGCGCGAGTGTGGCAATGGTTATTTCGGTTTGGCTTCTGTGAGTTGGGGAGAAGACGACGAAAACTACAAATCCAAGAAATAATAAAGAAACAAAAGTTGAGGGCAACTAAGGGAGTGGCGCGTCATTTTTTTTTGTATTGAGCACGTGGGCTGCTTTCAGGATTGGGCCACTAGTGGAACTTACGGTCTGGGCCTCTAATAGAAAGAATTGAAAGAAATTGGGCCACGTCTAAATTTAAGTCAAATAGATCTTTGCAAAAAAAAAAAAAAGAATGGGCCTTTCTCATTTTAGGTTTTATTTGGGCTTTTGGTTGGCATGTGGTTATGAAAGGAGTTGGGTTTAGGGGTCCAAATCAGACCACTATTTTCGAAATTAAAAAAAATCAATTAAAAAAATTATTATTTGAAAAATCCCAAAAAAATAGAAAATCATAAAAAAAACTCAAAAATCGAAGAAAAATCAAGAAATTTTAAAAAAATTTCTCAAAAATAGGAAATGGCCACAATCAACTGGCCATGGGGTATTTTGGGTAATTCGGTATCCAAATCTTCCAAAAATTGACGATTTTGCCCTTCGGGCTAAATCGCCCCCCCCAAGTTTTTCCATTTTACCCCTGGTCCTAAATCACGCCTCCCCAAAGCCCTTATGGCTATATTAGGAAGCCGTTGATTTGAATTGATGTGCATTGATGTGATTTATTTATGTACTTGATTGCGCTTTCATTTAAATTGATTGCGATTGATAGGAATAGTCTTCCAATCTGCATGAAACCCTGAATCAAGCCTACCTCTCCTAAAATTGCGCCTGCATGAACTCTTAGTTAGGAAAATCACTCGCGTTAGGTACCGAAAGGGCGTTGGTAATGACACCAGCGTAACTAAGTCCCCGAACCCAAAATTTCTGGTTCCGCAGAACTGATTGATCCCTCCCAATCGATCAGTAAGGTTTCCGGTCTACCCTCCAAGAAAGACCGGTGGCGACTCCAAATGCATGCACAATTTGCACATGCCACCACGACCACACTGAAGGTCGAAAGCGATCGACTCTTATCGTCGAATCCCTCAGAAAAATACTCCCGCCGCGATTTGGTATGGGCCTGGGAGGGCCCGCGCCGATCCAAGACCCGCGATCGGTAATCCATTAGCCGCGTCCGCCTCCGGACGGGTCGCGACAGCTGGCGACTCCACTGGGGACCTGTTCTAGAACTAATGATTCTAGACCCTAAGTGGACTTAGGCCGTAATTAAAACGCTGAGTGATTTTTCTAACCTTGCAGGCGCTCCTGAAGGTGAGGTAAGTCCGCTCATGATAGGTGTTATATGTTTTTGCAGATTGGAGAAATAAGGGGTGTAGTCCGTGATTAACATTGTCTTATGTAGGTTGGGCGTAGGAATGTATGTTGTGTGGATGATTTGAAGTGCTGATTGATAAACTGTTGTGCATGAATTGCATTGTGATGATCACAACACGTGGACACACACAACCGCGCCTAAAACCCCGGGCGCTGCCTTTAGGAACATGATAGAAGGAATTGAAAATGGAATCTCCGTGAGGAAAAACACGGGGTAATCTACTTTTCAATTCCGCTCGCTTCGAACTATGGATCGAGTCCCAATGCAACGATAGTTGTGCAATGGAATCGGCTCTTTCTAGAACTCGAGGTGGGAGCCTTGACCTTAGGTACCAAACCCTCTGATTTTTAGAAGTTCATCATCACTTGTCTCATGCGCATGTCTTTGGGCGGTTGGTACACCTAAAACCGCGCATAAGTCGACGAGTTTGGTTGGTAAGACTCTCTATCCCTCAAATCTATTACAGTTCATATAAATATAGGCATTTCATTCGATGCATTCCGGTGATTAGATTAAATGCCATTTCAACGTCCTTGATAGAAGACGAGGAGGGTGATATCCCACGACGAACACCGAGTACGCGAGGAGCATACTGTGGACATTATTGAGGTATCATCCAACGAAGATGACGAGTTGGGGCAAGTGATCCTGAAGACACAGATCGAAACTGGGGCATCCTTAAACGTTAGGATCACATTCCTTTGTTTCATTTTTCATTACTAGTCCTTTGGTATAGGGTTTATTTTTACCGAGGTTTTCTCTATCTCACCCCTTAGAGTAATTGTATTAGGTATCTATTGGTGTATACATTCAGATGGAACTTGGTTGTATTTCTTTTGACGGGTCATGGGAGTGTGATGGCATTTTCTCTAATCATCCGAATACTCCCAAGTCAAGTTTATAATTCCTTTAGAGGAAATTAAAATTGGAAGTCTTACACGACCTTTTGGTCGTATAGAGTAGTCCAATCTCAATTTCTCTAGAAGGAATTGTACACTTGAATTGTTTCGTGCATGTTTTACGTCGCTGGTAATCCACGATAATTGACCGAGAATATCGGCGTTGTTTTGAATTTAATGACGAGATAGATGTCCAAATTACTCTCGTTCTTAAACGGCCTTGATTTGGATGCCGTATCTTCAATTAAATTTAAAACACGTTATTATGCCTCGCACTTTTGAGTAATTCGTTCCTCTCGAAATTGATCAAAAGCAATTATTGTGAATTACATTCCTTTCAATAGTATACTTTCTTTCGAGAAATTTTGATAAAAACTTTTCGCGCAAGATTAAAACCCTTGTAAAAGTTCTTGTCCTTATTAATCATGGGTAAGCATAAGATTGAAAGGGGTTTTTGCTTTCTTTTTCAAATTATTCCTTCTGATTCTGTCTTTTCGTTTGCAGGTGAAAAATAGGTAATAGAGAGAAATCTTCTCCTGGATGAATCTGAGGCTATTCTTTCATCTGATCATGAGCAAGTTAGAAAATCAGGACATATTTGCTCAACTTATTGATATTATGATCTTAGCTCACCCAAGTTGAAGATGTTCGGATGCTCGAAGAAATGAACCATATAAAAGCTAAAACACACACACAGGAGCTTTCATTCACTTTCGCTCAATCGAAAGACTTTCAAAGCAGATTAATACAGATTAGCGAGGCGGAAAAGTAAAGCCGAACTGAGCCCTAATCAGCAGCACGAAGGAGCTCAATTGGCCCTCCATATGGTTGATTCCCTGCCTACACTCACCGCTCCGTATATCATGATCCGCGAGCTGGAGAAGAAGACGCTTGCACTCATTCTTAAGGTCAGCAACCTTGGCCCTGTGATCTTCAGCAGCAAGTTCCAAGTCCCGGACCAATTCCCTCCCACGGGATACATCCGCCGTAACAGTATCGAGTCGCTCTTCCAGCCAATCGCTCTGAAACTTCAACATGATGTTACGACGATCGTGCTCATAGGTGATCAGGCACAAGGCCAAACGCTCCACCAAATTTCCACGTTCACGAAGCATCGTCGAGACCCGCTCGTTGGCAGTTTCCATAACCTTGTTGTGGCTGTCAGCCACGAAGTTAGTCAACGTCAGGCAGTCACAGCGGTCTTCGTAGCGGGCTCGCAAGACACGAGCCACGAGAACTTCCCGGTGAGCAACGCGGTAAGCCTCTAGAAAGTTTGCAAAGAGGGCTGGGAATGTTTTATACTCCTTCTCCAACTCAGTACCGTCGATGGAAGTAGTGTCTGTGGCCGCAAATAGAACGCGGATCTCAGCCTCGATCTCCGGATGATCGGCTATATAAGCATAGCCCCGACCCAAGAGATTATAGAGTTTTTCCCATCGGGCCGGGACTGCGATTGAAAAGACGCAAGCATGGGAAGAGTCAGAGGAAGAAGCAGAAGATGAAGCCATTTCTTGTTGGAAGGATGGAGAGGAAGACGAGTGCGATGGAATGAATGAAAGTGAAAGCTGGGCAAATGAGAGCACTAACCTTCTCCTCGTTTCATAGTAGCTCAAAAATGGAGAAAAGTTACAGCAATAATGCTTGTGGAGCCGGGGTAGTTAATGTAAAGCAGGGGCTGCTCCTCCCGTGAATCATCAGACATGTCTCGATCTGCGATTTCCGGCCGGACGAGTTTGAAAAGTTGTAAAAGAGTTGTTTATTTCACCATTATTGAGATGGAGCGGGAGTCGAGCGCAAATATCGAAGGAGCCGCGATAGGGTTGATAGTTTTGTCATGATGAAAAGCTGAGCGGGTGGTGGACGTAATTTAGTCTTTTGAGAGATAGTGGGGGACAGGTTCGACTATCGAGGAAAGAAAAGCGATCCGTGATCTCTCCACCATGAAAAGGAAGGAAGACGACAAGACGAGAAACTCAAAATCTCTAGAAGAGCGCTCGCCTGGTGATCGTCTTCCATGCTCGAAGAGCGACTCCTGAGTACGCAAAGTCACTCAAAAGAAAGTTTAGAGAGAGTAAACATAGGAAGAGGATTACAAGACCTTGAGTGAATAAAAAAGGACGAACAAACCTTTTCTTGATCCAGTATGTTTAACAGTCATAGTCATTTGTTGGAGATGACTGACCCAAATGTCCTAGGTAATGTGCAGTTGGGAGACCTCGAAGTCTTTGGGATCGAGCCAGATGTCGAAACCATACTACCCAACCCTGCTGGCAACGAGGTTCAGGATCAGGGCAGCGACGATGACAGTGGTGGCGACGACGACAGTAGCAGCAACAACGACGGCAGCGGCGATGTCCCATCTCGTGGAAGAAGACGTCGCCGGCTCTATACTGAGAAGGAAATCCAGATACTCGAAGCCGCCTTCAATAAGTGCCGTTACCCGAATACGAGACGAAGAAGAAAATTAGCCCGGAAATTAGAGATGGAACCCTTAAGGGTCAAGCACTGGTTTCAAAACAGACGGGCCAGATAAGTGGTTCGGGGAAAGTGTCAAGAGCTCGAAACTCTAAAAGAAGAATACGCCAAGCTTCGAGCAGAAAACATGTGGTATAAGGAAGTCCTCATCAACGCCGCTTGCCTTAACTGCGGTGGTTCTATCGACACTCGCGAAATGTTCCGTGATAAGTTTTCTATGAGAATCGCAGGTGGTCGTCCGCCACCCCACTCCCTCAAACCATCTTTTGAAAGAGGGGAGGCGCGTTACTACAATTTCCCTGACAATGGGCTTACTATCACCACAGACCAGTTCGAAGTCAACCAGCTTCCCTTGCAACAACCTCTGGCACAACCAGACCCCGCCGAGAGTAAATCGAGGAATGATCGCCGAGTCACGGATGCTATCCTGAGTCGCCAAAAGAAGTTCATATGGTCTCCAGAGCTTCACAGAAAATTCCTTGATGCGGTTCACCAAATAGGGAATGACTCATTATGTCCAACACGCGTACATGAGGTCATGAATGAACCGGGGCTCGCTAGAAGGTTAGTCGCAAACCACCTTAATGGTTACCGCAGGAAGCTACGACGACGTCATGCCGCACGGCGCCTAGAAGAGCCCGACTCGAACTTGAACATTAGGTACGGCTACGAACGCAACAGCCATGCCTCAAGAAGAGCCCTGCCGAGTCTCGATACCGACCAAGCCGGT
This sequence comes from Rhodomyrtus psidioides, assembly GCA_021437785.1. Taxonomy (NCBI): domain Eukaryota; kingdom Viridiplantae; phylum Streptophyta; class Magnoliopsida; order Myrtales; family Myrtaceae; genus Rhodomyrtus; species Rhodomyrtus psidioides. The sequence goes on from JAILYB010000153.1 coordinate 1,605,177, forward strand.
AGCTCTACCACCAACTGTTGGAGAATTGGTCAATATAGCCCTATCAGTCATCTTAATGTTCCTCAAGAATACGTGCCACCGGTGCAACAAATATACACTTCTCCGCTCGAGCAGCAGCCGTCCACCGGCGCTCTTCCTGCTGCTGATCCACCCACGACGTCTAATGTTCAGGAGTTCACCCAGCTAGGGCATATGATCTCAGATGATCCAGTGGGGGAACACTTCGAACAATTTTGCTTCCTTGATCTCTGAGTGAGACACGCTTTTGATAGGAAAGAGGTCGACCCTCCTCTTTTCTCCTCAAACAAAGATGACGGTCACAGTTCGAAGAATCCATCAGGAGGAGGCTAGCAAACCTTCACGGCCATGATCTGGAGTCGATGACCGCGCACCTGAACCCAGACATGATGGGGTGGTGATCGGACATACCCAGAGAAAAGGGGGGGCTTGTACACAAGTAGAACTTATTTCTTATCTACGCATTGTAAAGTTTCAATCGGAGTAGTTCCTTTCTTCTTTAAGGCCTAGGGTTGATTTCACACAATGATGCTTGCTAACATCATCATGTTTAGCTACAACAATCTTTTGTCACAATGGGTTCGAGGTAAATCGACCAAGCGCACGAAGGCAAACGTGACAGCATAGGTTACAAACATAACGTGAGCGGGCTCGAAAGCGGAAAGATCGTTAGTTGCCTCAAACACTATGATTGCGAAACCAAGGGCAATATTGAATCTTGCGAAGGATAAGGGGAAATGTACATACACTCTCATTTATAGCACTTAACAGGAGACTTTACAAACAGACTACTGAGGGGGAACCGTAAATCCGAAGTGAGTTCTAATGAGCGTCACAAATGAGCTCAATTGATTCTCCATGCTATCCATGCCTTGCTTACAACCCACACTCTGGGAATCGAGGTCTACAAGCTTGAAGAATAGGAGACGACATTTCTCCCTAAGTTCGTTCACCTTGGTATCATAGTACTCGAACTCAAGCTCTAAGTCCTGAGCCAGCACCCTCCCGCGAGCTATATCCATGCTCAGGTCTTCAAGCCTTTCCTCCAACCAGGCACACTGGAACCTCAGCACGAGGTTGTGCTGATCTTGCTCAAAGGCGGTGTCAAAAAGAGCCAGACGCTCCACCAAGTTGTCCCTCTCACGGACCAACATCGAAACCTGGGCGTCGGCGTATTCAACAGCCCTTTTATGGTTATCGGCCGTCAGCATGGCCAACATCAGGGACTCAGTTCGGTCCTGATAGCGGGCTCGCACGATACCAGCCAAAGTGACCTCCCGGCTAGCAACTTCGTAAGCCTGCAGGAAATTGTTGAAGAGAGTTGGGAAGATCACAAACTCCCTTTGCAGTTTCGTACCTTCAATACACACAGTGTCCAGGGCCGGAATCAGAGTACGAACTTCAACCTCAGCTTCAGGATGACTGTTTATGTAGCCATAACCTCTACCCAAGAGGTGATAAAACCTCTCCCATTGGGTTGAAGCTTCGGTCGAGACAGCAGGAACAGGAGAGGAAGCCATCTGCGATTCAACAGCAGAGAGGAGAAGGAATGATGGAGGAGTGTTTGAGAGGTTAGATCGAAATGTAATCTTCTCGATGTCAATCTCTCGCCCTTTAGCGCTCGAACGAGAAAGGGAAAGCTGCAATAATTTTTCTATACGCAGCCGGGCTAATCAAGTCTCATTAATACATCCCTGGTGAGTCACAGATCCACCTCTGTCCCGTGATTTCGGGCTTAGAAAAGGTAACAACACCTAAAGGCCGGCGGACCTATTACTTTGGAGACCGAGCTAGGGGGACAGGCGTAACGCTCGATAAAGCAAAAGTCGACACGGGAAATCTGCACGCTCCACTCAGGCAAGAGAGAGTAAGAACGGACGGGGGGAATCACGAAGTCTCGAAAGGAACGCCCGTCAGACACTCGTTACTCGATTTCAAAGGGACGCTTCTTGGAACACGCCTAATCTCTGATAATTACAGAGAGGGCGAACATCTGAGAAAGGGTGGAGAAGATCAAGCGAACGAAGACCAGGAAAAGACATTTCGACCCAAAATGTTCAAGGGGTACCATCATTTGTTGGAAACGCCTGACCTAAATGTTTCCGAACTTGAACGGCTAGAGGAATTTGAAGACCTCGGAAATGAATTCGTCATGAAGGATATGGAAATCGACTCGACCATCCAGGAGACTCAAGCCCTCAGCGACCAAGACGCCAGCGACCATGATCCGCGCCAGAAAAGAAAGCGTCGCCAGCTCTACACTCCGGATGAGGTCCAGATACTTGAAGCTATCTTCAAGGGATGCCCTTTCCCGGACACAGAACAGAGGAAGGAGTTGGGTCAAAAACTAGGGACGAGCCCTTTGAGGATCTTGAATTGGTTTCAAAATAAACGAACCAAGCTGAGTAATCAGTACAAACGACGGGAGTCCGCGTTTCTAAAGGAACATAACGAGAAGCTTCGAACAAAGAACATGAGGTATGAAGAAGTTCTTAGCACTATTGTCTGCCCTAACTGCGGTGGCCCTACCACTCTCAATAGATTGTTTCCCATTAAACCTTCTGCTAGGATCGAAAATACTGGTGATGTACATGAACAAATCAATCCCACAAAGATAGTGCCAGTGCCTTCTGAAGGAGGGAATATATGCCACTATGATGAGAGTCACCACGTCAGAGCCCAAGAGTCTTCTCCACAACGACTTATGGCAGGATCAGATCCTGCTCGAGAAGGGTTAAAGATCAGCCGTCAAGCTGTCGACGCTATTCTGAACCAAGAGAAGAAGATTTTCGCGTGGCCCCTTGAGCTTCACCGCCGGTTCTTAGACGTGGTTCGGCGAATAGGGCTCGACTATGCACGCCCGAAGAAAGTAATGGAGGCCCTGAATGCACCAGAACTTACCAAGGCTATGGTCTCAAATCACCTCGGTTGTTACAGAAGAGCGCTAAGACAGCGTCATGCTAACCTCGGTTACAAATTCAACACTTATTGGGAAATTGATCAGAATATTCATCTGAGTCATCCCAATTTTCTTCAAGAGTGTGTGCCACAGATGCAGCAGGTGCAGCACCCATCCGTCGCTGTTTTTCCGCTTACTAATGAGCTTTCTGCGCTTAGTGCCCAAGGACTTGCCGAACTAGGGCATGCGGTTTCAAAGGATCTAACAAGGGAATGCGTTGAGCATTTTTGTTTCCCTAATTCCCAAGTAGGAGATGCTTATGGGGGTCAATCGATCAACTCCCCTCTCATGTTCTCGAGAAGAAATGGAGGTTCCAGCTCGAAGAACCAGTCGGGCGATACTACCCAACCCATACATCAATATTTCGAAGGATCAGATGACTTCTGCGATGATCAGTCAGTGATACTTCGATCCAAAACGTTCCAAGGATACCGTCATTTGTTGGAAACGCCCGACTTAGAAGTCTCCGAGCTTGAACTGCTGGAAGAATTTGAAGATCACGGGACCGAATCCGGCACGATGGTGTTGACACCTGATTTTTTTACCATTTATTATTGTGATTTTTATTCTTTAAAATTAATTAAAAATATCAAAAAAGGTCATAAAATCACAAAATCAACTTTGGAAGCCTTGGTTTAACCTTAGGAACCAATTTTGAACAAAAAATATTTTTCGGTATTTTTAATATTTTTCGAGTTTATTATAAAAATACCCAAAAAATCAGAAAAATACCATTCGTGGTCAGAAAAATACCCAAAAATATTCGATAATTTTGTTTTAATTTCCTCTTCAAGTGTGTCACTTTAAATCTCAAAAATTCGGCTCGGGTCACTATGTTCCTTCACAAACATAAACCCGAACCGAGCCTAAAAAAAATCATTTTCGAGTCTTTTAGTTTTCAATTCTCACTTTTTATAAGCTATGACATTGGATTCTAAAGTCTTAAAGTGCAATTAGGTCAATTTGCCCTCCAATTTAATCAATTTTTACCAAAAGGGCTTAATTGCACATTTTTCTTTCAATTAGTCCCCGGTTTCACGGATGTATACGTATGCTCTACGTATTTATACGTCATACGTATTTATACGTTATGCATATTTGTATTGTTTGGTAACCTCTTTAACTCTTGTAATAATAATAATGGTTATTATTTTTAACACCTTTGTTAGTGCCTTTTTTAGCATTTTTTGTATTATAAATTGTGAGTGCTATTGTTAGTGCTATTTTTAAATGACATTTATTTATCATAAATTGTGAGTGCTATTGTTAGTGCTATTTTTAAATGGCATTTATTTATCATAAATTGTGAGTGCTATTTTTAGATAGAATTTATAATTGTTAGTGCTATTTTTAAATACAATTTATTGGAAGGTATTTTTGGCTATAAAAGGATGGCAAGAGTTTTGAGGTTGAAGGGGAGAGACATTTTGTAGAGTGTGCAAATTTTTGAGAGCTTAGAGAGAAGAACACAAACACTCTCTATATTCTCATAATCTTGAGCGAGCAAAATATACTAAGTTCGGAATATTGATTCCGCATATTGCTAGCACAATTGTTGTGGAGTTATTAGTCGTCTCCCCGTTCGTCAATTGGTGGTGCGTCCGAACTAGATGCCTAACACTTGTGGAGGCTGAGATCGAAGAACATCGAACCGACACCTCCGTTCAAGCACGCTACGAGAGGTAATCTATTTACTCCCTTTGAGACTTTGTGATTTTTTTCGATTGAAATGCACGAAGTACGCCTTTGGAGATACATGTGTGGGTTGTTATTTATTTCCGCTACGTGTTACGTGGATCCCAACAGTGGTATCAGAGCCAATCCTTAGGTGTTTTCGTGCATTTAATTGATTTTTTGCAATTTTTGCAATACTATGGCCAATATGTATTAACGAATTGTTCGTCTTACATGGCTAATGGAGATTGATTATTTTATATGATAAATTAATCAACGTAGCAAAAATTGAGACTAAATCAATTTTGAATCGAAAATTTATGGCTATCTTATTTTACGTAAAAATTCTGAATATGATTCAACGTAGAATTTTTATTGTGCCTTCCTAAGTTTTAAATTGTGAATTTATTACTTACGTGAAAGGGTGGTGATCATGGAAAAATCCCTAATCAATGTGATTGATGTATATATGAATGTATGATGATTATTTATATATTTGGGGTTGTAATTATTAAATGGAGGCTGCGTACTCCTTTTATTTTTCATGTAATCTTTATTTTTAACATAGTCAATTGTTGATGTAAATGCTACGAGGATTACGTGGAGGAGCCTTTTAAGTCGGCGAGCTCTTTGGGGCCCAATTCTTGAAGAGTTCAAGAAACCAAGAAGAAGCGAAGAGCGGCTCTCCGTTATTAAAATATTAAAATGATTATATGTGGTCTCATTGGCTCGAGACCCATTAAATCATAATTCCATGATCACCACGTAGGATAGATATTTATGTGATTGACATCTATTTATTTATTATGATTACGTGAGCATGTTAAACTGGTTAATGTGCAAAGTCAGACTTACCTCACCCAAAATTGTGCCTGCATGAAATCCTCGTTAGGAAAATCACTCGCATTAGGTACCGAAAGGGCATTGGTAACGACACCAGCGTAACCAAGTCCCCGAACCCAAAATCTCTGGTTCCGCAGAATTGATCGATCTCTCCCAATCGGTCAATAAGGTTTCCGGTCTACCCTCCAAGAAAGACCGGGTGGCGACTCCAAATGCATGCACAAGTTGCACATGCTACCACGACCACACTAAGGTCGAAAGCGATCGACTCCTATCGTCGAATCCCTTTGAAATATACTCCCGTCGAGATTTGGTATGGGCCTGGGAGGGCCCGCGCCGATCCAAGGCCCGCGATCGGTAATCCATTAGCCGCGTCCGCTTTCGGACGGGTCGCGACAGCTGGCGACTCCGCTGGGGACTTGTTCTAGAAACTATGGTTCTAGACCTCAAGTGGACTTAGGCCGTAATAAAAATTGTGTGATTTTTCTAACCCTACAGGCGCTCTTGAAGGTGAGGTAAGTCCGCTCACGATAGGTGTTATATGTTTTTGCAGATTGGAGTAATAAGGGGTGTAGTCTGTGATTAACTTTATTTTACGCAGGTGTGGCGTAGGAATGTATGTTGTGTGGATGATTTGAAGTGCTGATTGATAAATTGTTGTGCATGACTTGCATTGTGATGATCACGACACATGGACACACACAACCGCGCCTAAAACCCCAGGCGCCGCCTTTAGGAACACAATAGAAGGAATTGAAAATGGAATCTCCGTGAGGAAAAACACGGGGTAATCCACTTCTCAATTCCGCTCGCTTCGAACTATGGATTGAGTCCCAATGCAACGATAGTTGTGCAATGGAATCGGCTCTTTCTAGAACTCGAGGTGGGAACCTTAACCTTAGGTGCCAAACCCTCTGATTTTTAGAAGTTCACCATCACTTGTCTCATGCGCATGTCTTTGGGCGGTTGGTACACCTAAAATCGCACATAAGTCGACGAGTTGGGTTGGTAAGACTCTCTATCCCTCAAAACTATTACAGTTCATATAAATATAGGCATTTCATTCATTGCATTCTGGTGATTAGATTAAATGCCATTTCAAGGATAGATGCATGTGTTTTTCCCAAACGTCCTTGATAGAAGACGAGGAGGATGATATCCCATGGCGAACACCGAGTGAGCAACAAAGGAGCCTACTATGGACATTATTGAGATATCGTCCAATGAAGATGACGAGTTGGGGCAAGTGATCCGGAAGTCACAGATCGAACTTGGGGCATCCTTAAACGTTAGGATCACATTCCTTGGTTTCATTTTCCATTACTAGTCCTCTTGTATAGGGTTTATTTTTATCGAGGCTTTCTCTATCTCACCCCTTAGAGTGATTGTATTAGGGATCTATTGGTGTATACATTCAGATGGAACTCGGTTGTATTTCTTTTGACGGGTCATGGGAATGTGATAGTGGCATTTTCTCTAATCATCCGAATACTCCCAAGTCAAGTTTATAATTCCTTTAGAGGAAACTAAAGTTGAAAATCTTACACGACCTTTTTGGTCGTACAGGGTAATCCAACCCCAATTTCGCTAGAAGGAATTATACACTTGAATTGGTCCATGCATGTCATACGTCACTAGTAATCCACGATAATTGATCAAGAGTATTGACGTTATTTCGAATTTAATGACGAGATAGATGTCCAAATTGCTCTCGTTCTTAACAAAATGGCCTTGATTTGGATGCCGTATCTTCAATTAAATTTAAAAACACGTCGTTATGCCTTGCATTTTTGACTAATTCGCTCTTCTGAATATTGGTCAAAAGCAATTATCGTGAATTACATTCCTTTCAATAGTATGCTTTCTTTCGAGGAATATTGATAAAAACTTTTCGCACAAGATTAAAACTCTTGTAAAAGTTCTTGTCATTATTAATTACGAGCAAGCATAAGATTGAAAGGGGTCTATGCTTTCTTTTTCAGATTATTCCTTTTGACTCGGTCTTTTCATTTGCAGGTGAAAAACAAGTAGCATAGAGAAATCTTTTCTTGGATAAGTCTGAGGCTATTCTTTCATTTGACCATGAGTGAGTTGGAAAATCAGAACACATCTACTCGACTTATTATGGATCAGCTCATCCAAGTCTAAGATGTCCGGATGCTCGAAGAAATGGATCATATAAAAGCTAAAACAAACACAGGGGCTTTCATTCATTCTTGCCCAAACCAGATCATACAATTCATTGGGGTGGAAAAGTAAAGCAGAAGTGAGCCCTAATCAACGACACAAAGGAGCCCAGCTGGCCCTCCAGGTTATGGATGCTTTGTTTATACGCACCACTCCGCGTATCATGGTCCGCAAGCCTGAGGTGGAGGCGTTTGCGTTCATCATTGACTGCAACAACCTGAGTCTCGTGATCTTCGGCGACTGCTTCCAAGTCCCGAACAAGTCCATTCTCACGAGTTATATCCTCGTTTATGCCGTTGAGCCTTTCTTCCAGCCACTCGCTCCGATTCCTTAGCAGGGCATTACGTCGATCGCGCTCATAGGTAGCCAGAGATAGAGCTAAGTCCTCCACCAGATTCCTCCTCTCGCGTAGCAATGTCGAAACCCGCTCTTTGGCGAACTCAACAGCCTTTTTGTGACTATCGGCCAGGTAGTCAGCCAACGCTAGGCGGTCGGACTGATCCTCATAACGGGCTCGCAAGACACGAGCCACGGTAACTCCCCGATGAGCAGCGCGGTAGACCTCCAAGGAGTTCGTAAAGAGCGTTGGAAAAATACTGTATTCCCTCCCCAACGCGGTACCCTCGAGGAAGGTGATGTCCAGGTCCCCGAACATGACTCTGATCTCATCCTCGGTTTCGGGATGATCGGCTATGTGAGCGTAGCCTCGACCCAAGAGGTTATAGAACTCTTTCCATCGAGTCAAAGCTTCGGCTGAGAAAGTGTGAACTTGGGAAGAAGCCATTTTCGACGGAGATGTGTGTAGTGGAGCGATTAGAGGATGGAAGCAAATTATATGAGAGCGTTAATCTCCCAAACACCAACTCCGCATTTTATAGCGTCTCGAGAGTGGAGAAAAGTTGCAGCAATAATGCTTGTGGAGCCGGGTTAATTAATGTAAAGCGAGGGCTGCTCCTCCCGTGAATCATCAGACATGTCCTGATCCGCAATTTCAGGCCTGACAAATTCGGTCTCGCCATTATTAAAGCTGGGAGGGAGGCGAGCGCAACTATCGAAGAAGCCGCGAAAGGATTGTGTTGTTCCATCACGCATGAAGCTGGGCGGCGAGTGAACAGCTCTGCCACTTAAAAAGAGAAGACAGTGTTGAACAGGCATGACTATTGAGGAAAAGTGAAAGGCGAGCGCAACTATCGAAGAAGCCGCGAAAGGATTGTGTTGTTCCATCACGCATGAAGCTGGGCGGCGAGTGAACAGCTCTGCCACTTAAAAAGAGAAGACAGTGCTGAACAGGCATGACTATTGAGGAAAAGTGAAAGGCGAGCGAAACTATCGAAGAAGCCGCGAAAGGATTGTGTTGTTCCATCACGCATAAAGCTGGGCGGCGAGTGAACAGCTCTGCCACTTAAAAAGAGAAGATAGTGCTGAACAGGCATGACTATTGAGGAAAAGTGAAAGGCGAGCGCAACTATCGAAGAAGCCGCGAAAGGATTGTGTTGTTCCATCACGCATGAAGCTGGGCGGCGAGTGAACAGCTCTGCCACTTAAAAAGAGAAGACAGTGCTGAACAGGCATGACTATCGAGGAAAAGTGAAAGGCGAGCGCTACTATCGAAGAAGCCGCGGAAGGATTTGGTTACCCTTCGTGTCGGAAAGCTGAGCAGGAGGTAAACAGTTCCGTCGTTTCAAAAACAGAACGCTGAACAGACCTAGCTTTCGAGGAAAATGAGGCAACAAATCGAAAGAGCGAGTATACAAAAGAGAACAGAGAACCCCGAGTGACGAGTTCGTTGAAAGACCTCAAATTCTCTAGAATCAAATTCGACATCAAAGCCATGGAACTCAACATCGCCGGTGACGAACATCAAGATCGCAGTGGTGACGACGGCAGTGGCCACGACGCTCAACCCCAGAAAAGAAAAAGTCGCCAGCGCTACGCTCGGAAAGAAATCCAGGAGCTTGAAGCTTTCTTCGATGAATGCCCTTGCCCAAACGAGGAACAAAAGATTGAATTGGGCCAGAAGCTGGGAATGAATCCTATGAGAATCCATTTTTGGTTTCAGAATAAACGTTTCAGACTAGGTGTCCAACACAGGCGTAAGGAGATCACGGCCCTAAAAGAGCAGAACCAAAACCTTCGAATGGAAAACATGCGGTATGAGAAAATCCTCAGTACTATTACCTGCCCTGACTGCGGTGGCCCTACCACCCTCAGTAAATTGTTCCCCGGTAAGCCTTCTACGAGGACGGAAGGTGCTCATTCATCCCCCTGCTCCCTTGAGCCATCTCCGGCACAATCAGATCCTGCTAATGGCGCGCATGAGGAGATCGATCCCACAGAAATTATACCAGTATCTTCGGAGGAAGAAGATACGTGTCATTATGATCGGAGTCACCTCATCGAAGCCCATGAATCTCCTCCACAACAGCTTCCGGTAAGATCAGATACAGTTCAAGAGGAGTTAGAGATTAGTCGGCAGGCTATCAGCGCCACTCTGGACGACGAGAAGAAGAAATTCATTTGGCCCCCGGAGCTTCATCTCAAGTTCTTAGACGCAGTTCGACAGATAGGACTCGACTTCATAGGTCCGACGAGCATACTTAGGGTCATGAAGGTACCGGGACTTACCAAGCAATTAGTCGCGAATCACCTTGGTTGCTACAGAAGGGCGTTAGGACAGCGTTATACAGAGCTGAATCCGAGCAATAGACTCGGCTGCGAGCCCAGCACCCCTATGTCAAAGGAGGCCCGGTCGAATCTGGACGACTATTGGGGATTTGATCAGGATATCCTCGCGAGTCATTTCAATATTCCTCAAGAACACGCATCACAAGTGCAGCGAGTAAGCACTCCCCCGTCCGAGCAGCAGCTAGTCAGTGTTCATCCTGTCGCAGATCAGCCCACCACGCTCAGTGCTCAAGGGTTTGCCCAATCGGAGCACGTGGCTTCAGATGACCTAATGGGAGAATGCTTGGAGCATTTTTATTTCCCTAATTCCCAAGTGGGAGATGCTTGTGGTAGTCAACCGATCAAATCTCCTCTTATAATCCCAAATAAGGATGGGGGTTCCAGTTCGAAGAATCCGTCGGGCGATGCAGCTCAACCTATACATCAATCGTTCGAGGGGTCAGGTGATTTCTTCGATGAAGGACTTGATACCTGGTTCGATCAGTTGGAAGCTATTAAAGATTGGCAACCATGATCTGCAGTCGGTAATGGCACACCTAAGCCGAGGCCAGATTGGTTGGTCATTGTACATGCCCAAAGAAAGAAGGGGATGTACGCGAGAAGGATGTATCTCCTATTGTAAAGTTCTCATCGGTGCACGCGATTGTTTCTTCAATAGCTAGAGTTTATTTTGCATAATGTTTTTGTCGCGACCCGTCCGAAAGCGGACGCGGCTAATGGATTACCGATCGCGGGTCTTGGATCGGCGCGAGCCCTCCCAGGCCCATACCAAATCGCGGCGGGAGTATTTTTCAGGAGGATTCGACGATAAGAGTCGATCGCTTTCGACCTTAGTGTGGTCGTGGTGGCATGTGCAACTTGTGCATGCATTTGGAGTCGCCACCGGTCTTTCTTGGAGGGTAGACCGGAAACCTTACTAATCGATTGGGAGAGATCGATCAGTTCTACGGAACCAGAGATTTTGGGTTCGGGGACTTGGTTACGCTGGTGTCGTTACCAACGCCCTTTCGGTACCTAACGCGAGTGATTTTCCTAACTAGGATTTCATGTAGGCGCAATTTTGGGTGAGGTAAGTCTGACTTTGCACATTAACCAGTTTAACATGCTCACGTAATCATAATAAATAAATAGATGTCAATCACATAAACATCTATCCTACGTGGTGATCATGGAATTATGATTTAATGGGTCTCGAGCCAATGAGACCACATTTAATCATTTTAATATTTTAATAACGGAGAGCCGCTCTTCGCTTCTTCTTGGTTTCTTGAACTCTTCAAGAATTGGGCCCCAAAGAGCTCGCCGACTTAAAAGGCTCCTCCACGTAATCCTCGTAGCATTTACATCAACAATTGACTATGCTAAAAATAAAGATTACATGAAAAATAAAAGGAGTACGCAGCCTCCATTTAATAATTACAACCCCAAATATATAAATAATCATCATACATTCATATATACATCAATCACATTGATTAGGGATTTTTCCATGATCACCACCCTTTCACGTAAGTAATAAATTCACAATTTAAAACTTAGGAAGGCACAATAAAAATTCTACGTTGAATCATATTCAGAATTTTTACGTAAAATAAGATAGCCATAAATTTTCGATTCAAAATTGATTTAATCTCAATTTTTGCTACGTTGATTAATTTATCATATAAAATAATCAATCTCCATTAGCCATGTAAGACGAACAATTCGTTAATACATATTGGCCATAGTATTGCAAAAATTGCAAAAAATCAATTAAATGCACGAAAACACCTAAGGATTGGCTCTGATACCACTGTTGGGATCCACGTAACACGTAGCGGAAATAAATAGCAACCCATACATGTATCTCCAGAGGCGTACTTCGTGCATTTCAATCGAAAAAAATCACAAAGTCTCAAAGGGAGTAAATAGATTACCTCTCGTAGCGTGCTTGAACAGAGATGTCGGTTCGATGTTCTTCGATCTCAGCCTCCACAAGTGTTAGGCATCTAGTTCGGACGCACCACCAATTGACGAACGGGGAGACGACTAATAACTCCACAACAATTGTGCTAGCAATATGCGGAATCAATATTCCGAACTTAGTATATTTTGCTCACTCAAGATTATGAGAATATAGAGAGTGTTTGTGTTCTTCTCTCTAAGCTCTCAAAAATTTGCACACTCTACAAAATGTCTCTCCCTTCAACCTCAAAACTCTTGCCATCCTTTTATAGCCAAAAATACCTTCCAATAAATTGCATTTAAAAATAGCACTAACAATTATAAATTCTATCTAAAAATAGCACTCACAAATAAATGACATTTAAAAATAGCACTAACAATAGCACTCACAATTTATAATACAAAAATTCTATTTAAAAATAGCACTAACAATAGCACTCACAATTTATAATACAAAAATGCTATTTAAAAATAGCACTAACAATTATAAATTCTATCTAATAATAGCACTCACAATTTATGATAAATAAATGCCATTTAAAAATAGCACTAACAATAGCACTCACAATTTATGATAAATAAATGTCATTTAAAAATAGCACTAACAATAGCACTCACAATTTATAATACAAAAATGCTATTTAAAAATAGCACTAGCAATAGCACTCACAATACAAAAATGCTAAAAAAAAGGCACTAACAAAGGTGTTAAAAATAATAACCATTATTATTATTACAAGAGTTAAAGAGGTTACCAAACAGTACAAATATGCATAATGTATAAATACGTATGACGTATAAATACATAGAGCATACGTATACATCCGTGAAACCGGGGACTAATTGAAAGAAAAATGTGCAATTAAGCCCTTTTGGTAAAAATTGATTAAATTGGAGGGCAAATTGACCTAATTGCACTTTAAGACTTTAGAATCCAATGTCATAGCTTATAAAAAGTGAGAATTGAAAACTAAAAGACTCGAAAATGATTTTTTTTTTAGGCTCGGTTCGGGTTTATGTTTGTGAAGGAACATAGTGACCCGAGCCGAATTTTTGAGATTTAAAGTGACACACTTGAAGAGGAAATTAAAACAAAATTATCGAATATTTTTGGGTATTTTTCTGACCACGAATGGTATTTTTCTGATTTTTTGGGTATTTTTATAATTAAATAAACTCGAAAAATATTAAAAATACCGAAAAATATTTTTTGTTCAAAATTGGTTCCTAAGGTTAAACCAATGCTTCCAAAGTTGATTTTGTGATTTTATGACCTTTTTTGATATTTTTAATTAATTTTAAAGAATAAAAATCACAATAATAAATGGTAAAAAAAAATCAGGTGTCAACAGCTGCCCCTCTTTGCGAGGAATCTCGTTAGAGGTTTCTCTCAAAGATAAGGTGGCACCTGATTCCTAACCGACTCAACTGGGAAAATAAGAGAAGAAATGTTATGACATCGGATCCTTAAGCCTATTGATAAAAGCTCAAATCAATCCCCGGTTTGCTCTAACAATTTGAACATGGGCCGGAGTGAGAGAGGCTTACCTGAAGCTCACCTGTCGGATGCTGCCGGTTGCGACGACTTTCAAGAAGATGCCTAGGACTCGTCATTCAGAATATCCTAGGGAGATTAAGCTCTGACCTGTATGGTAGGTCATACCATGATGGGATTCCTAACTCGTAGGAACCTAAGGAAGGCGCATCCCACGCTTTGGGATTTGCCAAGGATTTTGATCCGTATGGTGGATCAGACCTTTGTGTTGATCCTTACTGCGATATTTATCGATGAGTTGACTCTTATGGCGGTTTCTACCAATGAATTGACCCTTATGGCGGTTTCTACCATATGTGACCCTTCAGGCGGTTTCTACCATTAATGTGATCCCTCAGGCGGTTTCTACCTTGGTTTGACCCTTCAGGCGGTTTCTACCTTGAGTTGACCCTTCAGGCGGTTTCTACCTTTGATTTGACCCTTCAGGCGGTTTCTACCTTGTGTTGACCCTTCAGGCGGTATCTACCATGTGCTGACCCTTCAGGCGGTATCTACCTTGTGTTGACCCTTCAAGCGGTATCTACCTTTGATTTTGACCCTTCAGGCGGTATCTACCTTTGATTTGACCCTTCAGGCGGTATCTACCATATTTTGACCCTTCAGGCGGTATCTACCTTCATTTGACCCTTCAGGCGGTATCTACCTTTGAGTTGACCCTTCAGGCGGTATCTACCTTTGATTGACCCTTCAGGCGGTATCTACCTTTGATTGACTTTGAAAAGGGGTCTCATGACGAGGGTTCTCCACGTCCGATGAGATTTCCTGAATTTTGAAAATGGGGTCTCATGACGAGGGTTCTCCACGTCCGATGAGACTGTTTGAATTTTGAAAAGGGGTCTCATGACGAGGGTTCTCCACTTCTGATGAGACTGCCTAAATTTTTGAAAAGGGGTCTCATGACGAGGGTTCTCCACGTCCGATGAGACTGTTTGATATTTGAAAAGGGGTCTCATGACGAGGGTTTTCCACGTCCGATGAGACTGCCTAAGTTTTGAAAAGGGGTCTCATGACGAGGGTTCTCCACGTCCGATGAGACTGCCTAAATTTTGAAAAGGGGTCTCATGACGAGGGTTCTCCACGTCCGATGAGACTGCCTAAGTTTTGAAAAAGGGGTCTCATGACGAGGGTTCTCCACGTCCGATGAGACTGCCTAAATTTTGAAAAGGGGTCTCATGACGAGGGTTCTCCACGTCCGATGAGACTGCCTAAATTTTGAAAAGGGGTCTCATGACGAGGGTTCTCCACGTCCGATGAGACTGCCTAAGTTTTGAAAAAGGGGTCTCATGATGAGGGTTCTCCACGTCCGATGAGACTGTTTGATATTTTGAAAAGGGGTCTCATGACGAGGGTTCTCCACGTCCGATGAGACTGCCTAAGTTTTGAAAAAGGGGTCTCATGATGAGGGTTCTCCACGTCCGATGAGACTGTTTGATATTTTGAAAAGGGGTCTCATGACGAGGGTTCTCCACGTCCGATGAGACTGCCTAAGTTTTGAAAAAGGGGTCTCATGACGAGAGTTCTCCACGTCCGATGAGACTGTTTGATATTTTGAAAATGGGTCCTGGGACGAGGGTTCTCCACGTCTGATAGGACTTTTTCTTTTAAAAGGGTTTTTCTTCCCCCTTTTTTTTGGAGACCCCGAAGTTTGTCGGGAATTCAGTTTTTTGAAGCAGTGAAAGATTTTATTTTGACAAAACTTCACTTGAGTCTGTTGAGGCGACATTCTGGGAGCTGGGTTCTCCAGGTATCCTGCAGAAGTTTGAGCCATAAAGATTTTTCTTCACCAAGAAAACGTTAGTAATCTTTGGGAAGACCACGGCTGTCCATTTTGACAAAACCGTATGATTTAAGTTTTAATCATGAAATGTGCATTTTGATGCTGGAGGTTATCCAAAGCATTCTTGCAACATGCAAAGGTGATCACAAATCCCTTGCACGGAAAATCTGGATCAACAGTTTGAAAATTCCAAAAAGAGTTTGTTCAAAACATCAATTGGAATATTTCTCGACAAGGAGGCCATCTCACCTGTTTGGAGGTAATGATTTTTATAAGGGACGCACTCAATTCCATACTAACCTGTGCCTAGGTTTTAGGCTCATTCGCAGCGCATACATTTTGATCGGTAGGGAGGTCTTCCACGGGACCGTAATGTTAGGCTTGGATATTGGCTTTCAAGGGGGACTCGCTTTGGAGTCGAGGCCATTGAATGAAAGTCTTCACCATCTGCTCCGGGTTTACAAGTCAAGAACCCTGCAAAATGAGAAAGAAATAGTCTTGCTCGTACTTCTTCGAGCTAAGCTATATGTTAACCCAAGTGTCTTAGTCAGAGAAGACTGTTTTGGGGTTGTAACATTGGTAGGATTGGGGACCGAAAAAGGCTTATTTTTGGCCCAGAATTCGTGGCGGGTTTGACATTGGTGATCATTGTTGATTTGCCACCTGTCCTTTCTTTTCTGCATCTTTAGCCTTTGAGGCGCGCAACCTATCTTGCGGTGTGCACCAGCTCTTTAAAGAGCGTCTCTTGTTGCATTCAGAGACCGACTATCTCTATGTCTTCGTTCTGTGCTTAATAGCATTCGGGGAGCAGCCTTTTGGATTTGGCTCCTTTAGAGGTTTTTCTCTTTCCCCACGAGGCTTCATTGGAGGTCAATTTTCACGAGCATCGACCTTGCTTTTATCAGACACTTTGCTTTTTCTTTTCTGATGTTGGGGATTTCTTTAATCCCTTGTCGCAAGTGAGATGCTTTGGCAATTGTGCTAGATATATGATTTGGCTCTTAGCACGCTTGAGTATTGACTTAGTAGCTTTTTCGTAAACCCTAGGTCTTGAACTCCCTCGTTTCTGAAGTGATCTGCCTTTATCTTGGAATTTGCAATGATCACCAACGGGTTTATGAAATGAATTTGCAGGCTCAACTTGGCTGTGCAAATGATAAACGTGTGTGGGATAGAGAAATGAACGCTTCTCGTCATCCTATGGCACTTGGATTGCCATATAAACAACACACAAAGATTGATGTTAGTCCGAGCAAGAAAATTTCTAACCATTTCCTCCTGATGCTGCTGGACTTACTCCTGTTTTGCCCCGATGTGGGGTGGTTCTTGACAGGGTTGAGAATGAAAACCGCCGTTCAAAGGGGTTATCAACGGTCACCTGTAGTGTTTGGGGGATATGAAACGAATGCCTCCGTCGTCCCAATCCAAGTAATTGCTGCGAATAATCCCTACTTCCGTAGGTCCAGATTTTGCTATCTGATCCGCTCCACTCCTCTCTCAAGTGTGTAGAGGACGTGTTTGGATTTAGGCTTTGCCTCTCGCCTTTGAGGAAGCGCCCTTTTGATTGTTTTGAATAATTTTTTATTGAAAAAATCTCTTTCATTTTCTCCAGAAATTTTACCCGTCAAAGGGGATTTTATGATGCCCATGCATGTTCTTATTCATGTTCAGACAACCTCCTGTTTCAAAACATGAATGCTAATGAAATTTGAATTCTATGTCTTTTCTAGACACTAGATTCTGAAAGCTTTTCTTTTCTTCTCTATTTTTTATTCCACATCTTCAAGGGATTTTGGGAGAGGGATACTTACCTGTTCCTCGTGGCTGGAGATCCCTGAAAATGCAGAAGAAACATGTTATTGTTCGTTCATGAATTTTTCAAAAAAAATTAGAACGATACATTTTACCCTTGGTCATGTATTCCAACGGGTAATACATGGGATGTGAAAACCTGTTTCGCCTTGATGGCGATCCCCTGTCAAAGACGGGAATTATGTGTCAGTTTGCGTTCCAAAATTCAAGGCGAATTGGAACGATACAGCATTGTTCTTGCTTTGTGTTTCCATTCGAACACAAACGCGCGGCTTGCAGAAATTGGCCATCTATATTGTGGCCACGATCCCTCCGTTTGGTTGGCGATGAATCATTCTCGAGGATTTGCCCCAGAGGAGATCCATTTGTGTTTTTGGGCGCATTCCAGCGCCATTCTTCATAGTTCCTTTTATTCAAGAAAAATGAAATTTTTATCAGAATGTATGTCAAAGCATGAAGTGTGAAAGCGATACTTTTTACCATCCACTAGGTCTTATGATCAAAGACCATCTCCTGGAATTCTGACTTCTAGGGCCACTGATTCAATTCGCCTCCCTGTTAGCGCGCTCTTTTCATTTGGGGCTTTCAGCGCCAACGACTTCCTGCAAAATGAGTAAAAACTCATGTTAGGCATGTGGTCTTCGAAGACCAAATTGGAACGATACAAGGTTACCGTTCACCCAAATTCGTATCTTGGGGTTTGATTCTGATGCGGACGACTCTGTTATTGCGTCCATTGATTTTGCCAGAGGAGAAATGTCCGGCGTACAAATGATTCACTTGCCCCAGTTAGGCATGGTTTTGCTGTTTGTCATCTCTAGATTCGATGACACTGGTTTGATGCGCTTTCATGGGGGATCATGAGAGTTTGCCCCCGGTTTGGCTCCTCAAAGTAAATGGGGGGGAACCTGCTCCCATTGATTTTTGGCAGATTCTGATCATCCGTCTCGATTGTCAGAGTCCTTGATCAATTTTATCTGTCTCGAGATAGCCTGATATTCTTGGGGTTCGTCATGTGGCGGTTTGGTGATTCTCTCGATCACAGTCGCCGTTTGAGGTATTTGATGTTCCCTGTTTGTTATTTGAAAGCATTACATCCCGCGTCCTCTGCTCTTGATCATCATCTGAGAGGGAAAAGAAAGGAAGCATTATTCCCATATCAAGGAAATAATCGTTTTGGAACGATACGTCCTTTTACACTTGATTTGCATTCCGTTTTGATGTTGCATATTGATATGAACAACATCTATCGAATTCCTCCATCCGTGTTTGAAGGTATTTGCAATGCCTACGGTTCATTTGCCCCAGCTGGGCGACGTCTGTTTTGTCATTTGAATGTATGAGCTTTTGGGTGCATTGTCTCTTTTATCACTTGAGATAAAAAAAAATGGAGAAGAACTTATCCTCAGATCTGATTAAAAATCAATTAGGAACGATACGTCCTTTCACCAAACGGGTGGCTCTGCGGCCAAATGCATTTTGCACTGAAGGGACGAATTCCACTATGCTCCACAGGTTTGGGGAATTTGCCCCTATTTTCGATAGAAATGAGCCTTATCGAGATGTATACAATACAAATAGATCCCTAATACAATCAATCTAAGGGACGAGATAGAGAAGACCTCAGCAAAATTAGTCTTATATAAGAGAATTAAAAATGCCAAACCAATCAAAGGAATGTGGTCCGGACACTTGGAGATGCCCCAGTTCCAGTCTTCGAGATGTGACTCCAGGATCACCGATTTTTTTTTAGGGGGTTTTAGATATATCAGCCATCTAAAGACATGCACATGAGACAAGTGAGGATAAAACTTCTAAAAATCAAAGGATTTGGCACCTAAGGTCAAGGTTCCCACCTCGAGTTCTAGAAAGAGCAGATTCCATTGCACAACTATCGTTGCATTGGGGCTCGATCCCTAGCTCAAAATGAGCGGAATTGAAAAGTGGATTACCCCGTGTTTTTCCTCACGGAGATTCCATTTTCAATCCCTTCTATTGTTTTCCTATAGACGGCGCCCGAGGTTTTAGGCGCGGTTGTGTGTGTTTTCGGTGTCGTGCTAAAGCGATAAACATGCATCTTATTTAACAATCATCGCTTCAATATAAAACATACACACAATCATTCATTCCTACGCCAACCTGCATAAGACAATGTTAATCACAGACTACCCCCCTTATCGCTCCAATCTGCAAAAACATATAACACCTATCATAAGCGGACTTACCTCACCTTCAAGAGCGCCTGCATGGTTAGAAAAATCACTCAGCGTTTTAATTACGGCCTAAGTCCACTTGAGGTCTAGAACCATTGGTTCTAGAACAAAGGTCCCCAGTGGAGTCGCCAGCTGTCGCGACCCGTCCGAAAGCGGACGCGGCTAATGGATTACCGATCGCGGGTCTTGGATCGGCGCGAGCCCTCCCAGGCCCATACCAAATCGCGGCGGGAGTATTTTTCAGGAGGATTCGACGATAAGAGTCGATCGCTTTCGACCTTAGTGTGGTCGTGGTGGCATGTGCAACTTGTGCATGCATTTGGAGTCGCCACCGGTCTTTCTTGGAGGGTAGACCGGAAACCTTACTAATCGATTGGGAGAGATCGATCAGTTCTACGGAACCAGAGATTTTGGGTTCGGGGACTTGGTTACGCTGGTGTCGTTACCAACGCCCTTTCGGTACCTAACGCGAGTGATTTTCCTAACTAGGATTTCATGTAGGCGCAATTTTGGGTGAGGTAAGTCTGACTTTGCACATTAACCAGTTTAACATGCTCACGTAATCATAATAAATAAATAGATGTCAATCACATAAACATCTATCCTACGTGGTGATCATGGAATTATGATTTAATGGGTCTCGAGCCAATGAGACCACATTTAATCATTTTAATATTTTAATAACGGAGAGCCGCTCTTCGCTTCTTCTTGGTTTCTTGAACTCTTCAAGAATTGGGCCCCAAAGAGCTCGCCGACTTAAAAGGCTCCTCCACGTAATCCTCGTAGCATTTACATCAACAATTGACTATGCTAAAAATAAAGATTACATGAAAAATAAAAGGAGTACGCAGCCTCCATTTAATAATTACAACCCCAAATATATAAATAATCATCATACATTCATATATACATCAATCACATTGATTAGGGATTTTTCCATGATCACCACCCTTTCACGTAAGTAATAAATTCACAATTTAAAACTTAGGAAGGCACAATAAAAATTCTACGTTGAATCATATTCAGAATTTTTACGTAAAATAAGATAGCCATAAATTTTCGATTCAAAATTGATTTAATCTCAATTTTTGCTACGTTGATTAATTTATCATATAAAATAATCAATCTCCATTAGCCATGTAAGACGAACAATTCGTTAATACATATTGGCCATAGTATTGCAAAAATTGCAAAAAATCAATTAAATGCACGAAAACACCTAAGGATTGGCTCTGATACCACTGTTGGGATCCACGTAACACGTAGCGGAAATAAATAGCAACCCATACATGTATCTCCAGAGGCGTACTTCGTGCATTTCAATCGAAAAAAATCACAAAGTCTCAAAGGGAGTAAATAGATTACCTCTCGTAGCGTGCTTGAACAGAGATGTCGGTTCGATGTTCTTCGATCTCAGCCTCCACAAGTGTTAGGCATCTAGTTCGGACGCACCACCAATTGACGAACGGGGAGACGACTAATAACTCCACAACAATTGTGCTAGCAATATGCGGAATCAATATTCCGAACTTAGTATATTTTGCTCACTCAAGATTATGAGAATATAGAGAGTGTTTGTGTTCTTCTCTCTAAGCTCTCAAAAATTTGCACACTCTACAAAATGTCTCTCCCTTCAACCTCAAAACTCTTGCCATCCTTTTATAGCCAAAAATACCTTCCAATAAATTGCATTTAAAAATAGCACTAACAATTATAAATTCTATCTAAAAATAGCACTCACAAATAAATGACATTTAAAAATAGCACTAACAATAGCACTCACAATTTATAATACAAAAATTCTATTTAAAAATAGCACTAACAATAGCACTCACAATTTATAATACAAAAATGCTATTTAAAAATAGCACTAACAATTATAAATTCTATCTAATAATAGCACTCACAATTTATGATAAATAAATGCCATTTAAAAATAGCACTAACAATAGCACTCACAATTTATGATAAATAAATGTCATTTAAAAATAGCACTAACAATAGCACTCACAATTTATAATACAAAAATGCTATTTAAAAATAGCACTAGCAATAGCACTCACAATACAAAAATGCTAAAAAAAAGGCACTAACAAAGGTGTTAAAAATAATAACCATTATTATTATTACAAGAGTTAAAGAGGTTACCAAACAGTACAAATATGCATAATGTATAAATACGTATGACGTATAAATACATAGAGCATACGTATACATCCGTGAAACCGGGGACTAATTGAAAGAAAAATGTGCAATTAAGCCCTTTTGGTAAAAATTGATTAAATTGGAGGGCAAATTGACCTAATTGCACTTTAAGACTTTAGAATCCAATGTCATAGCTTATAAAAAGTGAGAATTGAAAACTAAAAGACTCGAAAATGATTTTTTTTTTAGGCTCGGTTCGGGTTTATGTTTGTGAAGGAACATAGTGACCCGAGCCGAATTTTTGAGATTTAAAGTGACACACTTGAAGAGGAAATTAAAACAAAATTATCGAATATTTTTGGGTATTTTTCTGACCACGAATGGTATTTTTCTGATTTTTTGGGTATTTTTATAATTAAATAAACTCGAAAAATATTAAAAATACCGAAAAATATTTTTTGTTCAAAATTGGTTCCTAAGGTTAAACCAAGGCTTCCAAAGTTGATTTTGTGATTTTATGACCTTTTTTGATATTTTTAATTAATTTTAAAGAATAAAAATCACAATAATAAATGGTAAAAAAAAATCAGGTGTCAACAGTTTTTCGCGAACGTCATCTCGTGTGTATACGGTAATTCCTTGTTATTAAGTTCAAGGTAAAATCAGCCCCGACGCGTGAAGGCAGAATTGATAGCATGAGTTACTAGCAGAATGTGATCGAGCTCGAAAGCGAAAGATTACTAGCGGCCCCAAACGCCGTGACCACAAAATCAGGGGCAATCTTTAAGTTTCGAGCAACTACAAATCTATTTCTCACGAGGCATTCAAGTCAATCAAATATAAAGCGTCGGGCTGTGAGAATGATGCGTAGTCAAGCTTTTGACACAGGCGAAAAAGGAGTCGCGTAAATCCGAAAGCAAAAACCTTTCTCGGCTAGTCAACAATGCAGAATGAAAGGGCATATATAAACAAACTCGCATTTATTTCATTCAGAGGAAAGTTTACAAGTGGATCACTGAGGGGGAGCAGTAAACCCAAAATGAGTTCTGACAAGCATCACAAAAAAGCTTAACTGACTCTCCATGCTGTCCATGCCTTGCTTACAACCCACACTCCGGGAATCGAGGTCTACAAGCTTGAAGAAAAGGAGACGACATTTCTCCTTGAGTTCGTTCACCTTGGTCTCATAATACTCGAACTCAAGCTCTAAGTCATGAGCCAGCATCCTCCATGCTCAGGTCTTCAAGCCTTTCCCCCAACCAGGCACACTGGAACCTCAGCACGAAGTTATGCTGATCTTGCTCAAAGGCGGTGTCAAAAAGAGCCAGGCGCTCCACCAAGTTGTCCCTCTCACGGACCAGCATCAAAACCTGGGCGTGGGCGTATTCAACAGCCCTTTTATGGTTATCGGCCGTCAGCATGGCCAACATCAGGGACTCAGTTCGGTCCTGATAGCGGGCTCGCACGATACCAGCCAAAGTGACCTCCCGGTTAGCAACTTCGTAAGCCTGCATGAAATTGTTGAAGAGAGTTGGGAAGATCACAAACTCCCTTTGCAGTTTCGTGCCTTCAATACATGCAGTATCTAAGGCCGGAATCAGAGTACGAACTTCAACCTCAGCTTCAGGATGATTGTTTATGTAGCCATAACCTCTACCCAAGAGGTGGTAAAATCTCTCCCATTGGGTCGAAGCTTCAGCTAAGGCAGCAGGCACAGAGGAGGAATCCATATGCGATGGAATGACGGAGAGGAGAGTGGGAATGTGAAGAGTGTTTGAGAGGCTGAGTCTGATAAGGCTAAAGTGTTAATCTTCTTGACGCCAAGCTATCACCTTATAAATGCTCAAGTAAGCAGGGAGAAGTGGTAATAATAGTATGTGCAGTAGAGCCAAACGGGTTTCGTTAATGCATCCCCGATGAGTCACGAATCCACCACCGTCCTGTGATCTCGGGTTTTACGAAACATAATGGCGCCGAAAGGTGGGGAGGCTTGTTACTCTAGAGACTGGGCCAGGGGGACAAGCGTAGTGCTCGACAAAACGAAATCAACGCAAGAGATCTTCAGGCTCCGTTCACGTAGAAAAGAGCAAAAAAGGACAAAGTGGGAATTACGAAGCCTCGAGAAGAACGCTCGTCAGGTAGCCATCACAAAAGACGAAGTGGGAATCTCGAAGCATTGAGAAGAGCGCTCGTCGGGTAGCCATCACCTTTGATCAAAGAACAGTGATCCGACCCCTTTAACCTTTCAGAATTTGCAGAGAAAGTGAGGATCCAAGGAGGAACAAAGAAAGCTGAGTTAACGGAAAATCAAGCAGTGATATTTCGATCAAAATGTTCAAGGGGTTCTGTCATTTACTGGAAGCGCCAGACTTGGAGGTCTCCGAGCTTGAGCTGCTGGAAGAATTTGAAGATCTCAGGACCGAACCTGACACGGGGGCCATGGAGACCGATCCTTCTAATGATGAAACCCGCGGCTTGGTTAACGAGAACAATACCCGCGACGGCGATCAGCGTCAGAAAGGGGAATGTCTCCAACGCAACACTTCAGGTCAAGTCCATAAACTCGAATTGTTTTTCAGGGAATACCCCTATCCGGACATGGAACAGAGAATCAAAATGGGCCAGGAGATAGGGTGGGAGCCTCGGAAGGTCAAGTGCTGGTTTGAAAACAAACGAACCCGGCTGAAGCAGCAACGCGATCTGCACGAGTTAGCGATTGCGAGGGAGGAAAATGAAAAGCTTCGAATAAAAAACATTCAGTACAAAAAAGCTCTAAGCATCGCTATTTGTCTTGAGTGCGGTAACCCTGTTCCCACGGACGGAGTATTCACTGAAGAGCCAGATCTGGGGGTTCATAATGCTCATTTGTTGCAATGCCCTTCGCAACATCTTTCGAAACAGGCGGGTACCGCCGATGATCTACAAGAGGAAACTTGTGCTATAAGATCAAAGTCGACGCCCATTGTGGAAGGGAACATGCGTCATGACAAGTCAGGTCCGCTCAATGATGAACTCACCATCGTGACCAGCCGATCTGAGACCACTAAATCCCCTCCAGAGCAACCTCCAACACGACCAGATTCCGAGAAGAGTAACCGCCAAATGGCTGGCACTACTTCGGCTAGCAAGAAAATAAGATTTCGTTGGACCCCGGAGTTTCATAGCAAATTTGTTGATGCAGTTCAACAGTTAGGGATCAATTTTGCTCGCCCATCGCGCATACTCGAAATCATGAACGTGCCGGGATTGGCGAAAAATATGGTCAAGAATCACCTTTGGCGCTACAAGAAACTACTGAGAGATGGACGAGCGTCGCTAGACCAAGATAGAGGCGGTTCAACACGACCAGATTCCGCGAAGAGTAGCCGCCAAGTTGCCAACACTACTTCGGCTAGCAAGAAAACAAGGTTTTATTGGACCTCGGAGCTTCATAGCAAATTTGTTGATGCAGTTCAACAGTTAGGGATCAGTTTGGCTCGCCCATCGCGCATACTCAAGATCATGAACATGCCGGAGCTGGATAGAAATAAAGTCAGGAACCACCTTTGGTGCTACAGAAGACTACTGAGAGATGGACGAGTGGCGCTAGACCAAGATAGAAGCGGTTCAAGTTTAAACGATGAGCATGGCTGTGATCGCAATCCTCATGAAGCAGGAAGCATCCAATCACTTCTCAACACCGATGGGACTGGCAATCACACGGTCGATTGTTCAGGCATCAATCAGAGTACTCCCCTGGGTTATCCTAGTACTCCTCAGGAGTATGTACCGCAATTTCAGCAAATCGAGACTCCCCAGTCTGAGCACCGACTGGCCGGTAATGCTAGTCCTACAGCGGATCTAACATTGGCAGGAGATGCACATACAATCTTGCGAGACAATTACGGGGATTCCGGCTCGAAGAATCAGGTGGTCCATGACGAAAATGGTGAAAAGATTCCTTCTCCAATAGTTGACAATACTCAACCTGAGTGTCAGTCGCTCGATGGTTCAGATGATCTCCTTGAAAACATCTATTCTTGGTTCGATCGGCTGAATTCCCCCCTGAGTTACCCCGGTACTCCTCAAGAGTATGTACAACAATTTCAGCAGGTATGGACTCCCCAATTTGAGCACCAACCGATCGTTAGTGTTATTCCTACGGCGAATCCAGCATTGGATACAAACCTACTGGACAACGATGAAAGTACCAACTCGAGAAGTGAGGTTGTTCATGCCGAAAGTAGTGTGAGGAATCCATCGCCAACGGTTGAGGATGCCCGACTTGGGCGTCAATGGCTTGAAATTTCAAGTGAGTCCCTCAGTGAGCAACTCGGCGTGTGGATCACGCATAAACCGATGAACCGGGTTGTTCGTGCCGAAAATGAGAGAAGTTCGTCACCCGCAATTAAGGATGCTCAACTTGAACGACTCGAACAGTCAGACGATCTCCTGAATGAGCAACTCAGCCTATGGGTCAAGCATTTTGGAACAAGTGCATCTTCGCAGTCGTGACCGGTACCGGCGACCAGACGTCTGGTTCTAAGCTCGTATGCAAAATCATTAGAAGGCTCAGGAGAGTGAGAGGCGAATACGTCGAAGGAATGTGTTACGAATCTCGTTGTAAAGTTCCCGCGGGAACATTTTAATTAACGCTTAAAACTAACCGCTCTGAGTGTCACCCTTTGAACATCTTCGAGCCAAGGGCCGTGGATTAATCACTTAATCTGTGGAGCAAGTTCCATGAATGATGACTATCACCCGCGGAGCATAGTGGGATCTACCCCATTCAGCACAAAATACGTTTGGTCACGAAGCCTTCTATTTGGTAAAACGATGTATCGTTCCTAAACGATCTTCAACCGAATACCAAAGTAATATCTCTTTTCTTTCCCTTCTCAGGTGATAAACGTGGGTAAATCACTCAAGGAGCCATCTATTCAAATAACAGAATAGACGTTGCCTAACTGGGGGCAGAGGAACCATTGATGTTACAAACACTCCAAGCATGGATAGGCGGATTCGATAGATGTTATTCATATCAAAAACGCAACATCAGAACATGATGAGAACCAAGAGTAAAGTTGTATCGTCCTAATTTATCTTGAATTTGGGAACATGAATTGACACTTATTATTTATCCTTGACAGGAACTCGTCATCAAAGCGGGCAGATTTCCTACAAACCTGGTATACTCGTTAGAGTATATGACCAAGGGTAAGATGTATCGTTCTAATTTTTTGAAAAATTCGTGAACATACAATAACATGTTTCTTCCGCATTTTCAGGGATCTCCAGCCGCGGGAGACAGGTAAGTATCCCTTTCCCCAATCCATGGAAGATGTTAAATAAAAAACAGAGAGAAAAAGAAAAGCTTTCAAAATCTGATGTCTAGAAAAGACATGGAATTCTAACTTCATTGGCATTCATGTTTTGAAACACGAGGTTGTCTGAACATGCATTGTGCACCATAAAATCCCCTTGACGGGTAAAATTTTTGGGAAAACGAAAGAGATTTTTCCAATCAAAAGTTGTTCAAAACTCTCAAAAGGATGTTTCCTCAAAAGAGAGGCAAGCTCAAATCCAAACACATCCTACATACACTTGAGAGATGAATGGAGCGAATCAAATAGTAAAATCTGGACCTACGGAGGTAGGGACCATTCGCAGCAGTTACATGGATTGGGACGACGGAGGCGTTCGTTTCTTATCCCCAAACAATACAGGTGACCATTGACAACCCCTTTGAACGGCGTTTTTCATTCTCAACCCTGTCAAGAACCACCCCACATTGGGGCAAAAGGGAGGTGAGTTCCACGACATCAGGAGGAAATGGTTAGAAATTTTCTTGTTCGGACTAACATCAATCTTTGTGTGTTGCTTATATGGTAATCCAAGTGCCATAGGATGATGATAAGCATTCATTTCTCTATCCCACATACCATATCCTTCGCACAGCCAAGTTGAGCCTGTAAAGTCATTTCATGAACCCGTTGGTGATCATTGCACATTCCAAGACGGATGCGGCGTCACTTCAGAACGGAGGAGTTCAGGACTTAGGGATTACGAAGAAAATTCCTGTGCAGACGTTCAAAGCATGCTTAGACTTTCAGTCATAGGTCTAACATGGTCTCCTGAATATGAGAAAAACAGGATTTCAGAAATGATGAAAAAAAAAATGAATGAATGAAAAAAATCTCCAGCATCAGAAAAGAAAAGCAAAGTGCCTGGTAAAAGCAAGGCCGATGCTCGCCTAAGCTGTTTGATTGATCCCAGTAAAGTCTGGTCGGGAAAAGAAGAAATCCCTAAAGGAGTGGGATCAAAAAGGGCTGCTCCCCAAATGGTGTCAGACGCAGAGCAAAAACACGGACATAATTGTCAATCTCTTAAAACAACAAGAGACGCTCTCTAAAGGACTTGTGCACACCTCGAAAACAGGGGTACACCTCAAGGACTGAAGATGCAGACAAGTAAGGACAGGTGACAAGTTTGCAATGATCACCAATGTCAATCCCTTCGTAAATTCTGGGCCAAAAACAAGCCTTTTTCAGTCCCCAATCCTACCAATGTTACAACCCTCAAACGGTCTTCTCTGACTAAGACACTTGGGTTAACATATAGCTTAGCTCGAAGAAGTACGAGCAAGACTATTTCTTTCTCATTTTGCAGGGTTCTTGACTTGTAAACCCGGAGCAGATGGTGAAGACTTTTATTCAATGGCCTCGACTCCAAAGCGGGTCCCCCTTGAAGAACAATATCCAGGCCCAACATTACGGTCCTATGGAAGACCCCCCGACCAATCAAAATGTATGCGCTGCGAATGAGCCTAAAACCTAGGCACAGGTTAGTAGGGAATTGAGTGCATCCCCTATAAAAACCACTATCTCAAAACAGGTGAGAAGACCTCCTTGTCGAGAAATATTCCAATTGATGTTTTGAACAAACTCTTTTTGGAATTTTCAAACTGTTGATCCAAATTTTCCATGCAAGGAATTTGTGATCACATTTGCATGTTGTAAGAATGCTTTGGATAACCTCCAGCATCAAAATGCACATTTCATGACTAAAACTTAAGTCATAAAATTTTGTCAATTGGACAATTATTGTCTTCCCAAAGATTATTAACATTTTCTTGGTGAAGAAAAATCTTTCAGGTTTGAACTTTCTGCAGGATACCTGGAGAACCTAGCTCCCAGAATGTCACCTCAACAGAAAAAGTCCTATCAGACGTGGAGAACCCTTGTCCCAGGACCCATTTTCAAAATATCAAACAGTCTCATCGGACGTGGAGAACCCTCGTCATGAGACCCCTTTTTCAAAACTTAGGCAGTCTCATCGGACGTGGAGAACACTCGTCATGAGACCCCTTTTCAAAAATTTAGGCAGTCTCATCGGACGTGGAGAACCCTCGTCATGAGACCCCTTTTCAAAATTCAAACAGTCTCATCGGACGTGGAGAACCCTCGTCATGAGACCCCATTTTCAAAATTCAGGAAATCTCATCGGACGTGGAGAACCCTCGTCATGAGACCCCTTTTCATTTAGGCAGTCTCATCGGACGTGGAGAACCCTCGTCATGAGACCCCTTTTCAAGGTCAACACATGGTAGATACCGCCTGAAGGGTCAACACAAGGTAGAAACCGCCTGAACGGTCAAATCAAAGGTAGAAACCGCTTGAAGGGTCAACTCAAGGTAGAAACCGCCTGAGGGATCACATTAATGGTAGAAACCGCCTGAAGGGTCACATATGGTAGAAACCGCCATAAGGGTCAACTCATTGATAAATATCGCAGTAAGGATCAACACAAAGGTCTGATCCACCATACGGATCAAAATCCTTGGCAAATCCCAAAGCGTGGGATGCGCCTTCCTTAGGTTCCTACAAGTTAGGTATCCCATCATGGTATGACCTACCATACATGTCAGAGCTTAATCTCCCTAGGATATTCTGAATGACGAGTCCCAGGCATCTTCTTGAAAGTCGTCGCAACCGGCAGCATCCGACAGGTGAGCTTCAGGTAAGCCTCTCTCACTCCGGCCCATGTTCAAATTGTTAGAGCAAACCGAGGATTGATTTGAGCTTTTATCAATAGGCTTAAGGATCCGATGTCATAACATTTCTTCTCTTATTTTCCCAGTTGAGTCGGTTAGGAATCAGGTGCCACCTTATCTTTGAGAGAAACCTCTAACGAGATTCCTCTCAAAGAGGGGCAGCTGTTGACACCTGATTTTTTTACCATTTATTATTGTGATTTTTATTCTTTAAAATTAATTAAAAATATCAAAAAAGGTCATAAAATCACAAAATCAACTTTGGAAGCCTTGGTTTAACCTTAGGAACCAATTTTGAACAAAAAATATTTTTCGGTATTTTTAATATTTTTCGAGTTTATTATAAAAATACCCAAAAAATCAGAAAAATACCATTCGTGGTCAGAAAAATACCCAAAAATATTCGATAATTTTGTTTTAATTTCCTCTTCAAGTGTGTCACTTTAAATCTCAAAAATTCGGCTCGGGTCACTATGTTCCTTCACAAACATAAACCCGAACCGAGCCTAAAAAAAATCATTTTCGAGTCTTTTAGTTTTCAATTCTCACTTTTTATAAGCTATGACATTGGATTCTAAAGTCTTAAAGTGCAATTAGGTCAATTTGCCCTCCAATTTAATCAATTTTTACCAAAAGGGCTTAATTGCACATTTTTCTTTCAATTAGTCCCCGGTTTCACGGATGTATACGTATGCTCTACGTATTTATACGTCATACGTATTTATACGTTATGCATATTTGTATTGTTTGGTAACCTCTTTAACTCTTGTAATAATAATAATGGTTATTATTTTTAACACCTTTGTTAGTGCCTTTTTTAGCATTTTTTGTATTATAAATTGTGAGTGCTATTGTTAGTGCTATTTTTAAATGACATTTATTTATCATAAATTGTGAGTGCTATTGTTAGTGCTATTTTTAAATGGCATTTATTTATCATAAATTGTGAGTGCTATTTTTAGATAGAATTTATAATTGTTAGTGCTATTTTTAAATACAATTTATTGGAAGGTATTTTTGGCTATAAAAGGATGGCAAGAGTTTTGAGGTTGAAGGGGAGAGACATTTTGTAGAGTGTGCAAATTTTTGAGAGCTTAGAGAGAAGAACACAAACACTCTCTATATTCTCATAATCTTGAGCGAGCAAAATATACTAAGTTCGGAATATTGATTCCGCATATTGCTAGCACAATTGTTGTGGAGTTATTAGTCGTCTCCCCGTTCGTCAATTGGTGGTGCGTCCGAACTAGATGCCTAACACTTGTGGAGGCTGAGATCGAAGAACATCGAACCGACACCTCCGTTCAAGCACGCTACGAGAGGTAATCTATTTACTCCCTTTGAGACTTTGTGATTTTTTTCGATTGAAATGCACGAAGTACGCCTTTGGAGATACATGTGTGGGTTGTTATTTATTTCCGCTACGTGTTACGTGGATCCCAACAGTGGTATCAGAGCCAATCCTTAGGTGTTTTCGTGCATTTAATTGATTTTTTGCAATTTTTGCAATACTATGGCCAATATGTATTAACGAATTGTTCGTCTTACATGGCTAATGGAGATTGATTATTTTATATGATAAATTAATCAACGTAGCAAAAATTGAGACTAAATCAATTTTGAATCGAAAATTTATGGCTATCTTATTTTACGTAAAAATTCTGAATATGATTCAACGTAGAATTTTTATTGTGCCTTCCTAAGTTTTAAATTGTGAATTTATTACTTACGTGAAAGGGTGGTGATCATGGAAAAATCCCTAATCAATGTGATTGATGTATATATGAATGTATGATGATTATTTATATATTTGGGGTTGTAATTATTAAATGGAGGCTGCGTACTCCTTTTATTTTTCATGTAATCTTTATTTTTAACATAGTCAATTGTTGATGTAAATGCTACGAGGATTACGTGGAGGAGCCTTTTAAGTCGGCGAGCTCTTTGGGGCCCAATTCTTGAAGAGTTCAAGAAACCAAGAAGAAGCGAAGAGCGGCTCTCCGTTATTAAAATATTAAAATGATTATATGTGGTCTCATTGGCTCGAGACCCATTAAATCATAATTCCATGATCACCACGTAGGATAGATATTTATGTGATTGACATCTATTTATTTATTATGATTACGTGAGCATGTTAAACTGGTTAATGTGCAAAGTCAGACTTACCTCACCCAAAATTGTGCCTGCATGAAATCCTAGTTAGGAAAATCACTCGCATTAGGTACCGAAAGGGCATTGGTAACGACACCAGCGTAACCAAGTCCCCGAACCCAAAATCTCTGGTTCCGCAGAATTGATCGATCTCTCCCAATCGGTCAATAAGGTTTCCGGTCTACCCTCCAAGAAAGACCGGTGGCGACTCCAAATGCATGCACAAGTTGCACATGCCACCACGACCACACTAAGGTCGAAAGCGATCGACTCCTATCGTCGAATCCCTTTGAAATATACTCCCGTCGAGATTTGGTATGGGCCTGGGAGGGCCCGCGCCGATCCAAGGCCCGCGATCGGTAATCCATTAGCCGCGTCCGCTTTCGGACGGGTC
The DNA here is from genome assembly GCA_021437785.1 of Rhodomyrtus psidioides. Lineage (NCBI taxonomy): Eukaryota > Viridiplantae > Streptophyta > Magnoliopsida > Myrtales > Myrtaceae > Rhodomyrtus > Rhodomyrtus psidioides. The sequence continues at coordinate 1,637,569 of JAILYB010000153.1, forward strand.
GCGACAGATGGTCATGGAGATTGACACTTCCAACGATGAAACTCAAGGTTGTGGTCATGAAAACAATGCCCATAGCAGTGATCAGCGTCAGAAAGGAAAACATCCCCTTCACCGTACTTCAAGTCAAGACCGGGAGCTTGATTTTTTCTTCGAGGAATGCCCCCATCCAGATGAGAAGCAGAGGGCTGAGCTAGGTCGAGAGTTAGGGTGGGAGCCTGGGAAGGTCAATAATTGGTTTCGTAACAAACGAGCCCGGCTGAGGTATCTACATAGACAGCAAGAGCTAGCGATTCTGAAGGAAGAAAATGAAAAGCTTCGAACAGAAAGCGCTAGGTATGAGGAAGCGCTGAGCAGTGCCACTTGCCTTGATTGCAATAACCATATTCTCATCAGTGAAATATTCTCCGAAGAGCCACTTCTAGAGATTGGTAGTGCTCATATGTTACAATGCCTTTCGCAATGTCTTCCGGTACAGTCAGATACCGTCGAAGGCTTACAAGAGCAGTTTCCAACACAATCAGATCTCATAGAGATTAGTCGGCAAGCTGTTCTTGTTGACAAGAAAGCGCGATTTTCTTGGACTGCTGAACTCCATCAGAAATTTGTTGATACAGTTCGACAGTTAGGGATCGACACGGCACGATCAACGCGCATACACGAAATCCTGAACGTGCCGGGACTCTCTAAAGTTAACGTCGCGAGCCACCTTGGATATTTCAAGAGGTTACTAAAAGAGGGACGGGTGACACTAAGCTCGGATGGAGCTGGTTCGAACTTAAATGTTGGTCACAACTGCAACCACGATGATTGTAGAGCCGGGAACACCCAACCATGTTTCGGTGTTGACGAGACCAGCAACCATGTCACCGACTCCTCTAACCCAAATCAGAACGCTCCACCAAGTAGTCTCAATACCCCTCAAGTGTATATACCGCAGTTCCCGCAAATAGGAACTCCCCAATTTGAGTACCAACCTGTTGCTAGTGCTCTTCCCATGGCAAATCCAACATTTACATGGGACATGTCTACATATTTGCCGGTCAACAAGGGAGATTCCAGCTCGAGGAATCAAATCATCCAAGGCGAGAGTGATCTATCGCCAGCGGTCGGTGACACTCCGCCAGCGGTCGGTGACACTCGACTTGAGCATCAATGACTCGGAGATTCGAGCGATTTCCTTGGAGAGGAACTCAATTTCTGGCTCGATCAGTCTGAAGCTGGCGGACTCTTGCAATAGTGATACAAAGCCGACGATCAGGTGTTTGATTCAAGGCGCGATTGTAAAAAAATGTTCGGAGAAAAGAGGTTGAATAGCCTGAATGAATGTATTGGCAATCCCATTGTAAGGCTCCCATGGGGGCATTTCTCATTTACGCTTAAAACTAGTCGTACGAAGATCCGCCTTACCTTTTGAGCATCTTTAAGCTCAGGGGCGAGCTCCCCAAGCAATGATCATCGTTCGCAGAGCATAATGGAATCCATCCCTTCAATGCAAAATGCATCTGGCCGCGAAGCCACCCATTTGGTAAAACGATGTATCGTTCCTAAACGATCTCCAATCGGATACCGAAATAATGTCTTCTTTCTTTTCCTTCTCAGATGATGAACATGGATAAATCACTTAAGGAGTCATGCGTTCAAATAGCAGAACAGACGCTGCCCAGCTGGGGGCAGATGAACCATTGATGTTACAAACACTCCAAGCATGGATAGGCGGATTTGATAGATGTTGTTCATATCAATACGCAACATCAGAATGGGATGAAAATCAAGAGTAAAGTTGTATCGTCCCAATTTGTCTTGAATTTGGGAATATGAATTGACACTTATTGTTTATCCTTGACAGGGGAGCCGCCTTGCAGACGAACAGGTTTTTACATCCCATGTACTACTCGTTAGAGTACATGACTAAGGGTAGGATGTATCGTTTCTATTTTTGGAAAATTCGTGAACATACAATGATATGCTTCTTTTACAATTTGCAGGGATCCGCAGCTGCGACGGGCAGGTAAGTATCCCTTTTCCCAGTTAGCTGGAGATAAAAAAAAATGTCAGAATACTCTCAGCCGGCATAAAGATTTTCCAATGCATCGATATTCATAATTTAAATCGGGAGGTTACCTGAAGCATGAATAAAACATGCACGATACATCACAAAATCCCCTCGATGGATAAATTTTGGGAAAGAAAGAAATGAATTTTTCCAAATATGATTATTTGTCAAATCATTCAAAAGGAAGTTTACTCAAAAGAGAGGCGAGCCCAGTCCAAACACATCCTACATACACTTGAGAGACGAGAGAAGTGAATCGGATAGCAAAATCTGTACCTACGGAGGTAGGGACCATTCGCAGCGATTACATGGATTGGGACGACGGAGGCGTTCGTTTCATATTCCCAAATACTACAGGTGACCATTGATAACCCCTTTGAACGGAGGTTTTCATTATCAGCCCTGTCGAGAACCACCCCACATCGGGGCAGAATAGAAGTAAGTCCAACAGCATCAGGAGAAATGGTTAGAAATTTTGTTGCTCAGACTAACATTAATCTTCGTGTGTTGTTTATATGGTAATCCAAGTGCCATAGGATGATGAGAAGCATTCATTTCTCTATCCCACACACCGGATCCTTTGCACAGCCAACTTGAGCCTGCAAAATCGTTTCATGAACCCGTTGGTGATCATTGCACATTTCAAGGTGGATGCAGCATCACTTCAGAAACGGAAGAACTCAAGACTAAAGGATTACAAAGAAATTCCTGGGTTTGTGGTTAAAGCGTGTTTAGACCTTCGATCATAGGTCTAACATGATCTCCTGAATATGAGAAAAACGGGATTTCAAGAAATGATGAAAAAGAAAATGAGAAAAAATCCACGGCATCGAGAAAAAGCAAAGTGCCTGGTAAAAGCAAGGCCGATGCTCGTGTAAGTTGTTTGATTGATCCGCAATGAAGCCGGATGGGAAAAGAGGAAATCCCTAAAGGAGTCAGATCAAAAAGACTACTCCCCAAATGATGTCAAGCGTGGAGTAGAGACGCAGACAGAGTCATCAGTCTCTTAATGCGACGAAACGCTCTCTGAAGAGCTGGTGCACACCTCAAAATCGGTTGCGCATCCCAAAAACTGAAGGTGCAGAGAGGAAAAGGGCAGGTGGTAAATTTGCAATGATCACCAATGTCAAACCCTTCGTAATTTCTAGGCCAAAAACAAGCCTTTTTCGGTCCCCAATCCTACCAATGTTACAACCCTGAAACAGTCTTCTCTGACTAAGACACTTGGGTTAACATATTGCTTAGCTCGAAGAAGTACGAGCAAGACTATTTCTTTCTCATCTTGCAGGTTATTGACTTGTAAACCCGGAGCAGATGGTGAAGACTTTCATTCAAATGACCTTGACTCAAAAGTGAGTCCCTCTTGAAGATCAATAACCAAGCCCAACATTACGGTCCCATGGAAGACCTCCCGACCGATCAAAATGTATGCGTTGCGAATGATCCTAAAACCAGGGCACAGGTTAGTAGGAAGTTGAGCGCATTCCTTACAAAAGACCATTATCACAGAGCGGTGAGGAGCCCTCTTGGATGAAAAATTCTCCAATAAATGTTTTGAACAAACTCTTTTTGGAAATTTCAAATTGTTTGATCCAGATTTTCCGTGCAAGGGATTTGTGATCACATTTGCATGTTGCAAGAATGCTTTGGATAACCTCCAGCATCAAAATGCACATTTCACAATTAAAACTTAAGTCATACGATTTTTGTCAAATGGACAGCCGTGGTCTTCCCAAAGATTACTAACGTTTTCTTAGTGAAGAAAAATCTTTCAAGCTCAAACTTCTGCAGGATTCTTGGAAACCCATTATCCTAGAAAAATATTTGCTCCATGGAGTGGAGCACACAGGTTTGAATTTTCTGCAGGATACCTGGAGAACCCAGCTCCCAGAATGTCGCCTCAACAGAATAAAGCGAGGCTTTGTCAAAATAAAATCTTTCACTGCTTCAAAACTGAATTCCCGATAAATTTCGGGATCTTTCAAAAGAAAGGGTGAGGATGTGACCCCTTTTCAAAAATTTAGGCAGTCTCGTCGGACGTGGAGAACCCTCGTCATGAGACCTCTTTTCAAAATTTAGGCAGTCTCATCGGACGTGGAGAACCCTCGTCATGAGACCCCTTTTCAAAATTTAGGCAGTCTCATCGGACGTGGAGAACCCTCGTCATGAGACCCCTTTTCAAAAATCAAGCAGTCCTAGCTTGACGTGGAGAACCCTCGTCCTAGGATCCCTTTTCAAAAATATCAAGCAGTCTCATCGGACGTGGAGAACCCTCGTCATGAGACCCCTTTTTTAAAAATTTAGGCAGTCTCATCTGACGTGGAGAACCCTCGTCATGAGACCCCTTTTCAAAGCAAAACAAAGGTAGAAACCGCCTGAAGGGTCAAATCAAAGGTAGAAACCGCCTGAAGGGTCAAAACAAAGGTAGAAACCGCCTGAAGGGTCAAAACAAAGGTAGAAACCGCCTGAAGGGTCAATTCAAGGTAGAAACCGCCTAAAGGGTCAAAACAAAGGTAGAAACCGCCTGAAGGGTCAATTCATGGTAGAAACCGCCTAAAGGGTCAAAACCAATGGTAGATACCGCCTGAAGGGTCAAAACACGGTAGAAACCGCCTGAAGGGTCAACTCAAGGTAGAAACCGCCTGAAGGGTCAACTCAAGGTAGAAACCGCCTAAAGGGTCAACCAACGGTAGAAACCGCCATAAGGGTCAATTCATTGGTAAACACAAGGGTCTGATCCACCATACGGATCAAAATCCTTGGCAAATCCCAAAGCGTGGGATACGCCTTCCTTAGGTTCCTACCAGTTAGGAATCTCATAATGGTATGACCTACCATACAGGTCAGAGCTTAATCTCACTAGGACATTCTGAATGACAAATCCTAGGTACCTTCTTGAAAGTCGTCACAAGCGGCAGCATCCGACAGGTGAGCTTCAGGTAAGCCTCTCTCACTCCGGCCCATGTTCAAATTGTCAGAGCAAACCGGGAATTAATTTGAGCATTCATCAAAAGGCTTAGGAATCCAATGTCATAGCATTCCTTCTCCCCAGTCGAGTCAGTCAAGATTCACGTGTCATTTTGTCTTTGAAAGCAACCTCTGACGAGCTCACTCTCAAAGAGGGGCAGCTGTTGACACATGGATTTTGATTAGTCTTTTCTAATTTATTTTCGAAAATAATTCATTAAAAACCCATAAAAATTAAAATATATATATGTATATATATATTTTTTATTTTTATTTTTATTTTATTTTATTTTATTTTATTTGAATTCGCCGAATGGCAAGCGTCCTCTCTACCCTTGAATCCTCACGATCAAAGTGTTCCGCACTTCAGAAATCCTTTTGCAAAGTCACTAAAGGGAAGTTGAGGGCGCGGCGCGATAAAGAAAGGGAAAGGTGACGATGTTGTTATGGGGATGGGATCATGGGGGGATGTAATAAAAAAAAGGGGAAAAAGCAGAGGACAGCAGGAGTCTGTCCTCCACCATGCAATAAAAAAAATTACAAAAGAAGGGGAGGGGACAAAGGATATTCGGACAGGCAGAATTAAAAAGGATGATTCCAAGACCGTGGAAGAAAAAAAAAAGGTCTCTTAAAGAGTGAGTTCGATTGGTCCAAAAAAAAGGAGGGTTGTGGTTGTCGCAACCAGAGAGAGAGAGGGAAGAGCTCTGGCCTTCATCCAAGAAAAGAAAAAAAAGAGGGATTCCTCTCTCAGCTGAGGTTTTCGACTAAAAAATGAGTGAGGACGAGAGATGGAGGAGCCTGATGACGATTTGAGCTCCTCCAGTGTCCACACCACCACCCCATCGTCGTCGCAGCGCCAGCGCAGCCGCCGAAAAGCATCCGAGACCAGCTCGAGCAGCCCTACCCTGTTTCAAGCCGGGACTGCTGTTGTTGGGGTTCCGCCTCTACCGCCTCAAGCCACCACCACACCACTACTCTGAGCCCCTCCGACCGTCGAAGACCGCCGCGAGCCAGCTCCGAACCACCTCAGCCTTATAGCTTTGCACTCATTTCGGCTCATCCTCAGGTCCCCTCAGGACAAGGCTACTCTAGCCATGGAAACCCACATTGACAAGGTTGTCAATGGTGGTGGATCTGAGATGTTCCCTCCTTGACGAGACCAAGACGATCTGAATGCCTTTGGCCTTGATCACATTGAAAAGTTTGGGCGAGTGCTCCAAAGATGGTGCCTTTGCCTTGCCCATCCACTCCTCTAAAGAAGTCACGTTCAACTTCTCTCCTGCATGTTGATGTTTCTTATAGTAAGGCATAGTAGACAGCAAAGTGTCATCGATATCGAAGATCCATGCATCCCTTCCGTCCCTCTGCAAGCTGTAGCCGGTGCTGAGATACACCATGCACTCCTCGATCGCTCGCTCCAAGTTGACCCTGTACTGGGTCGACCTCATGTACTTGCCTACGTAGTCGACGCATTCCTCGGGCATCGCCTCGAACTCCCTGATGTTGTGGAGCTCCACGTGCATCCTCCAACCCTCGCAGTAGTTCTTCAAGCTGAGCTCGACCCCATTCCTTGTTCTCTGGCCGCTCAAGATATCCCAATCTGCAGAGCAAAGGGAGGCGAGAATGCCCAGCGTGAGGGACACGGAGAGGGCTTCGGCCGCATGTTCAGCTCATGTCCCCTATTCTGGAGTCTGTTACAGCTGCTGGTCGAGGCTGTTCCCCCTCCCGCCGGCCATCACGAGCTACCCACAGCTCTCTCTGATCGCCACCTCTAACCGTTTCGTTGCCCCCGTCGAGCTCGTCGTCACCGCGGCTCATCACTCCGCCACCTAACCTCGACAGCCGCCCGAGCTCGCGCCAGCCATCACTCCACCACCCCTCCAGCCGTAGATCTGGAGCCACAAGGCCTACGAAGACCGAGAACCTCCCAACCATCATCCCGTAGCTCGAGCGAGTGGTCTGAATGTGCAGGACCGGAAGCTAGTGGAGTTTTCGTCAGGATGCAGCTCAAGACCGCCGCAGAAGTTTAACTCGTTGCCGTCGACCCCATCTCCGTAGCTGAATGTGGTGGTAACGTGAGCTCGTTCGAGCTTTTTCACTCAGGCTCGTCCATAGCTCGACGGTCATCGCCATTGCAGCCCGTGGTTAAAGGCCACTCGGGTAAGCTTCTCGATCTTCATTAATAGTGGTTGCATGCTCGGAGTTGGAAGGCCGAACAAGGAAATGAACAAGAATAATCAGCGGCCAAGATGCGCGCGAGTGTGGCAATGGTTATTTCGGTTTGGCTTCTGTGAGTTGGGGAGAAGACGACGAAAACTACAAATCCAAGAAATAATAAAGAAACAAAAGTTGAGGGCAACTAAGGGAGTGGCGCGTCATTTTTTTTTTTGTATTGAGCACGTGGGCTGCTTTCAGGATTGGGCCACTAGTGGAACTTACGGTCTGGGCCTCTAATAGAAAGAATTGAAAGAAATTGGGCCACGTCTAAATTTAAGTCAAATAGATCTTTGCAAAAAAAAAAGAATGGGCCTTTCTCATTTTAGGTTTTATTTGGGCTTTTGGTTGGCATGTGGTTATGAAAGGAGTTGGGTTTAGGGGTCCAAATCAGACCACTATTTTCGAAATTAAAAAAAAATAATTAAAAAAATTATTATTTGAAAAATCCCAAAAAAAATAGAAAATCATAAAAAAACTCAAAAATCGAAGAAAAATCAAGAAATTTTAAAAAAAATTCTCAAAAATAGGAAATGGCCACAATCAACTGGCCATGGGGTATTTTGGGTAATTCGGTATCCAAATCTTCCAAAAATTGACGATTTTGCCCTTCGGGCTAAATCGCCCCCCCCCCCAAGTTTTTCCATTTTACCCCTGGTCCTAAATCACGCCTCCCCAAAGCCCTTATGGCTATATTAGGAAGCCGTTGATTTGAATTGATGTGCATTGATGTGATTTATTTATGTACTTGATTGCGCTTTCATTTAAATTGATTGCGATTGATAGGAATAGTCTTCCAATCTGCATGAAACCCTGAATCAAGCCTACCTCTCCTAAAATTGCGCCTGCATGAACTCTTAGTCAGGAAAATCACTCGCGTTAGGTACCGAAAGGGCGTTGGTAATGACACCAGCGTAACCAAGTCCCCGAACCCAAAATCTCTGGTTCCGCAGAACTGATTGATCCCTCCCAATCGATCAGTAAGGTTTCCGGTCTACCCTCCAAGAAAGACCGGTGGCGACTCCAAATGCATGCACAATTTGCACATGCCACCACGACCACACTGAAGGTCGAAAGCGATCGACTCTTATCGTCGAATCCCTCAGAAAAATACTCCCGCCGCGATTTGGTATGGGCCTGGGAGGGCCCGCGCCGATCCAAGACCCGCGATCGGTAATCCATTAGCCGCGTCAGCCTCCGGACGGGTCGCGACAATAGCGTGTGCAGTAAGTGAGCTAAGTCAATTTAGAATTAGTCCAAATGAAAATCATTGGAAAGCTATAAAACGTGTATTAGGCTACTTAAAGCATACTCAAGACTATGCTTTGCATTACACAGAATATCCTGCAGAATATCCAACTGTTAGCCGTTCATACGGCCTCCCATCGCCTAGAGCGATACCCCTAGGATCGCCGTAATCGAAAACTAGAAACAGAACAATAGAGGGAAAGAAATTCGTGCACCTGACAATTCGTCATTCTTCATGCGGAAATCTGACGTTCCGAAGCTTGAGGCAGTATCCGAGGCTCGACGCTCGACACTTCCCCTCTATAACATTTCGAATGCCTGGCGTCGGTGAGGCAGCACTTTTGTATGGCGTATGAAGTTATGAGAGTTAGAGGGGGGCGCCCTAGCCCTATATATAGAGTTTCTTAGTGGGCCCTCTCACCACAGGCCGGATCGAACTGTGGCCCACACTAGCCAAGCCCATATTAGGCCCATTAAGAATTCTTATATCCTGTCTTTATTAGACCAGCCCGTAAACGGTAAATCAATCCTGTAATACGTTAATTACAATCGCAATTAAATACTTGAAGGATATTGTGATGCAAATTGGATAATTGGCACAAAAGACACACAATCAACAAGTGGATATGTGTTCACATTTGGTGGGGGAGCAGTGTCTTGGAAATCATCCAAACAAACTTGTATAGCAAGATCTACTATGGAATCAGAGTTTATTGCTTTGGATAAAGCCGATGAAGAAGCACAGTGGCTTCGAAATTTCTTGAAAGATATTCCTAATTGGCCTAAACCAGCGCCAGCTGTATGTATTCATTGTGATAGTCAAGCGGCAATAGGAAGGGCAAGGAATGTCATGTATAACGGTAAGTCTCGACATATACGTCGAAGACACGATACTGTAAGATAACTTCTTTCTAGTGGAATTATCACAATTGACTATGTGAAGTCAAAAGATAATGTTGCGGATCCATTAACAAAAGGCCTAACTAGAGAGATGGTTGTGAAAACATCAAGTAGAATGGGGTTAAGGCCGATAAATAAGTTGTCATAGCGGAAACCCTACCTTGTTGACTGGAGATCTCAAGATCTAGGTTCAAAGGGACAACCAAGTTATGAAGACAGTGTAGAGTACTGAAATTTTTTACTCATTCCCGGATAAAGACAGTACTAATATGTGAGGATAAAGACAGTACTAATATGTGAAGATTAAGTGAAAGCTTTTAATAATTCTGAATTGAGTATGAGATATATCGTTCATTCAGAAATCACCTATGTGAGTATGAAGTGAGGGCCGCTTCTGTGAGAATTGGAAAATGCCGAATTCTCTAAAACACTCATGAGACCAGACGGTGTTCACGGCCAAAACGAACACAATAGTGAGAATCAATTTTGTTCGAGAGATAGTTGTGTGATTTCTATAATCTAGGCTTACACCAAAGGTTGACAGTTCAAAGACATCAAGTCTACTAATTGACTGAGTAAGTCCGATAGATTTCACTAGGGAAAGTTCAAAGTCTCAAACTACTTATCCCGATGCAACGTTCTCTCATGAAATAATCGCACATTGCATCTCATGCATACACGAAGAGTCGTGATATCTGAACATCTCATTCATGTGGGGGATTGTTGGGATTTTGTTGGGATTTTGTTGTAAAATCCCATAAGAAGTGAACGAGAAATGAAGGATGAAGAGTCCCCACATAGGAAAAAGAGTAGATGGTAGATGGGTTTAAATATTGAAACTTCACAAATATCTCAAAGTGTGGGGGTGTTTAGTTAAGGTTGTTCCTAAACCTCAAAAGGTTAAGATATGACCAAAAATCGTTGACTGTGTTTTTATTGGATATGCACTTTTGTGGACGGGGGAGGACCTACGCAAAGTTAGGTCGGCCCACATTCGCGCGACGCCGCCGCCTGCCCGCCGGCCTGTCGGCTCAGCTCTATTCTATTCCGGCCAAGCCTGGGTCCGCGCGTTTATTTATTTTTATACCATATTTTTTTTATATTCTTTTTAAATTGAAGGGACACGATTTGAATAGACATGTCCAGAAATTTCTGAATATTCTTTTTCATCCGAACAAATATGTCTGCTCGGTGCTGAGCGAACATGAAAGTTCGACCGTCAAACATACATGTTCATTTGGAATAAACCGAATGAACATGTTTGTTCGAACAGAATTGCTTTCGGTTCGCATTCCTTCATCAATGCTTTGCGACTCTTCACATCATCGTCTATAAATACAAACTCCGACCGTCACATTTTTACTACTGAAATTTTTGTTTTCCACCACTCATTACTCATCTTCATCATTTGTGCGATTGTTCTGCAAACTTGCTTCGAATGAGTCCTTTGAAGACGTACCACTTCAGAGCAACGCTATCCCTTCTAACTTGGGAAACATTTGTCCAACGTCCTCTGGTACTGATTGAGGGAGCAAATTCGTCTTAAGGACAAAACGTCATTTCGTTGGGCTCGAATCAACATTCTGCTTATTTATTTGCATTGGCTTCAGGTTAGTCATCCAATTGCATTTCTGTTTATACGAACTTAGGCAATAACATGGATATGATATAAAGATATCCGAATTTAAATCGGTTGTTCACCAAACAAGAGATATGATATGATTAAATCCTTGGACTTTTTATCCTATCTTATCCAGTCCTATCCCGCCTAGAAATTCGGATGACCAAACGCAGCCAATGAGTTTATGTTATGAAACATTTAAAATATGTATAGCACAGTAATTTCAATATCGAAAGTTGCACATCAAATTGTGTTAAAAATTGTCTTTGAAGTTTCCGAGCACATTAAGGGTAGTTTAATATGTGTCCCAAGGATATAATCTTGGGAAAATTCAAAATAATGGTCCAAACTGCTCTCATTTTTAAAATAAGAGTTCCAAATGAACCTTATTTCAAGTAAGGGCTTCCAGTGACATAGCTTGTTTCAAATAAAGGTAGAGCTTTAAAAAAGGGCTAGGCCTAAAGGGCATTTCGTCATTTTTCCATTTTTAATATTTTCCCTTTTCTATTTTTTAAAATTTTAAAAAAAAGCCACATAGGTGGCTGCCGATGCCTCGGTAAGGGCTGGCGACTACCCTGACTAGGGTGGGGGTTGTCGGCACTCCCCTGCTGCGGGAGCCTCCGACCCTTGCCTTGATCGGGGTGGGGGTCGTTGCCGTCTATGTTACACGGACACGGAACACGATATGCAATACGACACGACACAATACGCCGACACGTGAATTCTAAAAAAAAAGAGAATTCCGACACGCTGGGACACGTTGTATTTTAAATATATATTTTTATATATACATGACGAATTTTTCCACAAGT